>CM060182.1:43454681-44054681 GCA_030549775.1 Tamarix chinensis
CTGAAGCTTTTATTTATTTATTTATTTATTTTTTATTCCAGAAACAAAGAACCAGTGGGCTCGGGATGATCCAGCTTTTGTTGTTATATGCACTCTTCTCCTTACCATTTCTACTTTGGCTTACTGTGCTGCGTAAGTTTCTTATAATATTAGTTATCTTCTACTCTACAGGGAGGATGATTGTTGTGATAATTTTTGGTCTCATCACACAAATCCTTGCTCTGAAGACTAAACTATGATTGCATGAAATATCATGTAATCCTCTGCCATGTGTCGGTAAAACTGCAATACAAACTAGGGGCGTTTCAATGGATTGGGTTAGCTGGTTAGACATGGAATATATAATCCAACCCATGAAACTAGGCTTAGGGGTTGTGTTAGTATTTTGCACTAGATTTTTACCCTTGTGATGCATGAAGATATTGATAATATAGGTATACTTAACTTTTTTATAATTGAACCATTTAATGTAAACTAATATTATGTCCTTAGTTTATAAGAAGATATGAATTGTAAAAAATCTGAAATAAAGTATGGATACAAAGTATGGATATAGGAGTAATAAAATTACATTATCAAATCTTTTCGAACACTTCCTTAAATACAACATTCGTCGTTGAATTACTTTTATCAATATCATTGTCGCATCTCAAAATTTTTAAACCTCTACAATTTGTGACTTGAGATACTGTGTTATAAAATTGACCATGACTAAGTTCCTATTATTTTAAAAAAGACCAACATTACTAAGAGATTAATCTTTACTTTTTTCGATAGTCATTGCATATGATACAATCAATATTTTTTTTTTCGATTGAACTTGAACCTCGTACATTCTTGGTAATAATACTCGATGACCAATATTACTTCCACTTAAGTTCCTTTCTTTCAAAATATGAGCTCCAAGCTTTGTGATGATATCCTAGTACTGTTGCATATTTCAAGTGAAAGATCGATATTTCTCAATAGCATAATAGGTGCATTGAATTTGGTACACCAGAGTACTTAATTCCTTAAGAGTGTGTAGATCTTCCAAGAAATCATTATTTGAATATGATTTGCACGTTGTATCTGAACTCAAATAGACTTTCTCTTCAGCTGAGTTAATTGACAACATGTGTTCATTAATAGACTCAACAATATCAAGAGTTGGTGCGAGTATAGATCTTCCTTCAAAGTAATCATCATCATTGATATTACTATATGTGCTTTCTACAATAGCTGCAATTGGATCTTTAAAATAATTTATTAGAAGATAACCTGGAATTTAGATTATTGCATGATCATCATTAGGACATCCAACTGTTCCATCTCCTATATTTGCAATCCATTCTGAAAATTGCTTTAACCTAGCACATTCATCAACCGAGCTAAGGTTTTGCAACCTTATATTTTTTGTTAATCCTAACACCTTACAATTTCTCCATATGTACAAAGAGTTGATAGTTGTATTTTGCGGACTACCCTTAAGACTCACAAGGAATATTTGTCTAAAATCTCTACTAAGAACAACCGTCTTACTTCCAAATGGCTTATCAAGGCGGGACTGATTGCTAAAGTGTAGAATATCTCTCATGGCTTTATCCAAAGCTTCAAAGCAAAATCTGTGCATCATTGTAGCTTCGTTTCATATTATGAGTTTTCACCTTATGATCAACTCTATTAGTGGGCTACCTTGTTTAATGTTACACATTGAATCTTTATTTGGATTGTTAGGAATTTTGAACCGAGAACGAGCTGTTCTTTTGCTGGTAATAAAAGAGAAGCTATTCCACTTGATGTTATATTTAACACAATTTGTCTTTCATGATGATAAAGTTTTTCATATAAATGTCTTTCCTATACGTAGACAATATAATCGCGATCGCAGTCATGATTGTGGTCACGACATTACGGTCTTAGGGTATTGCAGAAGATATTTTATATCTTGCAGTTGTTGCAGCATAAATTTTCTTTATTTTTCACAACAAATATTAGCGATATATATGTGATTTTTTTTTCTTCTGTTGCGTATTGCTGAGATATTGTATTGGTGAATCAAAATCCAAGACATTTTGGTCGATACAATATGTCTCAACCGATATTTTGTTGTATGCCTGTACTTCCATATCCATAAACAAAGAATAATCCATCTGCATCAGACCTAGTTGCCTCCATTATGGTGTCATATGCATGTCGTTGTTTTGCGGTCATATTAGAAATATGTTTATTGAGTTCTTGATGCAAAGTTGACCGATTGTAACACATTTCCTCATGTATTAATGCATTTCCAACCGTTGAAAAAAACTCAGAGGGTGGGAATGTCATTGATTCTAACTCTTGTAAGCTTTTACCACAATTTCACAATAACTTTTCGACCTTTACCAAGTCATAATTTTTAATTTTGTCATCGGTTCTGAAAATGAATTCAATAAATTTGAAAAAAAATAAGAAAAGGTAGTTTAACTTTAAAGAAGAATAATTACATAAATAAAACAAGTTAACTTCGCGTTGTAACATCGAATGTTGTTTGTATAAAATTTCACTGGTCATGTAAATCCAACAATTATCCCAAACAACTTCTAGCCGGATAAATGACTTGGATGACAATAATGTGGCAAATATTTTTCTTAAAGAAGATGCAGAAGCCTATTGACTTGCCCTAGATAATACCATCAATGTATTCTTTATCGTCATCTAACAAACCTAAAGCATAATAAGCATCACGATATGATGAATGTTTTTCACCATTAATGCATCTTATATCTTCATAACTTCTAGGTCCACGAACAACATTAAGAAGACTTCTTAAATAGTAGAACTCAACAGTACTTGAAGAGACATAGAATGATAGAAACTATGTCCTATAGAGAACCTCTTTGCCTTTTTCTCCACTCTCCACTCTCTTTGCATAAGTTGATTCCCTTGCCTTGGAATAGTGTTCATTATCAATAAATAACATCATCAATCGGATTAGAATAAGAAAAAATAACACTTTGTTGATTCGGAAGATGAAAGCGCAACCTTTCAACTAACAAATCCCTAAATTAAATCTCATATTTGTTAATCCTTCATCTACAGTCATAGTACATCTGAACTTCGTTACCGTTTTTTGTTACTTTATCATTCGTTGCACTTTTATAAAAAGAGCTAGTAAGGCAATCGTACCCTTTGTCAACATCTTTAAATAAATACTTGATAGAGCGTGATTGATTACACTATTCAACATTAAGACGAGTGCTATACTTGAGTAACAAATGACGATTGTGAGGAATAATAAATCTTGAGGAACTCCATTCTTCTCCATTGTTATCCCATTGCCCATCATCATCAATAGTTATTGATTCGACAATTTTTTTGAAAAAATGCTTGGTACAACGATCATTGGACATGCAAGGGCAGTTCTTTCTAGCAGCACTGCATGGTCCATGTACCATATAATCTTGAACTGTTTTGTAATAGGCTGGATCAATGTTATTATCTAAAATTTCAGCTGAAATAATTTTGTCAATATTGCTGCTCGTTGGATACTTGTCTTTTGATGCAAGAAATAACAACATATATGCATGTGGCAACCCACGCTTTTGCAATTCAGTAGTAGATATAACTGCAATTGAAATAACATAGAGGAATGTTATAAAAGATTATTACATCAAGGGATGGTGAATATAATTGACAAAGCAAGTATGAAATATTACTTGATTTAACTTTTCAAATATTTTGTTGTTGCAAAGATCTTTTATAAGACGGTCCAAATTCATTTTAAAAATACGAAAAACAATGTATGGGCGATCATTAGCCTTGAGATATCATATTAGTTATCTTCTACCGAGGGAGGATGATTGTTGTGATAATTTTGCTCTAAAGACTAAACTATGATGGCATGAAATATCACGTAATCCTCTGCCATGTGTTGGTAAAACTGCAAAATACAAACTAGGGGCGCTTCAATGGGTTGGGTTAGCTGGTTAGGCATGGATTATATAATCCATCCCATGAAACTAGGCTTAGGGGTTGTGTTAGTGTTTTACATGGGTTAGTATGGGTCAATCTATGATGGTTTAATATGGATTAACCCATGGGTTAGCACCTCCACTATACCACAACCACACACTACACCAGCAGTCATCATGGCTGGATTTAGTATTTTAATAATATTGAAAATATTAAAATAGATAAAGTGAAAGTAGTCAACCAAAATATTCTAGAGTATATCAATGTCTTTTTTTACTTTAAAAAAATATGCAAAATAGTTAATTAAATAAATAATAAAAAACTTAAAAGTCATGTTGGACACCTGGCCTGGTCTAATGGTACTGGTGATCTGGCAGTGGCGGTGTTTGTGGTTGTGGGTTGTGTGTATCAACCTGTGGTAATCTGTGGTCAACCATGTAACTTGCGGACCACAATCGGCTGGGTTGGAGAGTACTAATCACCAACCCAGCTCACCGTGTGTGTTGTGACCATTGGTTGCATGGGTTGTATGTGTTGGGTTAACCCATGGAACCCATGTGAACACCTTAGTACAAACTATATTCTTTCATCTAACGTCTCTAAAATTCAGTATTCTAGCTTTCTTAATATCTTTGCTTCTGGAACTGATTTTCTGATCATGTGTTTTTACTTTTTCTATTTTCTTACAATGTTCTGATTTTGTACTCCTCTCTTACAATTTTCAGGTATGACCATAGTGCAGCACATGCTGTTTTTGTGGTTATCTCAGTATTGCTTTTTCATTTCCTGATAACAGGTGTTGTACTGGCCTCATGTTGTTGGTAAGATCCAAACCCCTCTTATGCATTGCTTTCATTTTGCAACTCACATTTGTGAATCCTTCTATGATAGTATGAAAATGTGCAACTATCAAGATCTACGAGCAATTTCAGGTGCTTATAGTTTATTTGTGAACAACTGAACATGCCTACTTTAATTATTTTTTTCTTCCTGACCAATTAGCCCCAAAATCTTGTATTTGGGGCAGCAACTTGGCCTATTTTAATGACTTCACACACACACAGACATACATATATATCCATCATGAGAACATACCACTTTTTAAACTCCAGGATCTGCCTGCAGATTGTCTTTTTTGCATTTGCAAGGATAAGTCAGAAAAATTGTGTTTGAATGTCTTGGCTAAGTGGACTTAATATTTTTTTAATGAGTACCAAAATAACATTGCAAAGGGTTCTTTATTGGAAAGGTGTTGAGGCATGTATCTCATACTTTTGTGATAACATGAGCTTGAAACCATATCCCTAATTTTTAACAGAGAGAAACGATTGTTGACATGCTTAAATATCTGGACTTGATTTCCCCAGATTTATATTTCCAATGTGAAATAATGTGGCTACCTATTTTCAACAATGGTGGACTTATGTTGCCACTGCAGTTTTTCTCTTGATTAACCGTATTTAGTTATGGAATGAAACTATACTTACCCAAGACATCTTTGTGGTGAATGATGGGCACTGAGCTGTCATGTATTCCTATGTTTCAATACCACCTTACCTGCATCTATGAAGCATGGGGATTGATGAGACAGGGGTGCTTAGCCTCCCCAAAACTTCTTGGGAACTGAAACGAGGAGGAAATTGCCAGAATTCATAGATGGGATGTTTCAGCCAGAAAACAGGGAAAGGCCTTTTTGTAGTAGGGAAAAGGACATTTCACGCTGAATACCCTGACTGTCTATACTTTGTCCTCTGTTGTGCCTTCTGTTTGTAAACTTCTCCTTTCCCCTTTCTTCCCGATGAACTTTTTTTCTCCCTCTAGTGAGCTTCTCCTCCCTTCATTGCTCCTTGCTGACATCTTCCATCTGCCAGTGCTGCAGCTGGTTTCACCTAATTCCTGGTTTGACAGACATAACATTTCACGAGATTCACTGGCTTCCCAATCTCCAGAGATTGAATGGAGCTTGGACTCTCTAGGTTTTAAGAATGGTAGTGGGGTTGAGGACACAAGGAGAACGAAGAGGGAGATAGATATTATTTATTAACCAACAAGCATGGAGAGTTGGCTTATTATAGTAAGGTTAGATGTATTTTTTGTTCTATATGTTACATTTGCTAATAAGTTCAGAAAATTGGACTTGATTTAGACTCTCTTTAGTATCAATATGTCTAATCACTAAATAGAAAACAAATCTTCAATTAAATATGTGTGTATTATTTTATTTGATGGTGTTTCCTAGTGTCCCAACCTAGTTTTAATTGTTGTTTCTCCATTTCCCCTCATCCACAAATCTGCTCCCTGAGGTCCGCGGCATCCCACTGTCTTTGAATATGATAGGAATTCCAGTGTTAGGATAAGAGACAATTCACATGGCTTCACAACTTTCCCGTCCAACAATGATTGATGGTTTTAAGCTATTTACAGGAGAGAAGGGGGAAAGGAGAGGGGGGGGGTTATAAGCTCATTATTTTGTTAAATAGAATTATAGCACTAATCATTATTGCACATCACCCGTAATTTTACGTGTTAGAGGATAATTCTTGTTGCTAGAATTTGTTACTGTTAGTAGGTCGTTTATGGTATAACGAGAAACAGGGGATGAAACTTGTCAGCTTCATTGCTCTGATTATCTACATGCAAAAATATCTGGCAACATGTATAGTATATCAATGTTACTTTCTGTCTCCCTGCTTGCATGAATGAGATCCTGTAACCAAAATCTATTCCTCGATGTCTTCACCATAAAGGTTCTATTACTTATGAATGGATCTGTTGATAGTATCTTGGTCCAAAGTGGCTTGTAGTTGACAAAACAGAAAGATTAAGATGTCCAATTAATGTCCACTGTCTACCCTTTTGTTTCCTTATTTTTTATTTATTTAACTTTAGGCTTTTGGATTGGCTGGAAATGAAACTCAGATTGTCTCCGATCTTCATGTGGATTACAATCTGCCTTCATCACCTCTAGAAGTTAAAAGATTCATAATCATGGCTTGCTGTTTGATTCTACTCTCACTGTCTTCTTTGACATAGGTTTCTGACAAACAATTACCTTCGTGAAGAGGCTCCAAACAGTCATGTGGTGGAGCAGCGGGTTGAATGGCAAGTTCTGAACTTTTTCCTTCTGCCTGCTTGGTCAAAATTCTAGATATTAATTTTTCAGCTAATTTTGAATAACGGGCAGAGTTATTCATGCTCATAATACTTTATGTCAAGCTTCATTTGCTATAATACTTCTATCTCCTTAGATTCTTTAACCTATTAAATATTAATCTTGGCTATCTTCTTTTTTGAAGGTTGTATGCATTTGATGTTCACTGCAACTCTTTCTTCCCAATGTTTGTTTTGCTTTATGGTATGGACAAGGTCCCTTGTTGAATTTTCAGTCTCTGTAGTCTTTTCTTTTATCATAGTATATATTAGGCTTGTTTGTTGTGGATTCCATGCCATGGCCCTTGGATTTGTGTGCGCTTTTGAGAGAAAATTAGGCACCAATGCCAGTGCCAAGGTATGGAACCCTGCTAACAATGGAGGCATAGAATATTTGTGTGATTTAGGTATACTAATAATTTGTTTATTGGTGGCAGTGATACATTACTTTCTGTCGCCTCTCCTTGTGGCACATGGCTTTATACCCGTTCTACTCTCAAATCTTCTCTTCATGGTGGCTGTCTCCTACTACCACTATCTTAACTTTCTAGGATATGATGGTAAGCTTTGTTGTTTGGAGTTATCTCTTTAGTCGTGTTCTTGAGCTGAATGTTTGGGGTAATGCAATTTTCAGTCCACCTAAAGCTCTTGCTTTGCTACCTGTGTCATCACTATCTTTACTGCTGGGAACTTTTGTTGTCTTTTCTTCTCTATCTGGCATTTTTGGTTCTTTCATGTGTTGGGTTGGTGGCAGGGTAACCTTTATGGACTATTAGAAATTATGAGATGGTGTTAGTAGCATTGCTGATATTTGCATCCATGAAGTCATGAAATTAAGTAACTAGGTAAGCTATGAAACATGTGAGAATATCTGTCTATCTATCTGAAAATCAAGGAGACTATGGATGCTGATTTTGTGTGCACATTTTGCTGGGTGTTCTTCCTCTCCATGTATGTCTTCAGAAA
This sequence comes from Tamarix chinensis, assembly GCA_030549775.1. Lineage (NCBI taxonomy): Eukaryota > Viridiplantae > Streptophyta > Magnoliopsida > Caryophyllales > Tamaricaceae > Tamarix > Tamarix chinensis. Next base: position 43,462,731 of record CM060182.1, read on the forward strand.
GAGCTATCTTCATTTTCTTTTTTAATTATCTGTCTTTTTTTTTCTTATTGAAATTTCAGTGTTGCCATTTTTGGAGAGGACCACTTTCTTCTTGTACCCAATTGGGTTTGTCATCATTCTCTCCCCTATCTGTAAGTACAAGAAGACTGCATTTGATCACTATTATTGTTTAATTTGTCGGATCATGTTTCATATGATTGGAATCTTTTTATGTTTTCCAGTGACCCTGGGCGGCTTTAATCCTTCAAGATACGTGATGAACGTGTATTTCAGCCAATGGTTATAAAGTTAGGCTAACACTTTCAGTTTGCATATTCTTAAAGCTGCGGGAGGATGTGATGTTTCATGTCACAAGCGCAAGAAGTTTTTTCATATGGCTGGAAATCCACGGAATGAAAGATTCTCTAATTTGTTCACTCATAGGCATTATGTTACTGTGATTGAAAATTAGAATGCAGAGGAAGGAGGAAAATTGTTTTTGTCACACAGATCTGCTCAATGGCAATTATTGTATAGGTCTGCCCTTTTTAGTGTAAACCTGGCTCTCTCTTTTTGGGTTCATTCTTACATGTTTCTTTTACTTTGGAGGGTCATCATATGAAATTATGAATCAAGGCATCAGTCTTGGAAGAGTGGCGTCCAGGTTCACTTGGTCATCTGAAAGCAAGTTACACAAAGGCCAGATTGTATGACGTTCTTTTTTTTTTTTGACTTTTATTCCATTTTTTTCATCCTTTTCCGCCATCTTCACCTTCCGGCGATCTTAGCACAAAAACTAGTAGTGAACAAATTGGAAGGAAAAATTGAAATTCTATTCCAATAATATGAATGGCAAAACTGAGTTCCGAATAGCTTGATTGAGATGTTACAAATATATATATATATACTTTATAAATTTTATTAAAGTGTTGACATATTTAGTGACAAAATCAAATAGTCCCGGAAAAGGATGAAACCAACAAGATATTAAAATTCTAGAGATCCAAGTATAAAATTTTCTTTTCTAAGAAAAGTGTTTTTGAATCCAAGAAAACTAGAAAGTCAGAAATAAAACCGATAAAAAATATAATTCAAATGATTAAAATGTTCTCAAGTCAAGAAAACTATGTTATCAAAAGCTTTATCAATTAAGATTAAATTTATAAATAGGATGATACTGTCCTGATAATAAAAAATATCGTGGCATTTCTATAGGATTGTTCGAGGATTAAAACTATGATGCCTAGATAAAGTTATATCAAATATCATGATATTCACATCAAATTTATCCAAAAGTAAAACCACGAAGAGATGTCCAACCGAAAGTGCTGTTGGAAGTGTCACAAATGAATTCATTCATCCAAAAAGGCACAAAAGGCATCGTCGCTCTTATTAACATATGGTAAAATCTGTTGAATTAAACATCATCTACTAAAATACTAATAAGGGGAGGCTAGAAGACGGTGAAGGCAACCTTTTTCTTCGTGCATCACTACAGACAGTTCTTCCTTTATCAAAGCTCTATGCATTCCCTTCTGAATAATTAAGATATTGCGAATCTATCAAACAAATAAAAAAAAAGGAAAAAAGAAGAAGATATTGCACAATAAATTGATTCTCAAGTTACAAACCCTCAAATTCCCTTGAACAGCAACATCGGCTTTAAAAAAGCAAAGGTACTATCCAGCGTAAGAGAACACTTTCAAATGACTCGAGCTTGCTTCTACAGCAACAGTATATGAGACACTGATACTTCGCACTCTAGAACCTTTGATCAAAGGTTTCTCCGACCTAACTGACTGGAAAGCTGATCAACAGCTGCTACAGCACCAGATGCTGATCCAACAGAGCCCTCATATCTGCATGTCATCATGGATAAAAACACATTCAAAGGCTCCTTCAAGTGAACATATCAACACAGAAGTTCTTTCCCTGTCGAACTTTAAATTGACAAAAAAAAAAAAAAAAAAACCTAGAACACACTGCAAGCTTTTAGGAACCAAAAATGAAAATGCTATTGCACTTACAGAGCAACCAAGAGGAACGCCGCTGTCTGCACTACTACGACACCTTCACCAGAAGGCTTAGGAGAGTTCATGCATCTCCCATGAAACCAATTCTCATGAATCGATGTAACCAAGTCTGCAGTCACACAAGCCAGGGAAAAAGCGCATATTTTTATAATGCAAAGGAAGTTATAGGCAATCAAATTCAAGACATAGGAATCAGGATCTTTTGCCCCATGGCTATATCTTTTATCAACCAAGTGGGGAATCACTCCAGACTTCAAAACCTCAAGTAGTTTAGAGATAGGCTCAGAGACATATACTAAGGTCCTCAAGACCTAACCTAAATTACCACATGCAAACGCCTTCCTCTTTCAACAATAATAGAATTTAGCATCCAACAACAACAAGTACTAAGAAATCAATCAAAATCTAAAGTGGGTGCTATCTATATTTGCGCATCTCGACTCCGGAATGTACAGAAATATAAAGCAAATCTGAACTAGCAAAATACTACTATAACTAAAACATTCTTATGCTTCAGAACTCACATTCATTGGGTCCAATAAGAAACGTCTCTTCCTGCAGCTTATTGCGCTTTACAAATTTGACAAATTGACCTACTTCTATGGGATCTACTTTAATTCCTTCTTGCTCTTCACTGCCGAAACAAGAATCAAACATCAGACTACAACAAGAAGGAATCGCCTACAGAAAGTCATCAAATGAACGCATAAAATCCAGTAGGTAAGCACGATTCAACTTCGGAAGAATAAAGCACTTACATGGTAGATAAGAGGCGTGAAGGTCCAGTCGGGTCATAGTTAATGAGCAAAGCTGCCATTACCGGTTGCCCTTCATGACATAAAAGAGAGATGGCAGAAAGATTTTTTTAAGAGGGCGAAAACTTATCCACAGCTTTGCCAAAAACCTATTTCGATGAAGAAAAATTAATGGTCAAAAGTTGAAGCTTAAGTTCCAGATTGCTTGCTTACCAGAAGAGCCCATATTCATCGATACCCATCTCTCCCAAACTTTATGCACATAAATCCAATCCATGTGTAGTTAGCGCTAATCGAAAACCCTAATCATAGCAAAAAATCAATCAGAAGTATTAAATTCTCCAACTTCAAACTCGTTATAAACGCGGACGAGGACTAGCAAGTTTACAGCTTTAGTATAGTTAAAGCTAATAGCACTAATTAGTCAACTTGAAGGAGAAACCTGAACTCATTTATTAATTTGATTATTGATATTATGGTCTCGTTCCAGGTTTCATTACCTGGATTAGTCGAATAAATTGTTTTTCGTATTCAAGGGTAAAAGTTTCAAAATCGATTTTGTGTTATATAGCTCGACGTATTTGAAGCTAACGGGCTTGAAGTAGACGGAGCTGCAAGAAAATGCGACACAACTTCAAAAATCAGAAGTCGGTGGGAGAGACCGGGATCAGCGTTGCGTTAATAAACGAATATACACACACAAACACACACTTACAATTTGGATATAAATAAATACTATAGTACGAAATACATGGTCCAAATATGACCCAAAACAACTAATGTGCCTATTTGTATTATGTTTCATTTGGATTCGGATGAATCGGGATGAAGGTAAATGTTAAAAATTAACGTATGTGGAGAAAATAGAAGTAAATGTTGTAAAATATTGCTCGGATAATATTAACTTAATTTAGGTCAATTGGGGTAAATGTTTTAAAAATCATGTTTGGATTGAGGTGAATATATAAAATTTATTTATATTTTTTTATTCACCTTTGTTATTTTTAAAATCGGAGGTTAATAAAAATAAGGTTAATCAGTATAAATAGATGTGAAACTTTAACCTCAATTCACCTGATTGAGGTTAACAAAACTCATTCCAAATAAGTTGAATTAATTAATTTACCTCTATTAATTCTCGTCTACCCAAAACCAAATGTACCTTTACAATTGACTCACTTTGGCCTCTCTCCCTTTTGTCTCTTTGTCTCTCCACCTTTATAATTTACAACATAAATATCTGTCAAGGTCGGAGGACGTTAAGACGGTGGTGTGGTGGAGGTTGGAAGCCATTTCCGCATACTTTCACCATTTCTAAGGTCGTTTCTATCCCATGAACATTCTAGTGCAAAACGATAGTAATATCCTCGTGCATCCATGGCCTGAATATTAGGTGGTCATCATGATACAATCCCTGCGACATGAGCCTACCAAACAGCTAGCCATGTGCCAAACGAAGCTAGCTGCTTTCAATCCAACAAGTCATTACTTAAGTTATGCGTTTATAGTTTAAGCTTTGTGTTTTGATGTTTTCCATTTATAGAACTAGGGACTTGTAGTTGATTCCCTCTCCCCCAACATTCCCTGTAGATGTAAAAACCATTGGGATTTGTTTTGATGATTATGGGAAAATATCAATCTTCCATCTGAATCATCTCTCTCATTTTTTTTCTTCGTTGGCCTCACCTTCGAACAAAAAGTGAGCTCAGTTATATGCTCTGCAGTTATGTGATGGTGGCATTAAGGAGGGAACAGACCTAAGACTCTTAAGGGTGAAGGACACAGAACCCAACCAGCAGGAGCTGCAAAAGTTACTCTAGAAGTACGTAGGGATATTTGAGTGGCCAAAAGGCTTACCCCCAAAGATGGCACATGACCAAAAAATCTCACTTAAGCCTGAGACAGGACCCATCAACACTCTTCTGTCTAAAAGGATGTAATAGAGGCCTTAGTTCAAGAAATGTTGGACTCAGGCATCATCCAGCAAAGCACCAACCCATATGCATCCCTTGTGGTCCTTGTCAAAAAGAAAGATGGGATCTAGAGACTTTGCATTGATTACAGGGAGCTCAACAAGCAGTCCATCAAGAGTAAGTTCCCTATTCCAATTATCGAGGAGTTGCTAGAGGAGCTTCATGGAGCCAAGTGCTTCTCCAAAATTGACCTCAGGTCAGGGTACCATCAAATACACATGACCCCTGCCGACATACCTAAGACTTCCTTCAAGACACATGAGGGACATTATGAGTATTTAGTTATGCCTTTTGGCCTAACTAATGCTCCTTCTACCTTCCAATAATTTATGAATGAGGTCTTTTAACCACATTTGAGGAATTTTATCCTTATTTTTTTATGACATATTAGTCTACAACCCTGATTGACCATCTCATTTGTCACACCTTGATTCCACTCTAATGTTGCTATATAAGAACTGGTTGTATGTGAAGGAGATCAAGTGCACGTTTGGGGCCACTCAAATTGAGTATCTAGGACACGTTATCTCTCTTCAAGGGGTAGCTACATATCCTGAGAAGATCAAGGTTGTCCAAGCATGGCCACTTCCTACCAACCTCACGCAACTTAGGGGATTTCTAGGCTTATCAGGCTACCATAGGAGGTTTGTGAGATACTATGGGGCTATCAGCAAGCCCTTAACTAATAAACTAAAGAAGGGTTCCCTTGGATGGTCAGAGAAGGCCCAGGATGCATTTGAGGAGCTCAAAACTGCCCTCACTACCAGGCTTGTCTTGGCACTACTAGACTTTAACAAAGAATTCATCATTGAGAGTGATGCATCCATGGCAGGAATGGGTGCTGTTCTCATGTAAAATGGACACCCCATCGCCTATATCAGTAAGGCTTCCTCACCCAAGAATGTTAGTTTGTTTATTTATGACAAGGAGTCGCTTTCCATCCTATTTGTAGTAGACACATGGAAGCACTATTTGAGGGGCAGGCACTTTAAGATCAAGACAGACTCCAACTCCTCAAGCACCTCCTTGACCAGAGAGTTGTCACTAACCTTCAATAAATGTGGCTTGCTAAGTTGATGCCCTATGGATATGATATAGTTTACAAGAAGGGAAAGGAGAATGTGGTAGCAGATTCACTTTCTAGAATCCAAGGGGAAGAACTCTTTGCTATCTCCCTCTCAACCCTACACCTTGACCTTCTTGTTAGCATCAAATAAAGTTGGAGCTTCGATCCTAAACTCAGTGAATTGATACAACACCTACAACAAAACCCAAGTATAACTCCAAGTATAGTTATTCTCAACAATTACTTAAGCGGAGGGATAAGCTAATGGTAGGGAATGATCCAGCCTTGCAACAACAACTGTTGGAGATATATCATGCATCATTTGTAGGGGGCATTATGGGGTGTAGGCTGCCTACAAACGGCTAGCTGGGTTATTTTACTGGAAGGGGTTAAAGAGGCTAGTCAGGGATTATACCAAGAGATGTGATATTTTCTAGAGAAACAAGTATGACATAGTTGCTTACCTATGGAAATTGCAACCTTTGCCCATTCCCCACACGGTATGGACAAACATTAACATGGACTTCATTGAGGGGTTACCTAAATCCTAGGGAAAAGATGTTATTATGGTGGTGATTGACAGGCTGAGTAAGTATGCCCGTTTTGTGGCACTTAGTCATCCATACACAACACCCATCGTGGCCAAGGCATTTGTTGATCACATTTACAAGCTCCACGGCCTTCCTCAAACGATCACTAGTGACTGTGACCCTGTATTCATGAGTAGGTTCTAGTAAGAGTTGTTCAAATAGCAAGGAGTCAAACTGAAATACCCCAAAAATCTTAATTTAGGAATTATGGTAAAATAATGATTTATTAGGAAAAATTTAGAAAACAAATTATTTTATTGAATAAAGAGGAAATTAATTGAGGAAAGTAAAGAGAAAATAATAAATAAATTATTTAGAAAATTTTGAACATTTTACTAATTAAAATGAAAGTTAAGGAAAATTTATCCAAATTAACTCAATTAATCTAAAAATAAATTTATTTATTATACCTAAAATAATTATTATTAAAATTAAATATCTAACTTAAATATATAAATAAATAAATAAATAAATACCAAATACCTCAACCCAACCATTTTATCCTTTATCCTTTTTCCTTTTTTTATCCTTTCTTTTCCTTTTTCTTTCTTCCTCCCTTTCTTCTTTCTTTCCCATTTCGCCCCCGACTAGGCCAGCCGTCGGCCCAGATCAGCTCCCCTCCCTGGCCCGTCTCACGCGTCAGCCTTCTCCTTTGCCCAAGTCGGCCGGTCCTTTTTTTTTTTTTTTTCTTTTCTCCCCCTGGACCGACCGGTCCATTCGTCCCCTCTTCTTCCCCGACCTGCAGCGCACATGCAATCGTGACCTGTAACCCCGATCTTCGCCGGCAGCCACCAGCCTAACGCCGACCGTCCTCCCCTGCCCCCCTATCATTTTCTTTCCTCTTTTCGACCCCGACCAAGCCTATCTCTCCCCTCCCCGCGTGCCCATCTCTTTCCTTTTTCTCTCCCCCTCCCCGACCTAATCTGCCATGGCAGGACTGCACCGCCTGCCATCGCCGACCGGTGGTCCTGTCACACCTGCCCCGTGTGTCTTCTTCTCCCCTTGTCGTTTTCTCCCTCAATTAGCCTATAAATAACCCCCCATGGGCCATGGCAGCCATAATGGAGCTTCTGTTTTCGCAGCCCAGAAACTCCGTCCCTCGCCACCGCCCAATCAGTTGCATATTTCGCCACCACCGGTGACCGCCGCAACAAACTCCGCCCACCGAGACCATCCCTGCACCCTCCTCTACGAAACCAGACCACCACCATCCCTTGCCTCGCCCTGCACGTGCCGCCCCAGCCGTGTAAAATCGCCACCCCGAACAGCCATCTCCAGCCCTTTGCTGCCCCTCGCGCCGCCTCTTGCCGCCACCCTCACCGCAACCAACGCCTCCTCTACCCTCCAAAACATCCAGCAGACCTCCCTCTACCTTCCCATACCTCCATCTTCCCTTGTCTCCCTCTCCTTCTATTTCCCCCATTTTCCACCACCCTCCACCACCTTTGGCCGCCTCGCCAACCACCGTGCGCCGCCACTCCCAGCCACGCCACCACCCTCATTCCACCCCTCTTCACTTGCTCTATCTTCCTCCACCTCAAACACCTCTCTATTCTCCCTCCTCTAGCCCACACTTTGATCTTTCCACCTCTCTTCCTCCTCCATCTCCTCCGCCGCCGCCGCCGGTCCACCACTGACCTTAGGTGGTTTTCCAACTCCCCCACTCCCTAAAACTATTTTCTATAAGTGTTAGTAATTTTATCTAATATTAATGATATTATCCTTAATAATAATATTATTATTATTACTATTATTACTATTATCATCATCATCATTATTATTATTACACTCTAATATTACTATGTATCATCCTTATTTTCCTAACCTAATTTCAGAGATAGTTAACTAGGGTATATTATTAAAAAGGAAACAACTTTAACATTAAGATGGCTATCCTTATTATTATTATTATTATTATTATTATTATTATTATTATTATTATTATTATTATTATTATTATTATTATTATTGTTATTACTCTTATTACTATCTCTATCACTACTACTAATACTAGATGTGGCTTATTATCATTACCTTACTACTATATGTGATAGACATTTGAAATCTTACATTATTATTATCATTATTATTATTATTACTATTAACCTTATTATTTCTATTATTAATGACACTATTACTACTACTATTACTTAAACCAAAGGTATTTTAGTAATATTGTTATTATCACTATTAATACTACCTTTATCATTATCCTTAATTATTTACTAACATTGTTAATGGTGACCTTGCCCATCATTACTTTTATTAATATAAACTTTTAAACCCTTAAGTTATTATTATCCAAAATATGACCTTTATCGTTATTAACCCTAGGAATAATAGTACTTTGATAATATTGCAACTATTATATTGTTATTCGAATCCTAACACTATAGAGAGATGTTAAGGTTCTAGCACTATAAACATTAGCGTTACTATTATTAGTTTTATCACTATTTTTCTATGGTTAGCATGAACACTATCATTATTATAAGAATAGAATTAACGGGTCTAATAATATAAGTGTAACAATAAATATTAAAAATAAACATATTTTGACTAGTAGTATTTAGTATACTAATTTTGAGGTAAAAACTCTAGTTTTCGTATAATACTCTTTTTAATAATTATAATCCTAATATTAAAATAGAATAAGGGATGATGATACTTTTGAGGGAAACTAATACTTAGTATTTTCCCTTTTATAGGTGATCATAACCAAAACCCTAAGGAGTTATAGGAGCGTGCTCCAAGCCCAGCGTCACTTTAGGTAAGGACGAGGCTAAGGCCCTTGTGTGATGTGTGACCTGTATGTTTTGAATGTTGTATATGCCATACTATGTCGTGTACTATATGATTGTGGATAACTTGTCTTATGTGTAGCGCAGCTTGGAGATTAAGGTATGTTTGTATATGCTTCCTATGGCATGAGCATGACATGTATGTATATGTATGATGTTTATGATGTGATATGATATAGCCCTCTAGGACATGCATGTTAGGATAACTAATAATATGAACTGGGAATATAAGGATGACAAGAAAGAAATGGGAAGCGAGTTCACTAAGGGGGATATGAGGTTGACCTAAGTACCTCGTGATCCATGAGAGAAAATTTAAGAGGAAGGAATGACCAAAATAAATGAGAGATGGAAACCATGCATGGGAGTCTTAAAATTTGCATGGGGCTTGGGGTGTTTGCATGGGGGTGAATCTTACGTGAGAAAAGTTGAATTAGGGTGTAAATAAAAGAATGGTAGAGTTGTGGAGTGATTGGAGACTTAGGATGAAAAATAGTACGTAGGTTGGTGCAAGGGTGTATAAGGGACCCGATTAGGGTTTTTGGGAGAAAGTGGAAATTTGGGAAGTACAAAGGTAAGAATGATTAAGGAAGGGTGGAGTATAGGTTAAGAGTGATAATTCATTTATATAAAAGATGAGTATGGGTTTTCCATGTGAAAGAAGAGACTTTGGGATGAAAAGAGAGAGGTTACTTGTGGAAGAAGTAAGGTACTAGGGTTTGATGTGGCCAACTAGGGTTTTGCCGGTCACATGCGAGGTCGAGGAGTAAAGTGATACGCCTTGGGGTTTGACCTAATAAGGATGAGATGTGGGGCGAGGAACAAGTAATGGTAGAGTAAGTGAGAAGAAGTTAGGCCACATAGGTCCAATTAGGGTTTCCAAGGGGAAAACCCTAGAGGTTGAGAATAGGCGGGGTCGATGTCATAGGGTGTTGGGCTTAACTTACACTCTCAGGAGTTGGTCTTTCATTATGTGTGAGCGTAAGGGGGAAAGGATGTCGGGGCGTGATAAAGGGTGTAGGAGTCTCAAAATATGGGACGGGCCCTCTTGAGAGAAAAGCAGTAGAACATCGATGACATGCATGTCAAAGGTGGAACGTTATCTAATAAGACACAGATAAAACACTAATCATGTAAAGTGGAAGATTGTTGAGCCGAGCCCAAACCGGTCCACCGGCAAATAATAGTGGCCAGGAGCTGGGGTGCCCTGGAGACTGTGCCACCGGCGAACAATAGTGGTCAAGAGCGTTTTGCCCTGTATGATTTACGTTCCACCGTCTATAATAGTGGGGGATTTCATGCTCGACAAACCAAAGCAAGTTAAACCATGGGAAATACACTAAGTACTTACAGCGAAACACCATGTGAGTCGAGACCAGACCGGTCCATCGGCAAATAATAGTGGCCAAGAGCGTTTTGCCCTGAAGACCGGTCCGCCGGCAAATAATAGTGGTCAGGAGTGTTCTGCCCTGAGTGTATGCTTTCCGGTCCACCGGCTATAATAGTGGGGTTCCCACACTCACATGGACTATTAAAGAATATGTGTGGAATGAACATATTATTAAGGAGAATAAAGAATAAGTCACCGGGAAAGTAACCAGGCCTTATCATGTGTGTTATTGTATGTTGCCTATGTGCTTATCCTTGTGTCATGTGTTCTATGTGTTGGCCTTAGCACATCTGTTACCTTACTCAGTACGTAGCGTACTGATCACCCGTTTCATGGGTGCTGCTCATTCCCACGAGCAGAAGTTCCCTCCGAACTTGTGCAGGTAGGAGAAGATGTCTTCGATGCCTACGATACCTACGAGGCATCGGATGGGGGCAGTGTGTTGAGCCTAGCCTGACCTAGGGATCGAGAGCAATTCGGCCGGACTCTATTGCTATCATCGGATTTCGTATTTCCATATTTAGCTATATTTTGTACTATGCTTCACGTTTTGAAAATCGTACTCTTGAGTTGTAAACCTAAATCGTATTCTAACTACTGTTTGACTTATGTTTCGTTAATAATTTATGTTAAATGTCAACCCATGTTTTTGATGTTTTGCACTTAATGTTGATTGGATTTAGCCTTAGCACTTAGTATTGGAATGGTAGGAGTGAACCGGTCTGGTACTAAGTGTGGCGGTAACACCCCCAAGTTTACGGTTTTATCTTTCGCTTTCGCTAAACCTTTTGATTTAAACGAAATTTTTCAGTAGTAAATTTGGGGGTGTTACACAAACTGCTGCTATCCACAACCTATCATCCTTAAACAAATGGTCAGTATGAAGTTCTTAATAGTGCCTTGAAACTTATTTGGGGTGCATAATTGGAGATATACCCACTGATTGGTGCAAATGGCTTCCCTTAGCTGAATTCTAGTACAACACTACCTACCACTCAGCCACACATACCACCCTCTTTGAAATACTATATCGCCAGCCTCCCCCTGACACCTACCTTACTTTCCAGGGGACTCATTAGTTTAAGCTGTGAACCAAAACCTTACTGCAAGAGAGAATGCTTTGGCACTCCTAAAATCGCACCTCCAATGGGCACGGGCCAGAATGAAAAAGCAAGCACGAGCATCAAAGTAAGAGGAACTTTGATATTGGTACTTAGGTCTATGTTAAGCTGCAACCTTACAGGCGGGTTTCATTGGCTAATAGATTCGTGCAGAAATTGGTTCCCAAGTACTACAGCCCGTACCAGATCTTAGACAAGGTGGGATCGGTTGCTTATAAATTGGACCTTCCATCCTCAACTTCAGTGCACCCTGTATTTCATGTCTCCTTGTTGAAGATAAGCTATGCTGGGCATACTATGAGACATTTCCCTCCTTCATATAAGACCACCCCTAAAGTCAATTATGAGCCTGTGGCTATCCTTGATAGACAGACCGTGAAGAGAGTTGGCCAGGCTGCAACATAGGTGCTCATACAATGGTCTAATGGTAGTAGGGAAGATGCCACTTAGGAGTACTACTATGATCTCCTATGATGGTTTCCAAATTTTGACCCTCGTGGATGAGGGTCAACTAAAAGGGGGTGTTGATACAAACCCTACGACGTGACCCTCCCAAACAGCCAGCCACGTGCCAGACAAACCTAGCCGCCTTCTATCCAACAAGTCATTACTTAAGTTATGCATTTATAGTTTAAGCTTTGCATTTTGATGTTTTCCATTTATAGAGCTTGGGACTCTCATAGCCGATTCCCTCTCCCCCAACATTCCCTACATATGTAAAAATCATTGGGATTTGTTTTGATGATTATGGGAAAATATCAATCTACCATCTGAAATCATCTCTCTCAATTTTTTTTCTTCATTGGCCTCACCTTCGATTTTCGTTCTCGTTGTTGGAAGTCTTGGGTGGTTTACCACATCGATGACCAACTATAATTAACGAAAAATGTTTAAAAAGTTAGGCTATGTTTGGTTTATAAAAAAATAGTGTGGAATGGAGATTGAAAAGGGGGGAAAATAAAAGAAATCAACTTTTATTTTATTATTCAGTTGTTGGAAAAGTTTTGTGTAAAATATTTTTTGAAAAATATTTTTTGTGTAAACTTTTTAAGAAAATTGATCATCATCATCATTGTTGTTTTTATTGCTGTTATTATTATTTGAACAACGTTATATATTAAAAAAAATTAAAATATTACATTAGTAAATGAAAATTTTCATAAAGTTTCTGAAAAATTATAAAAACTCCATAAACTTAGTGCTAATACCAATTGTTTTAGAAAAAAATTATAAAATATTACATAAAAAAACTTACGATAATATTTTTTTTAAAATCTAAAATCTAAACAAAAAATTTCATATTCCTTTCTATTTCAAACATGACACACCCAATATAGAAAAAAGAAAAGAAAAGAAGAACTCGATAATTTGTCACTAATGCACTTGTTAGTTATGTATCAATAATCTATTATTTCATCTTCCATATACCTATTTGTTGCAGACCTATAAACGCAACCTCCACCTCCACCACCAATACACCATTTATAATTTAATAAATAAAAATCAAACCAATTTGCTTCTCAATAGCAACCACAGTAAATATTGTAATGCTAGTAATAGTATTAATTTACAAGAATATATTACAATAAACTATATCTAGAAACAAACTTTACTAAACTATAATTTTTTTTTACTTTATAGTGTACAACCAAAATGAAGAGAAACAAGACTCAACAAAAGAGGCCTACAAGTCTCTAACAAGACCAAAACTCCCCAACTGCATATCGTTACCAACCATCTAATGTTTGGAAGCTTATCTTAATTATTTATAGCCAAATTAAAGCTAAAAACCACCACCATTGAAAACATGCAACATATCAAGAACATCTAAGAAATTTTTGGATAAATAGATCAGTCAATATTCAAAATACGACATGATGTACATTGAATAATTGTATTGAAAATGAATTGAGAAGGAGATAAGGCCAACTAGTATGGTAAAAGCATGACAAAATCATAATTAATTTTTTTCTACCATATACAATGAATGAATATAAAATTTAATTCCTAGACTTGACTGAGATAAAACTCTATACATAAGCACTCAAGAATCTAGCCAAATGAAAGTTAGGTTATTTTTGTCGATTATTTTTCATTATGATAAATATTTATCCACCATCTAGATAGAAAAAGGGGATTTAAGTAGAATAAATTGTAAGAAGTAGGACCTAATGAGTCTTGAAAATGTTTTTTTTTTCTGTTACAAACAGAATAAAGGTTTTCTTCTGAATGGAAAATACTTAATAATTACATACTTTATATTTATTTAAATAAAATGAATATTTCAAATGAGAATATATATATAAGATCAAATTATTAAAGGGAAAATGTAATTAAAAATATATCGATTTTATAGTTTGCCCTAAAAAATATAGTTCCATGTATTATAGCGGTAAAGGAAATAATTATCTATAATAAACTAAGAAAGAAAAGAAATGATGAAATATATTTTAAAAATAAATAAAAACTTGAAACTAAAGCTAATAGAGCTAGAAAAATCAAAGCTGGAAATTAGAAGAAATAAATAGAAATAGGACTTAGTGAAAAACAAGAGAAGAACTAAGATAAAAAGTAGAAATATATATAAATAAGAATTAGCTAAGAAAAAGGCATGATAATGATGGATTTCTTTTCTCAAAAATGAAAAAGAAAAGATAATGATGAATTTTTAACCCATGTTTTTCTAGTTAAAGGAAGTGTGTACCTTCCATCAACTAACCAACAATACTACCATGAGTTTACTTTATTTTGTGACATTTATGATACAAATGACTAGCTACCCATGTTCTATTTTTTTTTTACTTATTCAATCACTATACCGCAATTATTGTTCTAATCACTAATTTTCCTACCAATTTTCAAACTCTTCTTAGGTTTAGAGCTAAAAAATATTATAGGATCACTTTGCGAACTTTTGTTCTTATTATTTTCTTTCATTGTGGTTTTTCTACAACAAAATGCAAGGAAACTATTATGTTTTTTTATTCCCCCACCCCTTCATAGTAGTTTTCTTATAACTAAATAGAGACTTATTTTGCAAAGAGAAAAGAGATTTGGAGGGGGGGTGGAGATTGTAGAAGGTTGTATAACAAGCGTGATACTCTATTGTAAGAAAAATTTTGATTTCACTTATTTGCAACTAGAAAAATGGAAATTTTTTCATACCAAATGGGTGAAAAATGATAATATCAAAAAATTTAATGATATATTCCTTATAATTTTTTTTTAAAAAAAACTTGAAACCATTTTTTGTTTTTTATTGTTATTATTCTGAAGACTAGTTTTACCCCATTTTCATTTCACCCACCACCATAACCATCAACAACAATAATAGAAATTATAATAATAGAAATAATGATGATGATGATGATGATGATGATGATGATAACATTAATATATAATAATATATAATAACAATAATAAGAATAATATTATCAGCAGTAGTAAGAACAACAACAATAGAAGGATTAATAATAATTATAAGAAAGAAAAAAAATAAAAGCATTAGCAATAATGATAACAATATTATTAACAATAATAATAATTGTTTTTTTTTAAAAAAAAGATAAACAATGTAACTAAGAAATACGTTAATTTCATAAGTCATGTTGCATGCAGTTTTTTGGCCCTTGGCTCTAATGGACTCATATTATTACTTCCTTTAGGAAATCAACCTTGCCATAAAGGTTAAGTATGTTCAAGCCATGCTATCATCTAGAGACACACATATTGTCATCAAACACATATCTTATAGATTCACGTGCACATCTTAGAACGACAAATGTACATCTTATAATTTTGATAAGATGTAGATATATACATCTTGTTAATCTAAGATGTGCATTTAAAACTTTAAGATATGTATTTATCAATATAAGATGTGCATTTAAAACTTTAAGATATGTATTTATCAATATAAGATGTGCATTTGTTAACGTAAGATGTGTGTTATAAAGATATGTATTTTTTTTCAACAAAGTGTGCATATATAACATATGTATTTGTCTTTTGTTGTTTTATAAGTAAAAGTGTATTTATATATAATATATGTGTACTTATTTCAATAAGATATATATTTATAATACATGTATTTGTCTGTTCTTGTTTTATAAACAAATGATGCTATAATATTTGTATCTATTAATATAATATGTGTAATCGCTACTATTAGATGTGCATTGTCGAAATAAGATATGCTTTTATAACAATATATTGTGCATTTGTCTGAATAAAAGTGTGTACTTTCACACCTATTTGTTGTAATTTGATAGATATGAAACACGTAACCGAAGAAAGCAGAAACATTTTTTTGTTTATATGGTTGTAGTCAATTTGTCTTTAGATATGAAATAAGGTCCACATTTTTATTAACATGAAACCTATATAATAAATGTCTTGTAGTGGAAAAAATACGTTCCACAAATGAAATTAGAGCCAGTTTGGGTCGGTAATAATGGTGGTTGGAGGCATAAATGAATACATTAAGGTCTTCAACCTCTTAAGTACCCACAAATAATTTTTCTCCTTTTCAGATGACATGTATGTACATGCAATGTTGAAATTTAGTTGTGTTGATGTTAGTCCAATAATTTCTTGTAAGGGCATTCCATATCTATTCGTATTATATGTGCAATCCATTTGTAAAACAAAAGAAAATGCATGTAAAATATCAATAGATATGGGATGTGCAAATAGATGTTTGCTTATTACACTTGATTCCGACATACTTCCATGCTACTAAAAATAATGCTTCTCAACCAACATACTCATAACATGTTGAAACATTGTTTGACCGCCCATTTCTTTTTACCTAAGCTTCTGTTGGGTATTATAAATATGTCTTCTCATACTTACATTTCCTTCAAATTATTTTTGAAGAAGTAGTATGATTTGTTGCGGCTTTACATTAGTTGTAATAAGTTCATCAATAAATTGAACTTCATTTTCAATTAACTTACCCAAAACAACATGCATTTATTTATAATTTGCCAATTCGTGATTGTGTGTCCCGTTTCTAACTACCACTTTTCATCCATCATTATTATTTTCAACATCAATAATAAAAAATGGATATTCATTTTTTTTAAACTTGTAATACGTGCACCTTCGGTATCTATAGGTCTAGTAAGGATGTATGTTCCACTTCTTTTACATCTTATCAAGACTCTACCTTCCCCTACACCATTTTCTTTTCTAGAACCTTTGATGATCAAAATCATCTTCTGAGTTTTACCCATTTGTTTAACCCACGTTACAAGTTCTTCGTGATTAGAAAATATTTGCTCCGTTATGAAAAATCTCTGATAATTTTAGGTTATAAAACATGCATTATCCATATCTTGAAAAAAAATATTTTACCATAACAATATAATAAAAAGAATTATTAATTTCATCATGATAAATTCATTGACACAATTTACAATACTAAAAAAAATAAAATATAGCTCTTCGTGTAAGTTGTAGTTAAAATTTGGAGAATCTATCTGTATTTTATCTGTGTATCCATAGCTTATCAGTATTCTAAATCCATCATCGTAGTACATTGGAGTTGTGACTCCATCTTCATAGTTCATTAGAGTTCCGAACTCTTCATATCTTGTTGAATTTCCAAACTCATTATAGTTTAAAGGGCTTCCAAATTCATTATTTATTGTGGGTGTTTAAAAAATAATAATATATAATTTCATCAAAAGATTTAACAAAGGCTTCCTCCGATGAAAATTTTATATTAAAATGTATACTTAATTTCTCAATGACGAAGAATAAAAATGTTGAAGTTGTTCCTTTATATATACGTGGTTGGACTATACAAACTGAAACAATAGATTAATATCCAATGTTAGTATATCTATTATTCAAATAAAAAATATGTTTTTCTTCCTTATAATACACGTAATCATTCCTTTTTATTGATAAAACCACATATTTGCATTGGTAGCAGGTATAAGAGTTTGAATAATTATGTTAATTGTATTTACTATAAAGAGAAGCATTTATAATACAAGGTTGTTATGAAAGCTAATGATAACCATGGGCTTCTAAAAATAAGGATAATAACATAATAACAAAAAATGAAGATTATATCAAGGAGAAGATATATTTACAAAGGTCAAACAAAGATTTTGATGCTTATCATTAGTTACATGCAAGATTATTCTTATCATAACCCCACAAGACGATCAATGAATGATCAAGTAGACCGATCTTGGCTAGAAGAGTGTTGAGCCACGATTTGGATAGAGGCTTCGTGAGGAAGTCGGCGAGTTGGTCACCGATAGGAAAATGCGTAACTTTGAGCTTACACCCTTGAACTTGGTCTCTGATGAAATGAAATGCTAAAGCTAAGTGTTTCATCCTTGAATAGAACATAATATTAGCACTAAGATGAGTGATGCCCAAATTATCACAATAAATAAACGGTACACTTGTGAGCGTAACACCAAGTTCATGCAATAAATTTTGTACCCACATAATCTCAATAGTGGTGGCAGCCACGACCTTGTATTTGGCTTCTGTGGATGACCGAGCTAGAGTCCTTTGTTTCTTGGACATCCATGTAAATGGTTTTTAGCCCAAGAAGATTATATGAGCCATTGTTGACATGAAGTCATCTTTGTCACTAGCCCAATCAGCATCTGAAAAACTATGCAAGATGGGAGGAGATGATTTGTATATCATCACACCTTTGGCAAGGATGCCACACAAGTAACGCAAGAGACATTTCAATGTTGACCAATGAGAAGCATTAGGCATATGAATAAATTGAGATAAATTATTCACCGTGTATGCAACATCAAGTCGAGTAAGTTTGAGATACTGAAGACCACCCATAGCAGCTCAGTAGTCTTTGGGATCATCAAGGACAACACCTTTTATCGTTGAGAGTGTTTGGGAAGGAGACATAGGAGTAGGGGTTGACTTTGGGTCCAAAATACCCATTTTTTCAAGTAGTTCAACTATATACTTTCGTTGGTTAAGTAAGAGTCTGTCCTTAGTGGGCACAACTTCAACACCCAAAAAATATGATAGAGAACCAAGGTCTTTAAGAGAAAACCTGTGAGACAATTTTTGAATGAATAGATCAATGTTAGAAGCATGAGGACCTGTGATAATAAGGTCATCAACATATATAACAATATAAATGGGTGATGAAGGACGATGAAGCATAAAAAGAGATGTATATGAAAGGGCACGCTTGAACCCGTGAGATGTGAGGAACGAAGTGAGTTCATTATACCAAGCCCAAGGGGCCTACTTGAGATCATAAAGAGCTTTCTGTAACTTGCACACATGCGTAAGATGAGTAGCATCAACATAGCCCAGGGGTTGAGCCATGTAAACCTCTTCATGAAGAGTATCATTTAAGAAGGCATTATTAATGTCAAGCTAGCGGAGAGACCAATCATTAGTCACAACTAGAGTGAGTAGTGTTCGAATAGTGGTCGGTCTGACAACCAGACTAAAATTTTTGGTATAGCCTATGCCAAGCCATTGTTGAAAACCCTTAGCCACTAAGTGAGCCTTATAACGCACAATGTTGCCATGTTTATCATACTTAACGCGAAGCACACATTTTCACTTAATAAGATTACGATTAGTATCCGATGAAACTAAGTCCCATGTACCAAGATTCCGAAGAGATTTCATTTCTTCATCCATGGCTTTTCACAAAAGTAGGTCTTTTAAAGCTTGCATGACAGTAGTAGGAGTAAGAGGCCTGCGTTGGACTGATGTAAGGTTTGCGTACTTGGTATTAGGCTTAAAAATGTTGTTATTGGAATGAGTAATAATACCTAAGAGAGTGCGAGAAGAGTTGAGTATGAGTGTGTCAATAGTAGGCGGAGATTGGCTTTAGTTTGGGGCTTGGGCAGTGACTGCGTCGAGCGCAGAAGCTGGCTATTGGGCAGGGATTATGGTGTGGCCGGGGAGTTGTTAGATGCAACAGAAGGGCTTATGGAAGGCATAATATGGAGCTCATAAGGGATGGAAGGAGGAGTAACAAATGTGGAAGCAATAGGGGGTTATCGACAAGGAGTAGCACGAGAGATTATAGGCAATGAGACGACCTCATGGCACCAATGATTTGGTATGGTTGGGGTGGTGCCGAAGGGGCACCTGTGAGTCGGGGATAAGGAAAAATAGATTCAACAAACTAAACATGACGCGAGGTATATATTCTATTAGTACTGGGATCAAGACAATGATATGCACTTTGAGTTTTAGAATAACCAATGAAAATGCATGGTTTAAACTTTAAATCAAGTTTGTGTGATGTATATGGTTTTAACCAGGGATAGCATAGACACCCAAAGCTATGAAGTTTACTGTAATTTGGAGTTATGCCAAACAAGCACAAGTAAGGAGATTTTCCCTACTAAGGTGGGCGTGGGAAGACTGGTTTTTAAATAGCTAGTAGTAGTAGTAGTAGAAAAGGCATTGGCCCAAAACTCCTAAGGAACAGACGCATGGGATAACAAGGAGAGCCCGGTTTCAACAATCTAATGATGCCTACACTCTGCATAACCATTGTTCTCGGGAGTGTGAGGAGGAGAGGTGAGACGAGAGATACCATTGATAGTAAGAAAAGTGTTCAAGGCTGCAACCATTATCGGAATATAGAGTTTTAAGTGGATTGTCAAAAAACTTTTCAACTAGAGCTTTGAACCTTATAAAGATTGATTTAGTGTTAGATTTTACTTTTAAAGGATAAAACCAAATATACTTTGTAAAATGGTCCACAAAAATGATGTAGTATTTGTAGCCATCATAAGATGAAACTGGGGATGTCCATAAGTTAGTGTGAACAAGCTCTAGGGGGAGAAGAAGAAAACAAAGTAGAATGACAAAAAGGAAGTTTGTGGCTCTTATTACATTAACAAGAATTACAATTGAAAGAAAATGAACTAGTGAATTGGAAACTAAAGTTGTAAGGATAGACAATGAAGGATAGTCGAGCCTATGATGCCAATCAATCGTAGGAGCCTTAGTAGTAGACAATACTAGGATAGATGATGATAAAGGGAGTTCATAGACACCGTGTTTAGCTGGACCCCGAAGGAGGTGTGCCTCTATAAGCCGATCCTTCACAATGAAAGAATCAGAGAAAAAAATAATAAGAAGATTATTTTCATTGCAGAACTGAGAAATATAAATAATATTCTTATACATAGTTGGAGCACAAAGAACATTGGAAAAACTCAAAGATTTAGAAGGAGTGCGAAAGGAGAATGGACCAATATGAGAAATGGGAACATCCATACCATTACCAATGACTACTTCCTCTGTTCCATCATAGGGTTTGTGAAGAGAAAGGTTGGTGAGGGCTTGAGTAACATGGTCAATTGCCCCCTTGTCAAGTAGCCACGAGGGTGAGGAAGGTGTGTTGCTCACAGTAGCAACATAAGCTTGAGGAGTAGAGTGGTGTGCATCAGAAGATGGAGGGGAGGGACGAGCATTAGGGAATTTTCTTAAAAAGATTAGCACCGATATAGAGAGTGGCCGATGGTGTGGCACCAGTGGCACTTGCCTTGGTAGCCACTAGTCTTGGGATTGTTTTTCTTTTGGCCGATGTTTGTAGTGTTGAGAATGAGGGGATGGAATGCTGACTGCTAGTAGGAAGGGCTGTGAGCAAGAATATGACATGCCATACCCAACCAGTGTGACTTCAAGTTGAAGCCATGCATCCTTGAAAGTGATGGCCTGAGATACTAAGGGAACCGTAGTCGAGTCTAGTGTAGGTGTGAGGAGTTTGACATGACCACGAGATTGACGAGCGTAGGTGTGAGCAAGAATATCCCATGCATCCTTGAAAGTGATGGCCCGAGATACTAAGGGAACCATAGTCGAGTCTAGTGTGCCTATAAGAGCACCAAAAAGCAAATGCTCTTAGCAGTGTCAGGTTGTGTGTGTTGGGTTGATTGTCACAATAGAATCATTGGTGACAATAGATGGTGGAGGAGAATGTGTTCCATCAAGAAACTGGAACATGCCATACCTGACTAGTGTGACTTCAAGTTGAAGCTTCCATGATAAATAATTAGAGGAGTTGAGTTTGATAATGTTGGTAAGGGAGATAACGATAAGTGGGTTGTGCGGCTTAGCACCATTGGGAATGGTGGTGTTTGCCATAGGAACCAATGCAAGGTGGTTAAACAGAAAGAAGAGGTTGAGGGAACGTTCTGGTTGATATCATATAAAAGTTAGAATAATTATGTTAATTTAATTTACTGTAAAAAGAAGTATTCATAATACAAGGTTGTTACGGAAAGCTAATGATAACCATTAGCTCCTAAAAATAAGGATAATAACATAATAACAAAAATGAAGAATATATCTAGGAGAATATATATTTATAGAGGTGAAAAAAAGATTTTGATGCGTATCATTAGTTACATGCAAGATTATTCTTATCAAGAGGTAGGTGGGATCAAGCAAAAATTATTGGGAGGAATCGGTAGTGTTGGTCGTTGCTCAGAGGAGGGAATGATAGTTTCTGCCGATGTAAGGGGTGAGAGATCGGTGATGTTTATTGGTGTAAAGGGGAGGGATCGGCAGTATTACCCGTTCCAAGAAAGGAGGATTTCGACAATTCCTACCATTGTTGGAGATTTTCAACAAATTTTATCGGTGGGTGGATGGAGGGTAAATATTTTTGGCGAAGTAAATATACATTTTCCAAATAAAAACACTCCCTTCAAAATGAGAAAAATAGAAACCATCAATAACATGGGTCAAGCTATATGTCTTTCATAAAAGTCCACATGTACATGATTATGTATAGGACTTGATGACTATGTCAATGATGTGGATCTCTTGGAGTAATGATATGGATGGGACTAGAGTAGAGCTATGCGATCATAGCACCTTCTTGTTGTCTTTTGTATCCTTTGGATATTTCTGACTTATTCCCTATTGTTTCTTATCATCATGTTATCTTTTGTTTCAGCGTGACATTAGGAGTTTGATCTCCCTTTGAATAGTACCAACACATATACACACAGACACTATTAGTGTATCACATCATCTCGTGTATGATTTGTTATTTAAGCTAAAATACTTTATACTAAATGTAGTGATTATATTATACTTATATAAATCAACACCTTAAAAATAAAAATTTCAGTTATAAAAATTAAAGATTTACAACAATTTGTAGCGATGAAGTAGACTAGAGTAGAATGTTTAAAAAATAATAACTATTTCATTAAGTATAACTGAAATAGTACCACCATATAATTTACCGAAATTATGTTGTTTACATTTGAGTTGGGTTTCTAATTATACCTTATTTTTCAATAAAGAGAATAGTCATGCAAACTATAAAAGTTTCCAAAAAAAAAAACTATATTTACGGATAGATCATCATTGGACCTATTCCTGCCCCTACATCCACCACTACTGCTACTGAAATATCCCATAATTTGATGAAAACATTTAATTATTTCAATTTCAAGTAGTGTTATGGATTTGTTGACAATATTGACTTCATATTTGATTTAATTAATCGTTGTCATTGCGGATCATTATAGATAAATTCATTCACAACCATAATTTTATTTTATTCATATGATTTCAATTGTCGAATAAAAATATATATTTATGTTCTTTTTCATATTTTGATTTTTAATATCTTAGATTCATCTTCGATTATAACTTCATTGTTAAATTAAAACTTTATTTTAGAGTTATATTTTGTTAATAAAAATTATTATTTAAATTATAAAATTCCCTTTTAAAATAGGAAAATTATTTTAATGATTTTAATCGTAGAAAATATTTCCGACTTTGAATTTATCCCTTTTTCTAAGGTCGTTAAGATCTTTGAAAAGTTTTAAATCAAAAGAGATTTTTGTGACTTATTTATGGATTTCTTTCCGAAATTAATTTTCTTCCGTTTTACCCTTTTTGGTTTGTGGATGATCATCTTCGAAAATTATTTAAATTAGTCTCGGTCTCTTAGAATTTGATTTAAATATTTTATTATATAGTTTTAAATATTTTTTTCATAAATAATATAGATCTTTGCGTTCATTAGTAATTTCTTTCAAAAAAATTTCTAAAATTATTTATATAGCTCTTATATCAATTTTATACCTTCGAATCCTTACGAAATGATTTTCGTTAAATGAATTTTAGATAAAATCATCTATCCGCCTGCCCCCATCTCCTTTTCTCTCTTATTCTCTCCCTCTTATTTTCTCTCTTTTCCTTCCCATTTCTTCTTTTGAGTGAAACCCCAACCCCTGACCTCCTTCTCCCTGCTCCTCCTCTAACTTCAACCATCAGCCACGACCGGCACACCACCACGACAACTCCACCATTGAAACTCCCTCCATTTTCGACGCCACCACCCATCGCGCAAGCTGCGCAACATGGATAGGCAGTCGAGTGTCATGCTGCTGCGTCAGGCCATGGTGAGCCCAGGTGATTGTCGGCAAGTGACGATTGGCCTTCGATGAAGCTTTCCCGGTCTTCACTCTCCCCGATTTGCAACTCTTTGTTTGGTATAAATCTTCAGAAATCCTAACTTTTGTTTTGATTAATTTAGTATGAATTAGCTTATGATAAGCTAAATAGGTTATTTAATTGTGTATATATATGTTGTATGATTGATTTAGAGTGGTTAATTGTAGCGTATATGGTTGATTTGTGAAAATCGAAATTTTGACCCAATTTGTCCTGATTTTGCGGATTTGTTCAATTAAGCTATTTTTGATAAATTGATTATACAATATGTTGTAAAATGTATTTAATTTCATATTAGAATTGTCAATTTGAGAAATTAATGCAAAATTAATCAGAATTGTATTTCTAAGTCAATATCCGTGTGTGATAAAATTGGATTGCATAATTGAGTTGCTTCACTCAATTCATTTTACAATATGCTTTGAAATATATTTAATTTTATGTTAGAAGTGTCAATTTGAAAAAATTGTGTGAAACTAATCAGAATTGGATTTTTAGGTCAAAACTCTTGCAGATCTAAATTGGATTATGTACTTGGGTTATTTTATTCAATTAATTATATAATTTACATTAGAATACATTTAATTACAATTCCAAATCATTGATTTATATGTTTTAGCAAAAATTACCCGGATTTGCGTTTCGGGCTAAAAAACTCTAATTGTGCTAAATTGGGTATTTCTTTTGTTGGTTTTGATCGATTGATTATATAATATGATATAAAATATGTCTAATTGCATTTGTAAATATTCAATTTAAATAAATTAATAAAATTTAATCAAATTACATTTTTGGGGCCTAAAACCCTATATTTCAAATAAAATTATGAAATTGGTCATTTATATAGTTTTTTTAAAATTAAATTTATAGAATTATTTGAAATAAACCTAATTGCATTCTATCACCTTCAATTAAAATTAATTGATTTGAATTATTCGAGTTTGTATACCTTGGGATTTAAAACTCTAATTTTGGGAACCAGTTATCTTAAATTGGCTATTCAGAAGATTATTTCCTTGAAATTGATTATTTAGACTTATTTAAAATTAGTTTAATTTTACTCTTAAGCTATCAATTTGAGATAATCAAAGTTAATTAGTTGGGTTGTAATTTGGGCTTAAAAGCCCTAATTTCGGATATGGTTTTATAAAAATGATTTGCTTATACTTCTTGCACCTAGTAGATTACTATTTTTTATCAAAATCATTTGAATTGTATTTTTATGCTATTGGGTTAGTTTGGTTCCCTAAAAATGGTTGGGTTGTCTCTTTGGTCGTAAAACTTAGTTAGTAAGTCATTTTGGATAAAATTAGCTTACAATCCATTATCTTTTCTCCGGCTTTCCAAATTAATTTGAAATGCCCCAAGTGATATGTGTTTAACCCGATTTAGTTAATATTTAATCTTAAATATTTATAGAGCTATGCTCACAAGTTTTAAGTATTGGACGCGTTTTCTAAAAAATATCATTTGTGTCTCCTTCTGTTGATTTAATTATAGTATTTAAATTATTGATCGATAAGGTAGTTTCTAACCTAGTTTTCTAATTTCTATCAGTGATCTAGGAAAAATTTCTCGTGGATTGTTGAGCTCGCGATAGTTCTCTCTCTTTCTCAATTTACTTAGCTAACTTCTAATTTAGGTAAGTCATTACTTATCTTTACTTATGGAAGAATCTGGAATGTATGTTTGCTTAGAGCGGAAGGTTATGAGTATGCTTATTGATTATTTAAGTATGCCAAGCGTGTACTGTGTTATTGTGTGGTAATTGCATGTATGTATGAGTTTATAGCTTCAATGCGAATGCATGCTAGTATGTCTATTGAATATTGTATGTGTTTGAGTAAGTGAAGGGTTGAGTATGATTATGTGGTTAACATGTCCAGTTAATTATGAAATATTTGGTGATTTTAGAGTATGTTCTAATGTGTCTAAATTGTAATCGGTTTAGAAAATTGTATCTGTAGTTGAATATGGATTAAAATTATATGATACCTTATGTTGTATTTTTATGCCATGGAATTATTCGGCTTTAATGCCACTTGGATTGGATTGGCTTTAATACCACTTGAAATGAATATAATAATGGAGATTCATTGTGTTGATGGAAGTAATTTAAGTGCTATTACGTGGGCCTAATCTATGAATGGTTAAATCTTTAAATAAAACATTAATCACTTAAAGTGAAATATCTTAATTCGGGTCTTGTACCACTCGGGGTAGCTATCCGAGTTATGTTTGGTATTCACTTGGTACCATTCTGGTGTTTTTCTCTTCTGTGATTATGAATGCCTTACGAGGTCCGGAGAGGCCCTCTTATACTCTATAGGTGTCTCGATATATTTTATCCCTATAGGGAGTATGCACACTTAAGTGATTAGGTGTCTTATTTATTGGTGGTTTGGTTATGTTTCTGGGCGGACCACCTAGGATTAGTACTGTTCGAGTATTAAATTAGTTGTTACGATCCATTTGAGTCCCTGTTCTCAAGACAATATAATCAAATAGTTGCGATTACGATAATGTAATATAATAATCAATTATTCTCATTCACTCATGGATATTATATTTCATTTTCCTATACATGTCTCTTAGTTGTCTCTCTTATAATATTACTACCATATGATGCATGTTCATACCTAATTATCACATGACCTATTATTTAAATCACATGTGAGCCTTATGTACAGAATGCTATCTTCTAGGGTAGTGTGTGTTACTCAGCACGCGATCATGATTTCTTATACGCTTATACTTTATGTGTTGTCATGTCTAGTCATGTATTCATAAGCATGAATACATAACCACATGTTTTATTGTATGTATCACATGTATAATTGAGCATGCGTTATTATATGAGTGGAATGGTGTAGGTATCACATGTATAATTGAACATGAGTTATTATATGAGCGGAATGACGTAGGTATCACATGTATAATTGAGCATGAGCTATTATATGAGTGGAATGGTGTATATATCACATGTATAATTGACTATGAATATTGTAAGCTAAAGATTACTAGGTCTTATATGTATCATATTTCCTTACATGAGTTATGTACTCGTAATTTACTCAATACTAGACCCATACTCATACTACATTGGTTGAATGGGTCTTATGATGATCCATTGATGGTGGGAAACAAACCTCTTGTGCAGACTTGAGATAAGATATTATTGTTGGGTTGAAGGTTTAGCTTTGAGAGAGTAGGCAATCTAGAGTTTTATCTCTCAGGATTTGTTTGTATTTATTTGTATTTACTTTTGAAAATTTTCAAGTGTTGTATTAAAATTGTAAGGGTGTTGTAATTGAATTTTAAGTTCCCATTACTTTGATAAGCCATTAAAATCCAAGGTTATTTTTATAGGTTTTTTGTTGATTTATTCAGCGATACTTTTATTAGGTGAAATTGTTCACTTGCCATTTGCCTGTGGATATCTCATTGTGGGAGTTTATCCTTACAACATAGATGCTGTTTGAATTTTTGTTAGACGTGTTTTAGCCTTTTATCTAGCATGGGATAATGGTGGTTATTTATCTTGTGTTAGGTATAGTCGTAACATTTTCTATTTTCTATTTTAACTTCTGCATTATTTCCTTAAACGAAAATTTTCAAGAATAAATTTTGGGGGTGTTATAGCTACTCCTACCACTATGATCCACTATCACGTACCATAACTATTATGACTACTGCTACCACTGGTACAATAGCCACACCACCACTTCTGCCACCGCCCTTTACTATTGTCATCGTTGTTGATTGAAGCTAATGTTGTTATCAATGTTGCTTTTGGTGTTATTGTTGCTATTTCTGTTGTTGGTGATTTTATATTGTCGTTGCTAACATATAATAAATACATTTATATGATATTAATTCTAATAAACTATTTATTTGGTATCTATTCGGGCAATGAGACCCAATCTCATTTTTTTTTTTAGATTCATAGGGAGCCGTAAAAGTAATTATAAATCACTATATAAGTGATGCCACTATAAATGTATTACAATACTAAAAAAGGGAGAAATGAGAGAATTAGTTTTTATTGCTAAACTAAACATCATCCAATGATACTGATCTTTAGACATTCTAAATTTGATCCCTAACATTTATTTTATCTAGCAATGAAAATAAGTAATATCTAGCAGCCAAACAAAAAGAAACCAGCCTAAATCAACAATAGTAAAGTACTTCATCTTTTTCTAAATCAACAATAGTAAAATACTTCATCTTTTTTAAAATATGAAGCAACTTAGTTTTATTTATTTATTTGATAATATAAGCCACTTTATAAAAGTAATAATAATTAAATATTTTATTTTTAATTCTAACTTTATGTTATTTTCTTTTTCATTAAATGACTAACGGATATTAAATTTAATATGATAGTATATTAATAAAATTTAATATTTTTGAATATATGTATAAAAAATTAATATACCTTATATTATAATAAGGACAGAATATTTATTGACTTCGTAGCAAACTTGATTAAACATTTAACTAATATTTATATAGTTCATACGGTTTTATGAATTCTTATGATTCATTCGGCTGATGAAATGTCAAAGACCAGACATCAGGTTTGGGGGGGGGGGACCGGCCGGAAAGTAGCGCTAGAAACGACAAAAGATTCGGCTAATATCTCCTTCGATCGACATGAACACTGACATGAACACAAAGGAAGGAAGGTTTTGCCAGCTGCCTCCGCCTCCACCCTTCCCCACCCATTTTCCTTTGTTGCCTTGCACATTATACTATCCAAAAATCCGCCCGCCCGCCATGTGCAGACAAGTTATCTACCAAACTGCCGTGCTCTGCTCCATCCTTCATATTGAACGTTTTATATGTTGCCAATTAATCAAGCGGCAAGTGGTCCGGCATTAGCAATACATACCTTCCGCGCGGACTCTCGCGGCCCCTTTTCTATAAATATATACTCTCTGTTGTATTATTAAATTTTTATATATAAAAAGTTGATTTTTAATTTTTAAATATTATTTTTAATAAATAATATGTGGGTAATTTAAAATTATTTTTATTTTTTTTTAAAAGGTACAGGGAAAGTTTATATATAGTAGTCCTACACTTTCCTCCGGCGCTTTCGTCACACACACACCCCATCGCTTCTTTCCAGCACACAGTCACGAGGCGAGCGAGCACATCCTCCCTTGTCCCACTCTCTCTTTCTTTCACCCCCAAAGAATAGAAGAAGGGAGAGAGAGATCGAGTTGCATTTGCATATACACCCAGTCAGCCCGAGATGGGTTCGGAAAGCCAATTAGTCCACGTCTTCTTGGTCTCATTCCCAGGCCAAGGACACATAAACCCACTCCTCCGCCTCGGCAAACGTTTGGCATCCCAAGGTCTACTCGTCACATTCACAACATCCGAATCCTTCGGTCAAAACATCCGTAGATCAAACACAGGCGTATCATCGGACCAGCTAACAGCCATCGGAGACGGATACATCCGTTTCGACTTCATCGACGATGAATGGGAAGAAAACGAACCGAGACGTCAGGATCTCGACCTCTACCTACCCCAGCTCGAGGTCGTCGGGCGTAAGAAGGTGCCACAAATGCTGCAAAAGTTAGCCGAAGAAGGTAGACCCGTATCGTGCCTGATCAATAACCCATTCATCCCTTGGGTATCTGATGTTGCCGAGGAATTAGGACTACCTAGTGCCATGCTTTGGGTACAATCATGCGCTTGTTTCTTATCTTATTACTGTTTCTATCACGGTATAATTCCTTTCCCCAACGAAGAGAAACCTTATATTGACGTTGAAATACCCACTTTACCACATTTTAAATGGGATGAAATCCCTTCTTTTCTTCATCCCACTACTCCTTATCCTTTCCTGAGAAGGGCAATCATGGGACAGTACAGGAACTTGTCTAAGCCTTTCTGTGTCCTCATGGATACGTTCCAAGAACTAGAGCATGAGATCATCGAGTACACTTCCAAGCTCTGTCCGATCAAGCCGGTCGGTCCGCTCTTCAAGAACCCGAGAGCACCAAACTCGTCCGTCCGCGGCGACCAGATGAAGGCGGACGAAGAATGCCTTAAATGGCTAGACACAAAGCCCGCATCCTCGGTCGTCTACATCTCCTTCGGTACCGTCGTCTTCCTCAAACAAGAACAAGTCGACGAGATAGCACACGGGATCCTCGGCTCCGGCGTCAGCTTCCTCTGGGTCATGAAGCCGCCGCATCCGGATACGGGACACAAGCCCCATACATTACCCGACGGATTCCTGGACCAAGTTGGGGATAAAGGTAGAGTAGTGGAATACAGCCCACAAGAACGGGTACTGGATCACGGATCCGTAGCTTGTTTCGTGACGCACTGCGGATGGAATTCGACGATGGAAGCGTTAACTTCCGGTATGCCGGTTGTAGCATTCCCGCAGTGGGGAGATCAGGTGACGGATGCCAAGTTTTTGGTCGACGTGTTTGGTGTTGGTGTTAGGATGTGTAGGGGCGAACATGAAGATAAGATTATTAGGAGAGAAGAGGTCGAGGCGTGTTTGAGGGAAGCTACGGTGGGAGTTAAGGCGGAGGAGATGAAGAAGAATGCTTTGATGTGGAAAGGTAGGGCGGAATTGGCGTTTAATGAAGGCGGCAGCTCTGACCGTAATCTTCTAGGTTTTGTCGATGAGGTTAGGAAGAGGAGCTCGGAGATTTCTGCTGCGAAAAAGGCGGCGGCTGCTGCTGCTGCACCCGAGTCATGCGTCGGCGGTGGCGATCATGTGGTTGTGAAGTCAGGCGTTGTTGGGGTTAATGGAGGAGTGGCACCGCGGGTTGCGGCGGGATCTGTTGCTGTGGAAGCTAATGGTCGTCATTAATTAACTTTGGTCAAACTTGCATGCGGTCTCTTGTCTGACACGGGGATGATCAGTTTTGTTCCAGATCAGGCGGTGGGCCGCGCGCGGTAATTGTAATAAATAATGAACATATGTAGCAGTTATCATGGATATCGTCAAATCGATAACTTGAATGGTACTACTCATACCGTGTCGTGGCTTTTATCGGATATGGAATCCCGACAATTATAAAGGCCTCTTTTTCTTTCCTTGCATGTAAAAAAGAAAAAGAAAATAAAAATTAGCCCTAACTAGTATAAGTTTTGTGCTTTGCATGCTGCCTGAATAGTGATGTCGATCGAATGCCGTTGGAAGGTGTGTCATTCAATGGTTTGGTTGCACAACGAATATCTTCTTCCACCTACTACTCCCTTTAATTTATTTCTTCATCTTCATGCATGCATGTCTGCACCCTTTTATGTATAAAGGCATCTTGGGAAAGGGTTTCTATCCTTTATGGTCTATAGCACGGTGCTGGTTTTTTCCTTGTGAAAGCTGATCTTATCTTCCCGGTGAGGGTCAGAGAAGGCATAGCCATGGCTCTAACCGGGCCCGGTTCAAGGCTTAGTGGTCAAAAAGTGTAAATCCCCCCCCTCCCCGCCCGACGGTAAAGTTAAAGTACTGTATATAAATGCATTCGCAGTTACTGTATATATTACTGTTACTAGACTTCAGCGTTGGTCCGGCGGAAGGTGCGCCGATCGAGCAAGTCCCGCGGGAGTTGAGTTGCTGAAATTTTTTCAACTTTTTAGTCGGATCCCATGTAGAATTATCTACTTCTTTGTTATTAAAAAAAAATTATCACATCCTTAAATTTTGTTATATAAAAAGTTATTTAAAAATAATAAAGTATATTGTTTATTATTTATTTTTTTAATTACATCTACATTGAACACTTTATTATTATTTAAAGAATGATGTAAGAATTATTTTAAAATTATTCTTTTTAAAAAATATATATATATTTAAATTGATGGAATCACTTTCCATGGCCCATAGAAAGAGGAAAGTCATCGGTGGACGTGAGAGGTAATAATTTTATAGACATTACATGCGTTTTAATATCTTAACTAGTCCACGAGTGATGGTGGGTGGAAATAGTCATGTAGGAGTTGGTTCTAGCTAATATGCAGTGCAATGTCAGTATTTAAAGCGAGTATAGGTCGTAAGGAGTTCATACATCATCACATTCGGAACAACGTGTATCCACTCTTAGAGTTTTGGTACTTGTCGCTAAGGCCAAACATATGATACATTGCAATTAAAGACTGTATACGATTGCCGGCTAGTAATATATTCTGTTTGTGCCGAATTTTCTTCTTTGACGAAATGTAATCAACGTACCGATAATAATTAGTGCAATGTGAAATCGCATCGATATTCTTCGCCAGTGGCAATAATAATGTAAGGAATCTTGCTTACAAACAGGGCTCATGATCTCTGGGTATACTATATTATATACACGTATATATATATATATATATATATCTCAGCTATCGTCCAAATCCCCCGCACCCTCCGGCAATCAATCTCGAATGGTATCGATCCATGTGACTCTGAGTGACAGAGTTTACCCGCGCTCGGACAATTTTAGCCGCCATACCTGGCTCGTCTTTTAATATTTTGTACCCAGAAAGGGACGATTGGTTGGGGACCGTGGGCGTTGTCCCGATTTGAGTTCGCGATCCTGATCCGATCCCATTCATGATGTATAATGGAGAGTCATCTTTTGTTTTAGATCCAACAATTACGTATTGACGGGCTCTAATATAATTTATGGATGCCGCTAAATTTTTATGAACCTAATTATCTTTTAATTTATTATTATTATCCAAAATAACTAGATTGACACCTTTTTTTTGTATCGGCTCATATTTTAAGACTTATTTTTTAAATAATAATTTTTTTACTAGTTATTTTTTTAGACAATATTAATAATGATAAATTTATAATAAATAATGGTATGAAATAAAAACTTTCCCTTTTTTCTTCGTTTTCTTTAAAAAAAAAGGTAGAATTGAAGTTTTGAAAAAAAATATAAAATAACTTTGAATTCAAACTTAACTCAAAAGTATTCTTACATAAAAAAAATTGACGCTCAATGGAAATGATGTGTAACACTCTCCCATTTTAAGGACATAACAAATTCATTTCAAGAAATAATTGCGGAATTTAAAAAATAAAAAAAAAAAACACATGGTATTACTACCGCACTTGGTGCAAGTTCGGCTTCATCCGTCGTTCTCATACTAAATAGTAAGGCTAAAATCATTATTTATCTTAAAATAATAGCTCAATCATAAGAATCATATTGGAAAGAATAAGCAAATGATCATCATTTTGAATAAAACAAACGTCGTCGATTACGAAACCCAAATGAGAAGAATATATAGGACATAAAATTTTAAGAACAAGCGGATCAAAGATACCAAAAAGGACACCGGATAATCCTAATTCTCAACCTAAACTACCAGCTTTCGACAGATCTCGTAAGCTAGCCTATAAAGATCAGTGTCCATTCAATAGGTAGGGGCCTACAAAATATAACCCATCAGTACAACTGAAATGCCCCGAAATTTTCTAATTTTAAAGATTATATTTAAATAAGGTCTTATTTGAAAATTTAATTTAATAAATTATTTTAATAAAATAAAAGAAAATTTATTAGGGCAAATTAATAAGAAATTTTATAAATATATTAAGTGAAGGAAATTTGGATATATTATCTAATTAAGGATTTTAATTTGGAAAATTAATTAAATAAATTATTTTATTCAAATTAAGAAAGATAAAATAGTTTCAAATTTATTTTAATTTTATAAATAATTAAATTAAATAAAATTTGAGTGATTATTATATTAAAATGGAATTTTGGAAAAATCCTTTAAAAAGCCTATTTTAGCCTAAAAAGGGATTTAAAATTTATTTTATTTAAATATTATTAATTTTAAATATCCTAAATATTCAGATTTATTCAATTGGACCCAACCTAATTATTTCTCTTTTCCTTTTTCCCTTTTCCTTTTCTTTTCTTTTCCTTTTTCTTTCCTTTTCCTTCTTTTTCTTCTTCTTCGCCGAATTGGGCCTGTTGCGCGGCCCAATTCTCATTCTTCTTTCCTTTCCTTCAGCGCGGCCTGGCCCGCGCGTCGTCGCCGCCCCCCCCCCTCTCTCCACGCAGCGTATTACTTATTCTTCCTTTCGAACGCTGCGTTTGATTTTCATTCTTTTAACTGTTGCGCGCCAGCCCCCGGAACGTCGTTCCTTATCCTTTTTACACCCAAAACTCGTCGTTCTATTTAAAAATATTATTAACATTTTTAACATTATTTCTAATTATATTATTATTATCATTATCTTTATTAACTTTATATTATAAGTATATATAATATTAGTATCATTATTAAAATTTTGAATAGTGTTATTATTAAATGGATTGATTTTGAAAGCTACCTTGTAATTTTAAGAATTATGGTATTATTAATATTAATATTCTACTAATAAGAGTATTATTAATAATGTTTTATTATTATTATTATTATTATTAGTATTATTATTATTACTATTATTACTATTATTACTATTATTGCTATTATTACTATTTTGGTGAAGGGTAGAAACCCTTGTATCACCACCCTTTAGGATGAAAATAATAAATTAATTGTAATAGTTTCTATAGTTAATTATTAAGTAGTAGTATTTTAAGTAAAAACCAAACCTCGAAATAAGTTAGAATTATATAGGAAGGTCTAACCATAATATGTTCTGATATAATAGGCGAACCCAATCAAATCCCTCAAGTGGAATAGGAGCGTGCACCAAGACCGGTGACGTTTTAGGTAAGGGTCTACTAAGGTCATTTGTGTGTTTGCATGTATTATGAATATGATATGTTATGTATTTTATGTTCGATGTTCTTATTGATTATGCATGTGATATGGTTATAAAGTTGAAGTATGTTATTATGAATGTCATGCGCCATGAAAAATATGTGTATGCTTATGTCATTAATGTATGACCTGAAATGATATATGAATTAGGATTTGCATGTAAGAGGAGGGTACTAGGGTTTGCATGAGATGGCATGGTGCTAGGGTTTGCACGAAAAGGAATGATACTAGGGTTTGCATGGAATAGCAAGAAGTTGAAGGTGTGCATGAAATAACATAATATTAGGGTTTGTATGAATTAATGTGGAGTTAGGGTTTTGCATGTGGATTAGGGTTTCATAAAAAACATGCCTACATGGAATTAATGTTGCATGGGGATCTGGGTTGCATGGAAGCATGTCTACATGGAGCTAGGGTTTGCATATGAATTAGGTTTTTCATATAAGGGTGATATAGGTGAAGCTAGGGTTGCATGGAAGCGTGGGTCATGTGTAGTTAGGGTTTGAATGGGAACTAAGATTTGCATGGAATTGTGGATTACGTGGAGATAGGGTTTGCATGGAGTAGGGTTGCATGGGAGTTAGGGCTTTCATGGATTTAGTCATGCATGTTTGGGCAAATGTTTGTGAATGTCAAATGTTTTTGAATAAAATACTTAAGACACTAATATCTTAAAGTGGAAGATTATTGAGCCGGGTCCAGACCGATCCACCGGTCAGGAATAGTGGTTAGGGTTTTACCCTATATGTGACTGATCCACCGGTAATAATAGTGGTTAGGACATGAGGTCCTATGTGTGACCGGCCCACCGACAATAATAGTGGGGTGACTCGAGCTCAATAAATACAAACCGGAATTGTTAAAGCTCTTAAAAGACATAAATTACTTACAGCAAAACACCATGCGAGGAGGAACCAGACCGATCCACCGATCAGGAATAGTGGTTAGGGTTTTACCCTATGTGTGTCCGGCCCACCGGTTATAATAGTGGGGTGTTCCTGTTTTCGCATGGATATGATGCGAGGAGGAACCAGACCGATCCACCGGTCAGGAATAGTGGTTAGGGTTTTACCCTATGTGTGTCCGGCCCACTGGTTACAATAGTGGGGTGTTCCTGTTTTCGCATGGATTGATAAAAGGCATGGTGTGAATTGACTTTTGATAAAAGGAAGATTAAATGATTAATCTGGATCTTTTTGGGCCTTATGTGTGGACTTGTTGATTATAAGTTATAAATTTTACTTTACGCTTCTGTGTATTGTATGTATGAGTTGTAATTGTATGTGATCATTATCCTACATGAATTAATGTGTTATATGCCGGCCTTAGTATTCGGTTACCTTACTCGGTACGTAGCGTACTGATCACCCGTTTCATGGGTGTTGCTTATTCCCACGAGCAGAAGGCCCGTCTAATTTGTTGCAGGTAGGAGATACTTACTTTGATGCTATCGATGTCTAAGGGACATCAGGAGGGGTAGAGTGATAGCTGGGCTGGATCAATCTTTAGAGTGACGTGGCCGTTGTCCTTTTTAAATTTATGATTCAAGTCATCTTTTATTATGTTTGAATTGTCGAAACAACTTTACTAAGGTTGTTTAGTTCTATCTGGAAAAACAATAGCCGGTATTTCAAACTATGTAAGACTTACGCGTACTCTGATTTCTGTTTTTATAAATTTGAATTTGAATGGTATTACTGATAATGTTTTCTTAGTCTTAGCACTTGGTACCAGAACGGTAGAAGTAAACTGGTCTGGTACTAAGTGTGGCGGTAACATCCCCAGAATTTACGGTTTTAATTTATGAGTATTGCTTTTAAGAAAAAAAATTGTGTAAATTTTGGGGTGTTACAACAACAACGTCGACTAAACCAAAATAAAGACTAATATGAAAAGCCCACATGGAACACATAAAAGACATTACTACAAGGTATGATAAAAAAAATATTGAAAGATGTGTGAGATGATCAAAATGTGATAATTAGATTAGATAAACAGATATCACTAAGCCACATACTGCTTATACCCACTCATTTAGAACATATTGAAACTTACTAACCAAATGTCTAAGAGATGCTCTCTAAAATAATGGTTAGAACCAATTCCAACACAATAACCATAACCTCCACAATGTATTTCATATCTCAATATCAAAACCAACAATGTCCATAACATCATAGGTAGGGCTCAAAGGCATAATGCCAATACAAATTTATATCACAAGTAGGGCTTAAAGGTAACTACCAGCCATAGGTAGGCACATGAGATACTCCCGAATCATATGTAGGCACAAAGACTACTACCAAACTACCGGTGACACAAATCCTACTACGAAACCAATCAAATAATCATTTTGATCCAACAATAATTATTTTCATTTTTATTTACTTAAGGGGAGATCATATCAAACCCGGACACACTAAAGTATTCTTCTTATACTGGTGCACCAAGGTAACACAATATCCTATCGGTTATTAATCCAATGACATTAAGGTATCCTGGTCATATTGGTACACGAAGGATACACATTACCCTACCGATAATGATACCTAATCCATAAGTATGCACACCCTTTATAAGTTTGCAAAGTTAAATAGAATAAGATATAGGGTCTGACTGGGGTATTAAGGCAAACCAATAAAAAAACATAATCAACTATGGGTTAGACCATGTCTTTAGGGCAACGATTCCTAAATAGCCACCATTTCCAATTTTGAGATCTTTCACTTTAAATATTAATATTTTTAATTAAGG
Organism: Tamarix chinensis; assembly: GCA_030549775.1. Lineage (NCBI taxonomy): Eukaryota > Viridiplantae > Streptophyta > Magnoliopsida > Caryophyllales > Tamaricaceae > Tamarix > Tamarix chinensis. The sequence continues at coordinate 43,500,413 of CM060182.1, forward strand.
TGACCGAGAGATCACAAAATAATCATATAGATCTAATCTCCATACTTAACCATTTTTACTCATTTTCCTATTATTTAGGATAACCATAAATAAAGTCAATACTAATATCAACTTGACAATCTATTGACATCATCCTAGGTTCAATTATTTATATTTAGGCACATTAGGCCGAAAATAACCAGAATACCATTAACACTATAATTAACACATTATCATTCATTTTAATTATTAATTTCATTTTATTTATTAATTTTTCATGAAAAGGCTAAACCCATTATAATTAAATTATTTAATATGCAATTAAACTACCAGGCACTCCAAATGACTATTTTACCCTTATACATGATTTTGAGCATAAAATCTTAACATACGTTTCTAAAATATCAAATCACATATTTCCATGATCAACAATAAATAATACATGTTATACATGCTCACTAAAATAATCACATGGTGTACTTAAAAAGACCAAATTGTCTTTTAAGCACACACTACGCCTAAGCATACTCAACCTCTCCTTTTAGACATACATGACATACATAATTTATTTCTAGCATTAAACTCATTTTAACATACTTTTGTACACATGATATTTTATACAAATCAAAATGTTCCATTTAACTGATTTTCATGCTAACATTATTAGGCAAAGAATTATAATATAACGAACATGCTTACCACAGTTTATATATCAAAATCCTAATGTGTTATCATACAATATCTAAAATTTTATCAAAGTATAGGGATTACCTTATTTTTAGCAAAATTAAAAATAATAGGCAACCAAATAAAATTTATTAGGCTCCAATAGTCAACATCTTTTACCTAAAAGTAAAGCCAAAACAACACATTAATCACATCACCCAAAATGCAGCACTTAACAAAACAAAATCAAACCAAGATAATGGAAGACTCACGCAACCAAGGGATGCCAACATGAGCTTCTCACGCTACAAAAAAAGGGTTGTGTAAGCCACTCACACAATAAGGGGAGGTCATTGGAGGGGGACGCCGTAGGTAGAGGCCGACTTTGGGCATGGAGGAAGTAGAGTGAGAAGGTGAGGTAAATGGGCCTAAGTGGTGATGGGAGGTGATGTTGGGAGGTGGCGGCAGCGTGGGGAGTCAACATAGAAGAGGTTGAGGTAAAGAAGGTGAGGATGTGGGGATGGAGTTGCTGGCGTGAGGTGAGGGTGGTAGTGTTTGCCAGTGCGATTGTGGCAAAGGGTAAGGGTGTTGGATGATGCTAGAAGGAGGAGTTGAAATGGAGAGGAGGTGAGGGACGAAGATAAAAAAAAGGTAAAAGCAAGAGTTGGCGGTGTTGGTGCAACAGGCTACGAGCTTAGTAGGAAATGGATGGGCTAAGGTCGAGGCTGCAACATAGAGGAAGGGGACGCAATGGTCAATTATGCGAGAAGCACACAATTTGGAGTGAAATTGTGTGTGGGTTGTGTGAGGGGCATGGGGCGTGTGTGAAGGTGCACATGTAATACCCCAAATTTTACTACTAAAAATTTTTATTTTTTTAGCAGAAGTATAGTACTGAAATAACTATGTGTTTCCATCGTAATTGATATAAGTATAACTTACTCACCATTCTTACATCAATCACAAGGTAAAACAATTAAAATGCGTGTCACAATAAATAGAAAATGAGAGAAGTTTCATAAATATGAATAAATATGAGTTGGAGATTAAATCCGTGTACAAAATTCAAAAGTACAGACATACCATGGATCTAAGAGTCCAAAAAAGTATCCGGGTAAAATACCATCTAAATAAAATGATTCTATGCCCAAAATCCCTACTACAACAAATAACTCTACCCTATACAAAACATCATAGGTTATAAAATCGCCCAATTGGTCTTCATCAACCTACACACAGACATCAGAGGCATTAACTTGTGGGAACAAGTAACACCTATAAAAAGGATAGTCAGTACGCTACGTACTGAGTAAGCTAACAATACAATCAAGTAAGGGATACATGCAATTACATACATTTACAGCGGAAAGTAAGAACACATGTAGGATACATACTGATGTATGCTTCATTATTAGATATAATAAAATTTATTTTTTATTTACATTTAATTAAGGGATCCAATTATTCTTAAATCAATGGAACAGTCTGAAGCACCTTTAAAGGACAATACACTTGAGCCACCATTATCGTTTGATGGAATGGACCCAACATGTCTCAAGAAAAAACACACCTGAGCCACTATTCTTAAACTGGTGGACTGATCTGAATCACCTCTTAGGGGGTAACACACCTAAGCCACTATTATCGTCTAGTGGAATGGATCTAGAGATGACAATAAGACGGATTTTACCCGAAACCTGACGGGTTTTATCCGTTGGATGTGTAAACGGATATGGATATGGATATAGAGGAAGGGGAGAAATATCCACCGGGTTTGAGTATGGATATGTGTAAGGGATCCTCAAATCCGTACCCGTACCTGCATCCGTTTTTTTGATATAAAATTATATGTTTACCTTCATTTATGTAACCTTAAGTATATTTTCTAAGGTTAAGAGTGAAAATATGATTAAATTTTAAAAATCTAAGTATATAATTCTAACATTAAATAATTTTTACTTTATACTTAATAGGTTTTACCCGAAACCCTATGGGTTTTACCCAACATATATTTAAATAGATATGGATGAGAAAAAAAAATACCCGGCAGGTTTAGATACGGATATCGTTATAGGTTTTCTTATTGGGTTTGGGTAACGGATAAGGGATACCCGATTCGTACCTGATCCATTGCCATCCCTATATGGATCCAACACCTTGGTCATAACTCACATAATTTTCCACTTTAAATAGTTAATGTCTTATTCATTAGTTATTTATCTCAAATCAAATTATCATTCACGTTGATTTTAGGGCCCCACTATTCTTAATCTAATGGAACGGACTTAAGTACTTTTTAAGAAAAAATACACCTGAGCTACTATTATCGTCTAGTGGAACAAATCTATAAAACACCTCAACCCGACTCACGTGATCTTTCACTTTAAACAATTAATGTCTTATTCATGATTGATTATACAGTTATGAAATACAATTAAATAATTTAAAACACAGTCACATTGATAACAAGGGCATTCGTAATGGTTAAGATCCTTATACTTCCCTAGAAACTCTAATTTACAAATTTAGGCATAACTTCTTCTTTATTACTCTTTTATCCACCAACTTTAGTATCTCTTCCTCAATTATTATTATTATTATTATTATTATTATTATTATTATTATTATTAACATTAAAGTACCCAAAATTCAAGGGGTAACTCTAATTTCTTACACATGCAATAATAACCATATCTCAAAAGTTATTATTCGTGAGGCTTACAAAACCTAAGTTTCATAAGTATGTCATAACTTTTCCTATAAGACTCATACGACTACAAAATTCAATATACATTCCTCAAACACCAATATTAACAATATATTATAAATTCAGGTTCTAACTCTAACATTTCACACATGTGATAATAACCTCCCCGTGTTAGGGTTACTATTTCTAAATTAAGCCATTTTCTCATTTTATTGAACTTAGGACATTCATGGCTACTCTAAAAATTTCATACTATCCCAATTATCATATTTTAAATCATATAACACATTAAAATATCATAATTTCCATATTAAACCAATATTGACCAAAATACCCTTATAGGTAACTAAAAACCCTTATTTCATGAAAATCTTATATGTTTAGGTATCATTATTTCCAAATCCTCAATTTATCACCATATATCTTAAATACTATTTTCTCACTTATCATACTATATTAAGCCCATATTACAATCATATATCACATCTATCAACTTAGGGTTTCCCACATAAAATATTATCATAATGATATCATATGCTTCTCAACTCACCCATTTCTCATCATAAAACATAACATATCATAGCATTAACAATAAGAATTTGTAAACATAATATTTAACAAGATAATAAGCATAGTCAAACATAATACTTAGCACATAAACCCTCGACTACAACTAGTATCCTTATAGAAAAAGGCTATAGTCTCTATGCACGTATATCCTATCCCGCCTCTTCCAAAACTTCCAAAAAGTCACTTAAGATCAAGAAACAAAATACCATTAGAACTTAATGAGATAATTAAGGAAATGTTAAGAAAAAGAGAGTGAAAGGATTTGAGAATAAACCAAAATAATGCTCGAAGGTGTACTCGATAAAATTTTACATAACAAAGGAGGGAGGAATGGTTGAAGGTGTTGTTGCTTGGAGGTAGCAACGACAAAAAATGGGAAAAGTTAGTGGGTGGCATAGGTGGCTTTGATTGGTGCACAAGGGGGTGGAACGGTGGAGGAGGCCGGAGATGGGGATGTGCTTTGGTGATGGAGGCTGAAGGGAAGTTAGGGTGTTCAATAGTAGTGGCTGAAAGGTGGTAGTTGGTTGCATTGGTTTTGGTTGAATGGAGGGGGCGAGGAATGACAGTTTTGGTCAGTGGTAGAGGGACCGTGAACTTTGGGGATATTACCGTCACACTTAGTACCAGACCGGTTCACTCCTATCGTTCCAGTACCAAGTGCTAAGGCTAAAAGAGTAAAACACAATTTATGGGAAACTCAAGCATATATAAATCAGAGTAGCGCGGTAAATAATTTATTAGAGTAAAATCCACCAGTGGTGGTTACAAAACAACAAATATATTGAATTTATGAAATTTTAAAGAGACAAATTAAAATCCTAATAATTCTGGATAGTTCCTTACGCTCATTCTTGAGGCCCACTTGAAAGCACTGAACATGACCTGCAAGGGGCACTGCCCATTGAATAGGCAGGGGCCCCACGAAGGGAACCCTTCAGTACTACGATACTGAGTAACCCTTTAAAAATACACTTAAAAATAGGCACGTAATGTAACACATGAAATACTACCATATTCGTACATAACATTAGGTATAAACATGATATTCAGATTCATATTTTCACACATACAACAAGTCAATCAGATAGTAATAGCGTATCTGTAACCTTCACTTTCGTACATTCACATACTTATCAACTCAATCAAATATTAATAGGCCATAATTATCAATCGATACTTTTCGGGCCTTAAGGCCATTAGTCCATCATTAATCAATCATCTCGGATTATACAAGTACCTGTGAGTGCGGGAACCCCACTATTATAGCCAGTGGAACGGTCACAATGGTACATGCCCTGCCACTATTTTAGCCGGTGGAACAGTCGCGAGGGTAACATACCCTGCCACTATTATTTGCTAGTGGATCGGTCTGGCCCCGACTCATAAGGTGTTCCACTGTAATTAATTAGTATCTTTCCTGTATCTTATCGCTTTTATGTTTGGTTTGTTGAGCACGGAATCCCTCACTATTATAGCCGGTGGAACGGTCGCGAGGGTACATGCCCTGCCACTATTTTAGCCGGTAGAACGATCGTGAGGGTAACATACCCTTCCACTATTATTTGCCGGTGGATCGGTCTGGGTCCGACTCAACATCTGTCTCTTTAAGTGATTAGTGTCTTAACGTGTCTTATTCGAAAGAATTCTACCCTTAATATGCATGTCCTAAAAGGCCACATGACATCACATCATAACTTACAACATACCCATATCAGCACATACCAAAAGGGCACATGAACACACATTGGTTCCAAGTCATGCCACACGTGAAACACTTAAGATAACAATTTATAGAACATGACATATAATTATATAGGCCACCCAAGGCGTGTAGGACACATAGCACACGTTCAGCTTTAGCTATGCCTTTACTCGGTTTAAGTTACCGAGCTAACTCCCACACTTATTAGGCCACTAAACATCTTTTGTAATTATTACACTTAATATAATTCCCATTTGATTGGTGAGATTACTAATTTGCCATTTTTCCTTTATTATAATTAATAAATTATCCTTGAGTTGGTCAGTTTACCAAATTACCCATCCTCATTATCCTAATTATCAAATTAACCCTTTATTTAGTTAATTACCAAATTATCGTCCTCTATTATCAATTACAAAATTACCAAATTACCCTTTTATATGATCATAATTACAATTTTACCCTTCTCCGTTATTAAATTAACCAAATTACCCTTTAGTTATCTAGTTACCAAATTGCCCGTCTTAATTGTCATAATTACCAAACTACCCTACTCCATTATCAAAATTACAAAAATACCCTCTAGTCGGTTAAATTACCAAATTATCCCTCACATTTATCATATTTACCATTTTACCCTTTTGTTATAAAATTACCAATTTGCCCTTTTATTCAAAATTATAAAAATTGCCTTTTTATTACAAAATTACCAATTTGCCCTTTTATTTTAAAATTACAAAATTGCCCTTTTATTTTAAAATTACCAAATTGCCCCCTTTTTTATTACAAAATTACCAAGTTGCCCCTTTTTATTACAAAATTACCAAATTGCCCTTTAATACAAAATCACCAATTTGCCCTTTTATTATAAAATCACCAAATTGCCTTTTTTTTAATACAAAATTATCATTTTGCCCTCTTCTTACAAAATTACCAAATTATCCTTTTACTAACAAATTTACCATTTTACCCTTACCTTCAAAATTACCATAATGCCCTTTTTAATCAAGAATCACTATTTTACCCTTAGTACACCTCTTATATTAAATTATTATTATTACTACATAAAATATTAATATTAATGCCTCATCCACAACTCTTACAGTTAATACAATACTTATTAACACCCATATATATATTAGGCCACATTCTTGTACAATATACATTAATAAAATCCCCTAAGGCTCACAAAATATTAAACATGTATTAAATATCACAATAGCATAAAACAACACAGATAATACTTAACATTTCCTTAACAACCAAATTATTACCTTAAACATTATTTCCATACATATCATATAACCTATCATGCTTTTTTTTTTAATCAACCAACACAATAACCACATATAATATACTAAACAACATATATCAAGCGTAATACACATTAAAAATGCCTAATGTGCTAACATACGTTAATCCATGCGTTTAAGTGGAATTTAACGGTTACCTTGAATCCCGCAAAAATGAACCTTCCGGTATTTCGGTTAAAGGTCCAAACTTTGATTATCAAAACCAATACCTAAAAATAATATAAAGATTTATTACATTAGAAATAATTAAATTAAAATATTATTATACCTCAAAATTTTTACCCAAATAAATCAACAAGGGTAGCAGCTCATCTGCTCATGCAGCATGAGCTGCATGCAAGGAAAGTTGGAAGAAGGGGCTCGAAGGTGGTAAAAGAGGGAGAAATAGGCATTTTTGGGTTGGTAGTTTGGGGCTAAGAAAGGAGGGGTTTCAGGGAGGATTTAGGGCAAGGGAAGGGTACAAAGGTAGAGAGGGGGTGTAGGTGGTGGTTGGGGAAGGATTAACGGTGGCTAAGGGCGGCGGAGGCGGCGGTAGCGAAGCTGCGAAGGTGGCGGCCGAGGAGGGAGGTCGAGATGGGGCTGGTGAGGAAGGAAAAGAGAGGGAAAAACGAGGGCCTGCAGGTGGTTTCTTCGGCCAAAGGAGCATTGGGGGTGGTAGAGGGAGTTGCAGGGAGTAATACGGTGGCTCAGGTGGCAGCGGAAACGGCGGGACGGTGGCGGAATGCGGCGGTGCAGTGCAGTTTCCGAGAAGGGGTGTAAAGAAGAGAAAAGGAGGAGAGGAGGAATAATGGGGGCTGCGGGGTAGCTTGATGGGGCTGTGATGGCTCGAGGGTGACGTAGAGGGTGGTAGGAGGTGGTGCAGGTGGAGTTTAAGGCAGCGGCAGTGGTGAAACAAAACAGAGAGGGTGAGGGAAGGAGGAGAAAGGGAGAGAAAAGAGCTCGGGCAAGGCTTATGGGGCTCAAAAATTGATAGAATGAAGCAGAGGAAGAAGAAGAAAAAGAAGAAGGGGAGAGAGGAGGGGATAGGTAGGCTTGAGGGGTGGCGGTAGGGTGGTAGAGGAGTGGTGGTTGTAGGGAGAGGGAGAAGGAATGGCAATGGCAGGGAGTGGGGAATGAATAGTGGGGCCAGTATGGGGCAGAGAACGGCGAGAGAGAGAGAGAGAGTTAGGGAGGTTAATGGGGGAGAGGGAGTTGCAGGGAGTGGCGATGGCAGGTAGAGGGGAAGAAGAAAGAAGAAGGAGAAAGAGTCGGGGGAGGGGTGCTGGGCGTGACGGGCAGACCGGCCGAAGGAAAGAAATGAGCCGGCCAGGTCGGGAGAGAAAGGAAAGAAAAGAAAGGGGGGTGGCCGGGCTCAACGCACGGGAGGAAAGAAGAAAATGGGCCAGGCTCAGGCGCTGGGGAGAAGGAGAGGGAGGAGAGGACAGAATGGGCCAGCGGCCCAAAGAAGGAAAAAGAAAAAGAAAGAAAAGGGAAAAAGAAAAAGGAAAATTGGTTTTAATTAAAATAATTTAATTTATAAATAATAAATTACAATATTTTTGGGTAATTAAATTTATTTAACAATTTAATTAAAATATAAGGGTTTAAAAGGATAATTTTAGTAAAATAATAATTTGGAAAATTATTTAAATAATAAGAGTATGATAAAATAACAAATTATTTATTTTAATTTATTAAATATTTATATTTAATTTTATTTACTCAAATATCCATAAAATAATTAAATTAAATAAATTTAAAGGCTAATTTATTCCAAATAAAATTTATTTATTAAAATATAGGCTTTTTTTTAAAAAAAATTCGGGGGATTATGTAGGGACCGGCGGTTAAGGTGGTGGTTTGGTGGAAATAGAGTCGGTTGTCATTAGTTTCAACCTTTGTTGCCGTTAGTCTCACCTCATCGTCACCATTGTCTCATCATCATCGTCACTAGCAATTCTTGTTGGCAAGCTCTTAATTTTTACTTCTAATTTATTACTGTTCTTGCTTAAGATCTTGTCAATTTTTCTGGTTTTTATTATTAAATCAGAGTCGTAACATTTTGCATACTTATATAATTTAATGTTATTTGGTAATGTGTTTAACATTTCATTGTTATTCTTGCTTTAGATTTGGTTGGTTTTTACTTCTATTTGTTTTAACTGAATTAGAGCTATAACATTTTGTATACTTATGATTCAATTCTACCTTAAAATGAAGCTTTTATTTGGTAATGTGTTTCGTGTTTGTATTTGATGATTTATCTCCTCTAGCTACTAAATTGTTGATTTATTGGCTTATTCTATTTTTTTATATACATTTAAATGTTAAAAAAAGGCATATAGGGAATTTATACGTAATTACAAAATTTGATCGGTAAATAAGTAATTGGGTAACAGATTTGGTAGGTAATAGATTACCCTTCGGATATTAGGTATCTGACAATTCAGATATGAATGAGGCAATTGACGTCTATTTGGATATAGGTATATATATGGATATATATTTTCTTATAAGATTCGGATAATGGATATGAGATACTTGGTTCTTTCCTGTCTCGTTATCATTCCTAAATTAGTTCCAAATATGATTCAATATTCTTCTGATTTGAAATAACTTAATTTATTAAGAATTTGCTCCTAATCATTATTATCCGATTCGAATCTAATGGATACCCATTCTAAAATTGAACTAGATCCAATTGCATTGAAAACGTATCACCAAACGAGTCACTCTACGTGAGTACTATTTGTGACTGCCCGTGAAGAACGGAAACACGGGATGGGTGACGTTTTATGTCCCAGAAATGTCCCCTCCCTATTTTCTGTCATAAAAAATTTTCGGTACCAAAATTACTACCAAAAACATCATATTATTATTTTTAATTATTTAAAAAAATATTTATTAATGGTTTACACCAACTAAAATAGATAGTAGTTTTATTTTTTTTCTTTTAATTTTAATAATTTAGTCTATTTTTAAAAAATAAATATAATATGTGTGTGTGTGTATTTTTTTTACCGTTTTTAGTTTTCTAATTTTTCTAAAAATAACGTTTCTCTGTCCATGCACGTACAACAAGTCAACAATGATAACCGTTGCTCTCACTGGGGTCTATCGTCGGTCCTCCCATTTTCCGCAAACAAGACCCGATTCGTCGCGGTTCTATTCTCTCCTCGCATCGCATCACTCTCCCTATCCGAAGTTGATTACCTGGCCTTCAGGAGAAATTTCTAGTCTACTATGCTCACCAACCCCGCTCCAACTAAGCTTTTTCTCCTCCCTTCCTCCCTCTCCGCCTTCTAAACCCTCCTCCTCAGCCTCCGTTGGGAACGCACGCCTTCGGCGATCTCATGGCGTCCTCCGGCGAATTCCGTCCATTGGATGAAAAATCACTTTTGGAGTACATTGAGGCTACGCCTTCGCTCTCTTCAAGACTTGGGAATGACTTGCGGATCAGAGAAGTTGGCGATGGCAATATGAACTTCGTTTACATAATCGTCGGTTCTGGCGGTTCTCTTGTAATCAAGCAGGTAAAGATTTTAATTTAAATAAATTTTCACGTTTGACAATGAAATTGGTTACGATGGTATTGTCATATTAATTGTGTTGACCTGAGATTTGTTAATGATTGATTGCTTGCTTTGCTTGATTTTCGTGTTGGCTTTGGCTCAACATGATTATAGACATGACTTTTAGAAAGATCATATTACTATCGTCGCATTTTCAGAATCATTCGAGTTATTATTATTATTTTTTATATAAATAAGTTGACTTAAATTCCATATTTTCGTGATTTCCATACTTCTGCATTATTCTATTGGCCATCAGATTCGAACTTTTGTTGATGAAAGAGTTCCCGAGTATGAAAAACAAATTGCTGTGCCTTCTCTATATGTAGTACCACGATATTGAGTTATGTGACAATGCAGGCTCTTCCATACATCCGCTGCATAGGAGAGTCATGGTTAATGACCAAAGAACGTGCATATTTTGAGGCATTGGCTTTACAAGAACATCGTCGTTTTTGTCCTGCCAATGTTCCTGAAGTCTATCACTTTGATCGTGAAATGGCTTTGATTGGCATGAAATATTTGGAGCCTCCGCACATAATCCTGAGGAAAGGTTTGATTGCTGGAGTTGAGTATCCATTGCTTGCTGAAAATATTGCAGAGTTTATGTCAAAGGCTTTGTTCCATACTTCCCTTCTTTACACGACTACCACAGACCACAAACGTGCTGGTGAGCCTAGCCCTACTATTGTTTTTCCTTGAGTTTACATATGCAACATAAAACTTATGTATAAGGCATGTAATAGCCAACAAGGATTCCGGTATAATTCATTTGTGTCTTGATATTGTTTTGATTGGACCATTAGTGCCTTTTTGCCTAAGATTTGAGTCAATAACTTTCAGACCCATCTGATTATCCACTTTGAGCGGCTTCTGACATTATTTGAAATTGAGCCTGTGGGTGCTATCTCAGGTCTACATCCTTGATTATTGTTGGAGTCTGGTTATGGGAGCATTGACCAGTATGTTACCCTGTGTGCTCCATTTGTTTTTTTAGAGCTTTCTGTTGGAGTAATAAAAGTGTACACTTATTAGTTTAAGCAATAACCTTAGCACGAGGCCCAGGCTTGTATGCAAACACTCTCAATGCAAGATACATCGTTCATGGTGCAACAACCAGTTTGTTGAGGATAGGATCGTGTGCAGATTGGACTGGGCAGCTACCTCTGGTTGCAGAAGTTCACCGGGTCCCATGCTATGTTTGACCAGGTCACTTTCTCCGATCATTCTGCATCATTTTTGCTATACAAACACCACCAGCTCCACTGTGTTAAGTGGCCTTTTAAATTTTACAATATGGTCTCATTTGCAAAATCATACACCAAATCATCGCTTAAAATTAGGGCTGGCAGCCCTTAGACCATGTTTGAAGGAACTGAATTCTTCTAAGGTTAGTGTCGTATCGGAACAGGTTAAAGCACAAAAACAAATCCTGCGCTCAATACAACAGGCACTAGGTCAAGAACCAATGAATATGGATCTCCAGAGGCAAGAAAGAAATGCTTGGAGTAAGTACGACCATCTCTCACATTGTGAGAAGCTTTTCTTGCAGCAAAAATCTGCAATCCATTGGCTGAATTTCGGTGTCTCTAATCATCAATATTTCTTCTCGACCATGAAAGCCAGACAAAATTGTTGTATAGTGCACTGGATTAGAGGGGAAAATGATGTGTAGATTTCAGACCATGAGGGCATTCAGATGGGTAAACATAGTTTTGGCAATTCTATATGGCTCTAGACAAAATTGCAGAGATTTTCTAGGATGTGTTAAGCAAGGGTAAGGGGCTCATTGAAGATATGCAGGGTGACTTACTTCTTTGTTGATGTTTGAGGTAAAGGATGCCCTTTTCTCTGTTGGTGAGACTAAGGCACCAGGTCTCGATGGCTATACATCCGCTTTCTTTAAGAATGCATGGCCGATTATTGGTGAGGATATATGGAGAATGATAAATAAAGCTTTCTGTTTAGGTAGTATCCCAAATTAAATTATGTGAATCACACTACCCTTGCTTTGCTTCCTAAAATCCCAAATGGAGGAGTTGCTAAATTCTATCCCATGGCATGCTACAATGTTTTATATAAAGTATGCACTAACGTTCTAAGAGATTGCAACCCATGCCACCCTCTATTATTGACCCCTAGCAGTCCGCTTTCATCAATGGGCGCTCCTTAGGGGAAAACGTCTTGCCAGCACATGACCTACCAAGGCACTATGGACGTAAGTCTTTATCTCTTCACTGCATGATGAAGATTGATCTAAAGAAGGCGTACGGCTCATTGAGCTTCTACAACAAGTTTTGCTTGGTCTTTGTTTCCCCACCCATTTCGTTAAACTTGTCATGGTTTATGTCTCTAGAGTATCCTATTCTATATCTCTGAATGGTAATATTTTCTCCCTTTTCCAAGGCAAACGTGGAAGGTGACCCCTTATTGCCATATCTTTTTGTTATTGCCATAGAATCTTTTTGCAGAATGTGTAAATGGCTATGGTCCAATCCTGAGTTCAGGAGACATTCTCAATGAAAAAAGTTGGGTATTGTGAATCTTTCTTTTGCAGATGACATCCTCCTGTTTTGCCAAGGGGGCTCTTCTTCTGTTCGTGGATGTTTTAGTAAGTTTCGGCCATCTATCCGGCTTACATATTAGTACTCAAAAAAGCACCCTATGTTGTGGTGGAATGTCCTCCTAGCTTATAGTAGCCATAGCTAGTGAACTAACTTTCCAGGTTGGTGAGCTCCGGGTCAAATACCTAGGATTATTGGTAGCTGCTTCTCTACTCACAACTCTTTAACTGGATGCGCTTGTTAATAAGCTCATGAGTAAGATTTGACATTGGTCCTCTAATTTGATTTCATATGCAGGTAGGCTCATACAATAAAACCGCGGTTACGGTCGCGATTGCGGTTGCGGTTTGATTGTATGGGTAGGCTTGCTATGAATTGAGGTGGAAGCTGGGGTGAGGAAGGCGGACTGCCAATGGCCCCCTTCAATTGAGAGACATGGAATACTAGATGAATTTTAGCTGTGGAAGGGAGCTCCAATTTATATGCTACTGTCCCAATTTTTTGAATCACCTCAAATGGCCCATAATACCTTGGTGCCGACTTTTCAAATGGCCTCCTTGCCAAGGTCTTCTGCCTATAAGGTTGCAACTTTAAGTACAACCAATCCCCCACTTGGAAAGTCACCTCCCGTCTATGGGCATCCTCTTGAACTTTCATTTTTTGTTGTGCTCGAACCAACTGGACCTTCAAATCATCCAATATAGTATCCCTTTCTATTAGCTGCTCTTCAAAGGGATGAACTGTCGTACTGCCTTTTTCATATCTTACCAATGGTGGAGGATCCCGGCCATAAACAGCCTTAAAAGGTGAGCATCCAGTAGCTGAATGAATGGTTGTATTGTACCAAAACTCGGCCCATGAGAGCCACTTGGCCCAAGTCCTGGGTTGATCATTTATGAAACACCTCAAGTAAGTTTCCACCCCCTTGTTCAGCACCTCAGTCTGTCCATCTGGTTGAGGATGATAGGCTATACTTCTGTGAAGGGCAACTTGTTGGATCCTGAAAAGATCCTTCCAAAATATGCTCATAAACACCTTATCCCTGTCTGACACAATGGTGGTGGGGTAGCCATGTAGACGAACAATCTCCTTGGCGAAGATACCAGCAACCGTTTGGGTAGAAAAGGGGTGTTTCAAACTCACAAAGTGAGCATACTTCGATAACCTGTCTACTACAACCAAGACGGTGTCTAACCCCAGAGACTTTGGCAGCCCTTCTATAAAGTCCATGGAAATATCTTCCCATATCTGGTTTGGCACTGGCTGTGGTTGAAGCAGTCCTGTTGGTGAGAGAAAACTCTTTTACTGTTGACAAACCGCACAAGACTGTACATATCTGGTTACCGTCTTCCTCATCCAGGGCCAATACCATTCAGACGCTATCCTTTGATATGTTTTTAAGTCTCCAGAATGACCACCTACAGGGGTGTCAGGGTACTCATATAACAGGGACTTAACTAAAGGAGAACTGCTAGGGATGACCGGACGTCCCTTATATCTTAGGACATCATGCTCCAAAATATATCCCTTGGGACCCATATTCCCAGCTACCAAATCTGCCTTGAGTTGCTGTATAAAAGGGTCCTGCTGAATTTGAGCCTGTAGATCCCTCCATTGCACTCCTCCTGAACTCACCAAAACCCCACATTCAGCATCATTAGCAAATTCCCACGATAAGGCATCAACCACCTTGTTCGAGGCCCCTGGCTTGTAAATGATGTCAAAATCATACCCCAACAACTTGCTTACCCATTTCTGATATTCTGATCCTATCTCTCTCTGCTGCATCAAAAATCTGAGACTCTGTTGATCGGTGTTAATAAGAAACTTTCTTCCTAGCAAGTAGTGTCTCCACCTCTACACTGCCATAACTATTTCCATTAGCTCCTTCTCGTAAATAGACTTGGCTCTTGCTCGAGGTCCCAATATCATGCTGAAAAATGCAATGGGATGCCCTGATTGCAACAATACTGCTCCCACCCCAAAACCACTGGCATTAGTTTCCACCATAAAGGGCAATTCGAAATTTAGCATAGCCAAGATAGGGGTTGTTGTCATAGCCCTCTTCAACTCCTCAAAGGTCCTTGTAGCATCTGATGTCCACCCATAACTATCCTTCTTGAGTTGGTCAGTGAGAGGTGCAACTATAGTGGCATATCCCGCTATGAGTTTTCTGTAATACCCAGTTAGAACAAGGAATCCCCTCAACTCCTTAAGGTTTTTGGGTACAGGCCACTCAACCATAGCTTATACTTTCGCTTGGTCTACTACCACCCCAGACTTAGATATAACGTGACCCAAGTAGGCCATTTGTGCCTTCCCAAACTCACATTTCTTCCCATTGGCATACAACTGATGTCGTGATAGGGTCTCCAACACTGTGGCTAAGTGATGCATTTGCTGCTCCTAATCTCTACTATACACCAATATATCACCAAAGAAAACTAGCACAAACTTCCTTAAATAGGGTCTAAAAACATTATTCATTAAGGCTTGGAAGGTGGCTGGAGCGTTGGTGAGCCCAAAGGGCATCACTAAAAACTCATAATGTCCTTCATGAGTTCTGAAAGCTGTTTTAGGAACATCCCCCTCCTTCACTCTGATCTGATGATAGCCAGACTTAAGATCCAGCTTAGAGAACACTGTAGCCCCATGTAACTCATCTAATAATTCATCAATAATAGGGATGGGGTATTTATCTGGAATAGTGACATTGTTGAGGGCCCTATAATCTACACAAAACCTCCATGATCTATCCTTTTTTTTTAACCAACAGTACTGGGCTAGAAAAAGGGCTAGTGGAGACTTGTATGATGCCGCATTTAACATATCAGAAATCAATTTTTCAATTTCATCCTTTTGGGTTTGAGGGTACCTGTATGGCCATACGCTGACTGGATTGGTGCCTTCCTTCAAGACGATTGCATGCTCATGCCCCTTAGGTGGGGGGAGTCCCCAGGGTATTTGAAAGACTGACTTGTACTGCTGTAAGATGGGCTGCAAGAAGGTGGGAGCATCTTCCAAAAAATCCTTAGAAATCTCAAGGTCTTCATTACCACACATTTGGTTGAACTCAACTAAATACCCCTGTCCTTCCTTCCTCAATATTCGTATCATAGCCTTTAAGGATATCTTGGTTCTACCCAAGGTAGGGTCTCCTCGCAGGGTTATGGATTTTCCCCCCACTTGGAATCTCAGTATTTGTGTCTTCCAATTGGCTGACATGATCCCTAACTTCTCCAGCCATTGTATTCCCAAAATCAAGTTAGAATTTCCCAAGGGTGGTGGCGGGAAATCCTCAATTATAGTAACTTCCTGCAACTCCAGGGTCACTGCTTTACATACACCTTCCCCTTCTACTGCCTTCCCAGTACCCAAAGATACTCCAAATGCCTTGGTTCGATTCACTGGGACTCCTAATTTCTCCACCACCTAAGAAGAAATAAAATTATGGGTTGCTCCTAGGTCTACCATTACTACTACTTCCTTCCCCTGCACCTTACCCAACAACTTCATTGTCTTCAGACTTGTGATTCCCATTACTGAATTCAGGGAAACTTCTGTCTGCATAAGGTCTGAGCCAGGTTTCTCAATCTCCTCAGAGACCGAAAATTCCAGACTTTCATCAGGCTGCAATACTGCCTCATCCTCTTGGGTTAAGAGCACACTCAACTCCTTCCTTCTACACCTGTGATTAATTGACCACTTCTCATCACAGTGAAAACAAAGGCCCTGTTTTCGTTTTTGCTGTAGTTCTTTCTCACTCAACCGCCTAACTAGGTTGTGGTTTTGGGGACTTAAGTGGGAATTTTTCGGGGTAGTATGGTTACCTCTTCCAGTAAACGGTCCATGCCCACTCCCTCTCTTATGCATTGACCCACCCTTTATCTTCTCATCTACCTTCAGGGCTAGATCCATGGCCTGATCTAAAGTAGTAGGCCCCAACAGCCGCACTTCTGCCCTGACCTCCCCTTTGAGCCCATTAATAAATTGCCCCTTAGCAATTTCTTCAGGTACCCCGTCTAGAGGGGCCATTAGTTCAATAAATTTCCTTCGAAAGTCAGCAACCGATCCTTCCTGTTGGTGATCCAGCTATTGCTCATAGAGAGTACCGGTGGATGTTGATCGAAACTGCCGGAGGATCATCATTCTCATCTCCTCCCACCTCCACAAAGGTCTCCTTTTATGCTCATACTGATACCATAACAGAGCATCCCCTTCTAATGCTACCACAGTAGCTTCAAGCTTCTCCTCCTCACCCAGACGATAAAAATCAAAATACCGCTCAGCCCTTAATATCCACCCATCTGGGTTGGTCCCACTGAATAAGGGTAAGTCAAGCTTTTTGCAGCTGGTTACCCCCTCCTGCCCATCCACCACCCGTTCCTTCTCTTCCTCTACCATTAGTGCTTGCTCCTCCCTAACCCGAGCTTCCCAGCATGTGATCAGTGATTTTGAAGGTGGAGAGGGTATCCCTCACCTCATCACGAATCTGGGTGATCATCATCTACTAGTTTTCTCTGGTACTGGAAATTCTGCCTTCCACCTTTGATGCCAGGGTGTTAAGATCCTCCCCTAACCTTACAGTGGCTTTTTCCAGGCTTGTTGCAATCTGGGTAGCCAGGGTTTGCTTCAACTCATACGCTGCGCCATTCATTGCTGTCATCACTTGCTCCGACAGTGAAGCCTTTAGGGACTCTAATTCTTGCTCCAATTGATCGATCATCTGGTTTTGGTTTGGAGCCATGGCGTGTCTCTCCCGCTTGGATCTTGCTGCTCTGATACCAAATTTGCTATGAATTATAGTAAACAAACACAACCAACTAAGGACCTGATTTATTTTAAACAATATTTTGATTGAATCAATAGAATCTTAATCAATTACAAAGTTTTTCCTACTTTTGAGAGGTAGGAATGCTCTCCCAATTAATTCTCTCTAATTTTCGCTGCCTCCTTCACACCCCTAACCCCCCTTTTTATCCTACTGCTTAAGGAAGATATTCCACCTAATCACCCCCTTAAATCTCTCCCGAATATCTTTTAGAGAAATACATATCTCCCTAATATTTATTCCCAGACTAAAACTAATAAATAAACTTTACTAATAATAAAACTAATACTAATAATACAACTAATAAAAAGACTTCACTACCCTTAATGACTTTTCTACTAAGCTGCTTGAGACTTCCTCCTGTTATATGTAAATATTACCGGTGGCTTGGGATGATTCATAACAAGGCTCCAGCTTATTAATAGTGTACTGTTTGGTATACAAATTTTTTGGTGCCAAACTTTAGTCCTCTTAAAACAACTGATTCATAAGGTTAATGCACTTTGCTGCAACTTTCTCTGGATGGGGAAGGGGGATATCTCTCGCAATTCACCAATCTCATGGGTAACGTGTTGTCTGCCCAAGAAAGAGGGTGGTTTGGGGATTATAGACATTGATAGGTGAAATATAGTTGCAGTTGGGAAGCACCTCTAGGACATGCTTGGTACTTACTGTGTCCTGTGGATCCTATGGATACATGCTTGGTACTTAAAACAAATAGATATTTCCTCAGCCCATTTACTTACTGTGGCCTCCTGGACAACACATTGTATTTTTAAGTTGCGGGAAATGCTGCTACCAGTGCTTATGGGAATGAGCATGAGTGAAGATTATAGAATCAGCACCATCTACAACAAGATAAGTTCGAAGGGAGAAGCCTAATTATGGTGGAGAATGGTTTGGATTAACTCAGCTACCCCCAAATGTAAAATAATTTTTTGGCTCGCTGCTCGTGAATGTCTTGCCACTAAAGAATTCCTGTGCAGAATAGGCCTAGCCCCTGACAATCTATGCCCCTTCTGCAATCAGATTGAAACCGTGCCACATTTGATGCTTGCTTGTTCGGTCATGGGCTGTCTCATTCCTAAGGTTGTAAGGTCTTTTGGAGGGCAAAGAAGAGCCTTTAGCTGGCAAGGAATACTCCGAGCTGCTGTCACGGCACATGTGTGTAACTCAAAGTTGGAAGTGATGCGCCGCTTAATGGCAGCTACTGTGTATGAGTTGTGTAGGGCTCAAAATTCTGTGGTGTTTAGGGATTACACTATTGTATGGCATCATCTTACCTGGTCCATAGCTACTAATTGTGCACATACGTGTCTAGATGAGTCTAGATGTCAGAAGTTCGGTTTGTATGTATTTACCCAGTATGCTTGTAATTCCTGATCCATTATAATGAAAAGATGATTTCAAAAATAAAATAAAAGTGGCCTTAACTTAGGTGAATTATTATCTGTTAATAATCATTCTCGTTCAGCACTTGTTTGGCTTCCTAGTATGATTTGATTGAGGATTTCTGATTTTTGCCTAATTATTCCAATGACTATCGTTTCCCTCATCATACCCCTTTTTTTCCTTGTTATTCATTTTGTGGGCTATAACCTAGGGATTACCTGTCATTAATTATCAATGCGTCAACTTGACAACTAAAATGAGTTCTCTTCCTGATAGTTATTTTTAGTATGTTGATATCTCTCATTTCTAAATATTGCCATTGTGTTTCTGCTACATGCAGTTGCTGAATTTTGTGGGAATGTAGAGCTCTGTAGGCTTACAGAGCAGGTTGTTTTCTCTGATCCATACAAGGTGTCTCAATTTAACCGTTGGACTTCTCCTCACCTTGATAGTGATGCAGAGGCAGTTCGGAATGACAATCTCTTGAAGCTTGAAGTTGCTGGCTTAAAATCCATGTACTTACGCTATATCACCTCTTTCATTAAGTTATGTGCAAAAGGATATACGCTCTCAGTTCTGTTTTAAAACATAGCTCCTATATTCCGACCATTGTTTTCCTTGTAGGTTTTGTGAAAAAGCCCAAGCCCTTATTCATGGAGATCTCCACACTGGCTCTATCATGGTCACTCAGAATTCAACTCAGGTGATAGATTCAGAATTTGCATTTTATGGGCCTATGGGGTTTGATATAGGAGCCTTCTTGGGGAACCTTATTTTGGCATTCTTTGCACAAGATGGGCATGCTAATGAAGCCAATGATCGGAAGGTATGTTTCAGTAAATTATTGGTTTCACATTATACTTTTTTGTCTTAGAAGTATCTTATGATGCTCCTAAAAAATGATTTGGGGACAGTGTTGTTGATGGCCCTTCCTCAAGGGCTCACTGAATATATATTCTGGATTAAGATAGGTTCAACATCATTGATACTGTACGTCAATTATTTTATTGTAATCTTGTATATAAGTTTTGATAAAGTTGTAGATTGAGATAAGGAAAAAAAAAATAGTTATTTGTTTCAAGTCCAAAGTGATTCTTAGCACAGTTTTAACTCGCCATAATTGCCAAAACTGGGAGTATAAAGCAAGTCTTTGTTGTAACTTGTTTCGCTCATCTTCTTTGGGAGCACTATGTTTAAGTGTGTCTCCAATGCAATGATTTCTTTTTATTCTGTGTGATTCCTATTTGCTGTTTGAGTATATTTCTCTTGCTTCGAACCCAGTCAAGGCCTAATATTCCATTTTCCTCCATTGCTAGCATTCTGTTTCTTTAGTAGTTGATTGATGAAATAGTAGATTGAACAATGGAGCTGGTGTAGTTGATGGCTTTTTGGTAGTGCTACATATAGGTATCCAATAATGTTTTCATAGTTTTTAGAAGTTGACCCATATCTTTTGTGGTTAAGTGGCCTAGCTTATGGTGCGCTCTTTGTTGGAAGATATCCTTTAGGGAGATTTGGGTTGAACTAAGGTAACTGCTTTTGAGGTTTTTGTAATGGTTCCTATTTTGTCAAATACTATTGCAGGAGGCAATAGTATTTGCCAATATTTTTACCCTCCCTTTTTAACATACCATTTTAGCTAAGGAATATCATAAGTGAAAATTTCTGGAGGTTACTGATGGAACCACACATGAGACTGTCAAGTAAGAGTGGATGAAGTTTTGTGCTTCCCTTTATGTGAAATATTGGTGGGCATTAGTTAATTCAAATTTAATTTGGCTCTAGTTGTTAGAAATTGTAAACTTGATGTCATAGCTGTGATATAATAAGTTGTAAATTGTTCTATTTATTTGTTTATCATGATATTTGTTGTGTGGATGTGAAAATGTAAGGTACCATGTTTAGTGAATATAGTTACTTATGGCTTGTGGTCTAATGTTGCCATGAGTCTGGTATTAGGGGCGGGGCAACAATCTATTTTTGTAATGTGGTGAAATTTTATTAACTTAATTTTATCCATCAAGTTGTATTTGTGCCATTACTTGATCCTGTGTTATGTTGATTTGATTTTTGGGTTGCTTTCTATTTGATCAATTCTTTCTGAATCTACTATGATGTCTTCTTGAATTTTGTCTTCTAGCATGAATACTAGTATGTTCTTGATTATTAGCTTGGCTAATCTTGGATCATGAATTCTGCGTTGTGCTCTATGTCAAGTTTGATTTCTTGAATTATCTTTGTTATGCTTTGTGCGGTTCCGACCCATACAAATTCATTAAATTTGAGTTATTTAGGAGGATTTGAATATGTATTAGATGAAGGATTGAAGAGTAGAAGGGAGGCGATGTGGGAGGGAGGCTGAAGGTTTAGAGAGAGGTTGCATGTGATTGAGAGAAAATTGAGGAATTAATTGATTTGTTAATTCTCTAATTGTTGAAAATGAAGACCATAAGCATAACCTATTTATACCGAATACAACCTATGGGCATGGCCTTTATTAAGATGGTATTTAAATAACTTCCTAATTCTTAATGGATATTATCTAAAAATATTAGCATTTCTAAATTAATTAAATAAGATATCAATTAATAAAAAAGATTGCCAATATATGAAAAGGTGCTAAAAGGTGAAGGGGCTTGTGGGAATACTCCCCTCCTCTTCATGAAGCTTGCCCTCAAGCTTAAAGTAGGGGTACGTCTCCTTGAACTCAGTATGTGTAATCCATCTAACGAAGTGAGGAAGGCCTTGGTACTAAACTAATAACTCCATCATTCTATTAGTGTCTCTGTAGGCTTAGATCAAATTACGCAAAGCAAGGATGTGCTCTTCTTTGAGCTCAGATGAAACGAAACATCTGACAACTCCAACCAAGGGTGGCTTAGAATATTGCAAACTCATCCCAATGAAGGATGTAGAGTTCCGCATATGAAGTAGTGCCACATGCCTAAATCATAACTCCCACACATACTTCTGAGCAATCATAGGTATCCTGACCGGCGACTGTAAACTCAAATCCATCCGAAGATGAAAAGCGTCCATGACAACAGATGTGATGGCATTGGTGGCCTTGGTCTGAATAGGAAGCGTATGCCTAACCATTCTAGTATAGACTGTCAACATTAGGGGTTTGAATGAATCTGTTTCTTGCACTGGCGTAGATAGAGGCACTATATTACTGTGGTAAGATGAGCTAGGGAGTGTCCTCGATAAATCATCTTTCCATGGACTCTTTGGGCTAGTTGGCCTGGTGTGGGTACTGGAATTTGAAGAGGCATCAAACTCTAGGTCACTTGAATGGTAACATTGTGTCTATCGCTGAGAGTTCAGAAAATCAACAACTTTCATCAGCGAATCCAAGTGCTCAAAGGCATCCTCTTTTTGAGAAGAACTATTAGATGAACCGATGAGAATCAGACTAGGGGTTTGAACTAGTTGACTTGATTGAAAATTTCACGTCTCATATGAATGTTAAAGATAAAAGAGCTCCGTACAACAAACACAATGATCACTAGCTTGTAAAGACTCGTCAGTGTTTGAAACCACATAAGGGGCTTCGGCTTGAATTCCAAAAGCCAAAGGTCAAGGCTTGGCAAGTGGTGGACTTGGAGCTAAGTGGAAAGGGCCTTTAATAGATTGGGCTGACCTATGAGCGCTCAACATGCTTAGGTGAGGCTTTTTGGAAGAGTGGTTGTGCTTCTAGGCCGATTGTATAGGCGGTTTCATGGAGGTGTGAACCCCATCAAACCAACTTGTAGGTCGGATGGCTACTCCTCGACATAGAAGAGTTATGGGTAGTTGTGGTGGCAGGAGCTATGCTGCTGCGTTGGGGTGAGGACGGGGGGTAGTATTAGTGATGGGGGGGGGGCAAGGAGTGGTGGTAAGTACTTGTCATTGGTGGTCGGGGGTGGTGGTTATGGACATTGGCTATGGTTGGGGTGGGGCTGGTGTCCAAGAGGGGTGGTGATGTGGTTTTTGGGTTGGCATTGAGCAAATTGAGGCTAGGGTTTAGTGAATCTAGGCTTTAGGATTGGGGTTTTGTGGAATTGAGGTTGTTGGGATTTGTTTGGGTAATGAGGGATGGTCGGTGGTGGTCGAGTAAGGAGGGCAATGAGGTATGGCGTGGTGGCGGTGAGGGTCATGGGTGTGGTTAAGAGGTGGCAATGATGCAAGGGCCTGGGTGAGGGTATGGAGGACTTGGCAAAGGCAGTGATGGTGTTAGTGGCTTCGCCGGTGACCTGTAGCGGGTTAATCAGTTAGCAGTGCGAGAGGATTGGTGGCTATTGGTGGGGCTGCTGACTTGTCATCTTCTGTGAGGGCTGAAATTTTTGAATTAAGGCATGCATATTCTCCAATAACTGTTGTCATTGTTCGTGGTTCTTAGAAATAGCTTCAATTAAATCCCTTAGAATCCGGTTGGTCTTCCGTTGATCTTCAGCCACAGAATCAGGCTCTGATACCAATTTGGTGTGTTTACGATTATTAGCTTCATGATTCAGTCCTGTTTTTGAACCTAGATCTTGAGTTCTTGGTTGAACTCAGGTTCATTCTTGAGTTATTCTCGTTACACTTAGTGTGTTCATGGTCCATAACAAATTAATTGAATTTGAGGAGTTAATTAGAAGGATTTGAATGTGTATTATAAGAAGGATTGAAGAGTAGAAGAGAGATGATGGGGAAGGAGGTCGATGGCCCAGAAGGAGGGGTGTGTGATTGAGAGAGAATCAAGGAATTAACCGATTCGTTAATTCTCCAATTGCTGAAAATTAAGACTGGAGGCATAGCCTATTTAGCAGGGCCGTGGCCGGACAATGGGGGTTCGTGCCAAAAATCTGATGTTGACGATCTGTTTGTCAGATGGAATACTTAAGCTAACTTCTACCAATTGGATTACTCTGATGGACTGCTAAGTTGATGTGAAAATTGAAACTGTTTGGGAGCTTAGCAATTGCATTCCTTTCTTTGAAATGCTCCGACAAAGTATATTTTAGCATATGTTGGTTATTTATAATACATGTAGCTACAACTGTCATTCAGTGTACTTTCTCATTAAGTGTACATGATCAATTATTGGCTCCCTTAAATTCTCTGAGGACTATTTCGTTTCCAGGCTCCTGATTTGTTATCTTTGATATGCCCTTTATTCAGCCCAACCCCTGTTGTGTTGCTTTGCTGTCCTGATCAATCATGATGAATCCTGTGAACAAAGTGAAATTGTTTGTGCATTCATCTTGCATGATGACTGTTGATGATCTCCTGTTTATCTTCCCCGCCAATGGCTTTCCCAAATGATATGATTTGATCTTATGCAGACCTATAAAAAGTGGATATTGAGCACCATAGGAGAGACTTGGAACTTATTCCACCGAAAATTCATTGCTCTTTGGGATGAAAACAAGGATGGTTCTGGTGAGGCGTATCTTCCACAGATATATAACAACCCTGATGTTTTGCAGCTTGTGCAAAGAAAGTATATGTTAGATCTGTTCCATGACTCTCTTGGTTTTGGCGCTGCCAAGATGATAAGGTATGGTGATGATGTATCCGTTCTTTTATGTTGCATTTTAAAAGAACATTTTAAAAGACGTAATTCTATGGTATCTTGACATGTAGATCAATGTTTGTTGATTAAAATTCAAGTATATCCTTCCTAGTTCCAATCATGACTTATGATTTTCAGTCAATTATACAGGTTCATGTATATAAAATACATGTTCATCTGTTAGGGAACTTTCAAAACAGAAAAGTCAGCTATGCATATCATGAATAGGAGAGTGCACGGGTCCAAAATTAAACCTGGTTAAGGATCAAAATTTTTTGAAGTTACGACTGGAGACCAGATTGGCGTTATCGGTCCAAGACCGGTTAGGATCGGAAGTAACAAATTATATATTTTTTATATTACAAAAAATATTTTTTAGATAAAATTTTAATGAAGTTCCGAGTTGGATCAGAAAGGACCGCAACTGGTTAAGGACGAATTTTTTTTACTTTGGGACCAAAACTTGGACCAGAGACCGGAATACCAGTTTGGTCCTGGGCCAAAACTCTAGTTCGGACTGATTTTTGAATACCTGTAATCATGAATTCTTGAAAGTTTTGAAGTGGCTTTCTATGTTCTAATTGATAATTTCCATGCTCTGTGCATACCCTGTTAGTCCTTTTTGGCAGCGTGTTGAACTAACTAGCAGACCATAAAATTAAATATCGGTTCTGATATGTATTTATCGGATTTTAGGTCAGCCGATACGCGAAATTGGCGATACGCAATGGATTTAGGATTTCACGTATTTATCGGTAATATATCATTTATTTGCCGATATTTTACCAATATTTGCTAATATTTATTGTGAAACAAATTAAAAAAATCACGCCACTTCAACTACTACATACAAAATATCATTTGCGACACTCCGATACTGCAACACCGTGATTGGAACTGCAATTGCGACTGCAATTTTATTGGTTGTGGCAGACTCCTAGCATTACATGGCTATGATGGCATCTCTACCTTTCAAAGTTAGTTAACCAGACATACTAAGCTATCTGGGAAGACCTTGTTTGCTCCATGAATAAGAGTTTTTAAGGCAGTCAATCTTGGTGCCAGCTGAAATATTCTAAATTGATGCTGAGCTGCTCTAGCACGAGCAGGTCGTCTTAGTACTACTTCTCTTTATTTATTTATTATTTATTTTTAAAATGAATAAAAATAGATCTTTAAATGGTGGCTAGTTTTGCTTAAGGCGAAGTATTTTCGTATATATGAAAATGGCAACTTCAGAGGGACTAATGTCAATTCTGTTTAATATTAATCAAGCATTCTTGTGTATGTTGCTTGTCATCTGCTTTGCTAGCTAATCTGTAATTGATGTTTCCGTGCTTGTAATCACCTAGCAATCTGATTATGATATCATGCACATATTTCTGATGCTTGCTGTGCACTATGTAGTACTACTGGATATGGCGATAGAACATCAACAGGTAATTTTATTCTTTTAATGGGTTGAATCTTGTAGGAGGATAGTTGGAGTGGCCCATGTTGAAGACTTTGAATCAATCACTGATGCCAGCAAGCGAGCCGTTTGTGAGAGGCGGGCACTTAATTTTGCGAAAATGCTAATGAAAGAAAGGCGAAAGTTTCAATTCATCGATGAAGTGATTTCAGCAGCAGAGCAAAGTTAGTCGCGGGTCAGAAGTTTAGAGTATTCGGTTCGTCAGTTCAGGTAATTTCTGGTCCGCGAAACTCGAGCCAGCCAGGAATTATTTTACTACGAGTAATAAAACTGATATGAGTTGAGTCGGATACGTAGCCGTGTAGTCAGAATCGTTTAGTGCAAGTTTTAGAGTTGTATGATTGAATTTGATATGTTACTCGAAGCTAGCCTTGCGGGATAATTGTAGTTCTATCTCTTCTCCTTTGATTGAGCTCCTTGTTGGTAGGTTGCTTTGTTCTTGTTTTTGTTTCGTCCCCCCACCCCGGGTTACGATGCATTTTATTATAAAATTAGATTGTAGTATCTCTTGAATCTTATTAAAGGAAAATGGAGTAGGTGGAACCAATAGTAAACAAGCTCGTAATTAGAATATGTTGGATTTGTATAAAGAAGCAAAGAATCGCTAAATCGTAGAGTAATTACAAAAAGATCGTAAGAATTCATTCATACAAACACTTCCATTAAAACCTCCAAAAATAATAAATAAATAAATAAAGAGGAACAAAAAAACATGATGGACTGTCTTTGTCCCTCATCTCGTAGTAATAGACTTATAGTATCATGTATTGATCCTTCACCATTTGTTGGAGACTTCGTATTCCAAAGCACAAATAAATGAAGTTAATCAAAAGGCTTCGTTCGGGTATTCTAACCTGCAAACCTTAGACAAGATCTTCTGCGATCCTAATTAATGACCAGCACCTCGATGACTCGGACCAGAATAAGCGCGGCTGATGATAACCCTCATTAACGAAAACTCGGAAGATTGATAATCTTTAAGCGGCCTTAATCCTTCCGCATGCATGGAGTTGCAAATGAAAATGAGAAAGAATATTATCACCGTGATGCAGATTGAATGCGAGTGGCAGATGTTCTTCATCATCATTTCTTTTTTTTCCCCACCTGAGTCTTCTTGTTTTTGTTGTGAAAATCGCTCAAACACTTGATCTTGCTTTCGTAGGAGTAGGGGGTTCTTATGAAGGGAGTTAGGTTGGATGGACGTGTATATATAAGGAGATTTTGTGTTGACTTTTGTCCATATTCTTTATATATATATATATATTTTCTTTCTCTGTATGGTTGGCGGGCTGGCCAAGGAGGTAAGGAATGGAACTGGGTTTTTCAAACATTTGAATATTGCTGGGTCTGAAACCGTATTGTTTAAGATGTTTGAAACTTTTGAGCAGACATTTTAACCAAGTCCAAATGCTGGAATAAAGTTATACAGCTTCAAGATTTGGTGCACAAGTCGGTAGAAAAAAATTGATTATTATGGACAATTGGTGACTTTATAGTGATTGTTTGGTAAGGGTTAACATGAGTGGA
This sequence comes from Tamarix chinensis, assembly GCA_030549775.1. Classification (NCBI taxonomy): domain Eukaryota; kingdom Viridiplantae; phylum Streptophyta; class Magnoliopsida; order Caryophyllales; family Tamaricaceae; genus Tamarix; species Tamarix chinensis. The sequence goes on from CM060182.1 coordinate 43,528,225, forward strand.
AAATTTATCCATATATTTTATATTTTTTTTATGGTTTAGATATTTTTTTTACAGACAGAATCTTATTTTTATTAATTTTAAATACTTGATATAAAGTTTTTTTTTCTACCTATATTATTCCCGTGAGAAGCGGGTTGCAGTTGAATTTCATTCCTTGGCAACTGAAGTGAAATTTCAAGCAATTTTTTGTTTGTTTTTATGTCATTTTTCATGCTTCTAATTTTCATATAGTTTATTGAATTCACATTGATAGTCCGACTTAGATTTCATGAATACATAATTATTTATCGGCGTACAAATCTACTTTTCCGTCCTTTCTACTGCCTGCGTTCACCATTTTCTAAGTTCCCTACTTGTTTTCCATGTGTTTGACTGGCTTGTTAACACACCGTTCTTGAATAATATCATACCATAGGCTCATTGCATCCGTAACCTATTATTATTTTTATTTAATTTTATTTTTCAATAAAAAAAACTTGGCCCAGCATTCTTTCTACACACGGTGGGTGATTTTCAATTTACTTCAACCACAAAGGATAAAATAATGTGTAATGATTCAAAATAAATAAATAAAAAATATTTTAAAGTTGTACTCACGAATAAAAAAAGGAACAAAATTACTAAATATTTTTCTAATTAATACTAGCATAGTTAATAACCAGGGTCGGATCCAGCGGAGATTTAATTGGAGAGCTACAGGGTAGCTCAGGTTTTAATGGCTATCCTTTGGGTATTAAAATTGGGGAAAAGCTAAGTAACGTATCCAAAAGATAAGAGTATGGAACTCCAATATTTATACTTTATTGGTTCTTAATGCTTTTAAAAATCTCGGATGTAAACACTCTAATGAATAGTTGAACCTAGAGTTTTGGATATATTATTAGCTCCAACGGTGGAGAATTTTCTCCGCAATATGCCATATGTACCTTTTATGCTTTATTTGATGTTCGACGTCTATCGTGTAGGTACTTGTATGTTTCCTAAAAGGCACCTCCACTCAATTTAACCGAAAGAACATTTCTAGGCAACGTTTGGTTAAAATTAGGAATCACTAATTTTGAGAAAATAAAACCGGTTGGATTTTTTTTTAAAACAAATTTCTTCCCACTTATCATTATTCCATCCAACTTTACAAGGTTATCAGGAAAAAGGAGAAAAAAATTGATAATTTCTTCCCCTTATTCTCCCCTTAAAATTGCAATAACCAAACAGAGCCTTTGTGTCGGAGAATTGTGGGAGCCAACTCTTTCCGTTTCAGGCAAGGAAAGGAAAGGAAGAGGCAGTGATCCAGGAATACGTGCCCCGTAACACAGGCTACGAACAAGATAATTAGTAAGCAGGAGAGCAGTTGGGTCAAGCCACGACTCGAACCGATGAAGAATGTTTCTAATATTCAAAGTCAACCTACACTGCCAGGATGAATAAGACTATGTACATTAGTGGAATTACATAAATATTTGAAGATCTAAAGCTTGACTTGTATTTTCCAATGTGAACTCAGCCTTTTACCGCTTCGTCCTCGCTGTCAGAACCAGAACTCAACCAGGGAACATAACATACGTACAGCGATTTCGCCGAAAATACAAACGCACGCATTAACGTGTTGTTTGGAGAGCTAGAAGTGTCTATCCAACCTAATTCTTTATTTTAAAAACTTTTTTACTTTTACAGATTTTTAAAAATAAATAATTATCTTGAATAGGTAGTAGATTCAAACATAGGTTAATATGCAGGTCAAAGCAAGTAGTCAATATGTAGATAATAATACTAGGGGTGGGTAAAACCGGATATCCGTATCCATTCGGATATTTTTTTCGGATATCCGCTCAGTATTTTTTAGACCGGATATCCGGGATGCGGATATCCGAAAAATACAGACCGGATATGAACCGGATTCGGATATATCCAATATCCGTATGAAAATACTATTTTATCAATTTTAATAACTTTTGCTACAATATTTTTAAAAATAAAGATCGTATATCAATTAATATTCATATCTATATTCATATAAATATCTTATTTTATCTAAAAAAAGTATTAAAATATTATTATAAATATTTGAAATATAAAAAAAAAAATTAAAACTTAAAACTATAAAAATACAATAACATGATGTATTATTGAAATAATCAACAAAATATCGGATATTTTATCGGATCGGATAATCCAAAAAAAAACTGGATATTCGAATGTCGGATATCCTTTTAGAATAAAATCGGTTTGGATATCCGAAATGTCGGATCGGATTTTTAAATATCGGATCGGATTTTCGGATCCCGGATTTTTTGCACAGCCCTAAATAATACGGTGTGTGCATGACTGCATCACTGCTGGCGCTAACGTTGCCTTACAAGCCGTGTTTGTTGAATTGAAGCGGAATCATTACACGTTCAATATCTGAAACCTACAATCTTGAAACCTTTTAGGGAAACAATGCTCATCTTCCAACCGAGGATATTAAGTCGACATAAGTTAACGACACCTCATCTCTGGTTGCACGAGTAACCTGGTATGCCTATCGAGTTGTCAGCCTGCCTCTATAACCAGTGGACTGGCGCCACCAAATCTCAAGGAATCCACCGTAGAGCAGTGTCTGATACGATAATGACAACGAAAAGGAGAAATAGCAGTGTTCTAAAATGTTAAGTACATATATATTTTACGGGAACATAACACAGAAATAAGGAACGGAGAAATGAGGAAACACGGAGTTAAAAGAGTTTCTGTGCAATACTATTGTGTCTAGTTTCCAAGGGGAATGCGGCCACCTATCATCTACGGCAGGGATTCTCCGAAGGGGACCGTCCTTGGGTTTGTCGCTTCATTGGTACTTACATGTGACAAAACTGGGGCATGAGTTCTTGAAGGTTGTTTTCCAGGGATCACTGTGCCTGCACGCAATCTGATTGGCTTAGAGGAGCATATCTGTTTGATAGCTTGTTCATCTCAGCAGAAACTCATCCGCCTTCGACGTCTTATCTTACAGAAGATCCAATGATAGCCAAAGGCGGCCTTCAATAAGTCATTAAGTCTCGGACCAGCAGGATGTTCGACGCCCACCTACAAAAACTGAGATTGCGAACCATCATTTAAACACGAAGTTCTTCCGAAAATAAAATAAAATGGAGAGTTGCTTCCCTATCAACAGATCTTTAGTCTTACAGAGGGAATGAGACGAAGGAGGAGTTTTTTTTTTTTTGGGCGGAGAAGGGGGGGGGGTGGGGTTGGGGATGGGGATGGGGGATAAGTTGGGGAATGGGGATTTCATACTTGGCATCCTGATCGACAAACTTGGATCCTTGTTGATACAGCAACGCTTCATCTCCGGTGAGAGCATCATGAGACGCAAAGTCAACATTCTACCGCACCACGAAGCCAGACATGAAACTCCACTAGGAAACACGTGAGAAGTCCCATTACTTTGGACAATAAGCATGCAAGCTTTCACCAACAGACAACTACAAGGTTGATAATGTAGAAATCAATATTCCACAGATATACACTGAAAGAATTAACTATCAAAATTTAACCCAGCTTGGTTTAATCAGTGGTTGAACAATATGAAAATTTAATCCAACAGGCGATTGGTTCAGGTCATTTTCGTAGCATCAATAGGAGCCCATCACCTAAGGTTCTCTAATGAGCCAATGTACCACACAAGGAAAGGTCGGAAGTCTCCCAACCAGTGCCCTGCCAAGGCCATCATTAGTAGTAAAGAGCTCCATGCATACGTTCTTGCTAACATGCAGACCACCAATGTCACATTACAGTGCCCGGTATTTTTCCAGGATCCCTGACCTCCCTTAATATGGCACGAGGACAAGAGTACTGGCACAAAGGGCTTCATTCCTAAAGATTGAAAGAGAACATTTACCTGAAGAAAAAGGAAGGCACCATCATGCACTTTTCGAAAAACTTCTGATTTCATAGCAAGCTTATCCAGTAAGAATCACTTAGCATCTGAACAAGAAAATGAACTAGAAACAGGCAGAAAATCAGTTACGCTAAACCCATTGAATATAATTGTATAAATGCCAACAAATAGATGAAACCGGAAAGTTTTAGAACAATAATTATAGAGAAAAAGATATAATATATTATCCTACTGTGTCTGTGTGTAGACAGCATCAAAGAAATTACCGGACTCGCACAGTGCACCATAAAAACTACATGTGTACCATGCGGGCAAGTGAGAAGTGAATTGTACTACTTTTGAGCCATATATCTCTTTTGGTAGACCGGAATGTAGGACAAGAAATTAATCAGAACAATGTTCATAATCAGAAACATCAGATCAAAGGCCAGTAGAGGATGAAAGAAACACATAGACAAAAAAATTATGAAATACATACACCAACTCTTGACTTTATTCCAAGGACCATCTTACTCTAGTCCTTGAAGGAATCAAATAAAATAAAAATTATAACAAACTACGTGTAATCAATACCACGAGGAACGGACTTCATTGAGAATGGTGTCAACGATTATTAACAATTCATTCCACTGCCATCCATATGCTGGTTTTGCCAGCAGACCAAACAACAGAATACTACACACGAGTATATATGTTTATATTACACCTTTTTCACTCGCAATCCACTGCCATCCATAATAGCTAAAATGAAATAATAGGAATAACCTCATATAGTACACTGACCATACTATTTACCAATGAATGTAAATATGAGATGCTTCATTCCAGTTTCAAAGCAGCACAATAGGAAATACATCAACCAGAAAGCAATTACTAAATATCATCATAAACAGGAGCGTCAGCCAAGCAAATGATCCGCTCAATTAACATTCACTTTCCTTTTTAGAAGCCGAAAGCAACGGTTTCATAAGCTCACATAAAGTACCAATAGCTTCAGGAATTGAATGCATATTTTTATATATTTTATACCCTTTTAATATTTAACTTTTGACATTTTATTTGAACTATATGTGATGCTATTTATAATTTAGTGCTTAAGTGATAATAATTTCATATATTTAATTATTTGAGTTAAAATGATAGAAAATTGATGGACTTTGTAGGTATAGCTGAAAAAGAAAAAGAAAAAGAGAGACCCAAAAGAAAAATAAAGAAAGGAGTACAGACTACAGAGGATTGGAAGCACGTAAAGATCAATTGTTTCAGTAAAACTCTGTAGTTACAGGTGTTAAGTATAACTAGAATTAAGTAATAAAGCAACAAACTCCCTTATAACTAGAGCTAGGTTAACATGAGTGAGTCAAGGGAGTTATGGTCTACGTAATTATAGGGAGATATACAATTTAAATATTATTTTGACTATCACGCCCCCACAAGACGGTGCTCCCATTGGAGATACCGATCTTGGACCTAAAATGCTGAAAGGAATGGGATGATAATGATTTTGTGAGAATGTCGGCCAATTGACCCTTAGAGGATATGTGGGAAACTGAGAAGGAGCCATGAGCGACATGATCATAAACAAAATGATAATCAATGGCAATTGCTTCATCCAAGAATGGAACACTGGATTGGTAGAGAGATAGGTGGCACCAATATTGTCACAGAAAATTACTGGGGATGAGCATGAAACATGAAGCTCTCGAAGTAAATTTTGTAGCCATATGACTTCAGCGGCACAGGAGGCAAGAGAGCGATACTCAGCTTTGGTGGAGGAACGGGCAATGGAACACTACTTTTTGGAACTCTAAGAAATAGCATTGCCACCGAGACAAATGATAAAGGCTGAGGTGGAACTATAGTTGTCCCGATTACCTACCTAGTCAGCATTAGTGAAAGCAGAGATGGTCAGAGATTGATTCCGCTTGAAGAATAGACCATAGTGAATTGTATCTTTATGGTATCGTAAAACCCATTTGACCGCCGTCCAATGTGATTTAGTAGGAGCATGCATGAATTGGGCTAGCTTGTTTATAGCAAAAGATACATCCAGAGTGAGAGAGAGATATTGTAAAGCACCAACCACTTGGCGATACAGAGTGGCATCTGTAGACGGTGAACCATCATCAAGACATAAAGGCACAGAAGATATTGGAGTAGAACAACCCTTTGCACCAGTCATCCCAGTCTTATCAAGGAGAACCCCAATATATTTGTGCTAAGTCAAAAGAAGTCCCGCGGATGTGGGTAATACTTCAATGCCAAGGAAATAGTGTAGATCACCTAAATCCTTGAGAGAAAATCGATGTGATAATGCATTAATAAAAACATCAAGAGCCCGAGTGTTGTTGGCAGTAACAAGAAGATCATCAATGTATACCAAGAAATAGATGACAACCGAGGAGTGCTGATAGATAAATAGAGAGGCATCACTCCTCGAATTCACGAAACCATAAGACAATAGAAAGGTTTTAAGGGCATGATACCAGGCGCACAGAGCTTGTTTTAAGACATAGATGGCCTTCTTGAGTAGACAGACATGCGATGGTTGGGATTGATCAATAAAGCCCCGTGGTTGTTGCGTAAATACTTCATCGAAAAGGGAGCCTTGAAGAAAGGCGTTATTGACATCGAGTTGACGCATTGACCATCTAGAGTACAATGCAAGAGAGAGAACAAGACGAATGGTGCCAGGTTTAATAACGGGGCTAAACGTGTCATGAAAATCAACCCCTAGAAGTTGATGAAATCCCTTTGCAACAAGACGAGCTTTGTACTTAGATATGGAGCCATCGGGATTTCGTTTTATGTGAAAGACCCATTTGCACCCGACTATGTTTTGAGAAGATTCAGGGGGAACCAAATCCTAAGTGCTATTTCGAAGAAGAGCATCAAACTCAGATGACATGATTGTGCGCCAATGAAAGTGTTGAACAACTTTGGAAAAACAGGAGGGTTCGAGGGAATCTGAGATCGGGTGGGCTGTTGAAATGAGACACTGGCATTTGAGTTTGAAAATATTATTTTTGGAACGAGTAATCATAGGATGAGTTGAGCGGGAGGAGGGGCGGATGGAGATGGACCGGATGAGCACTCCTATGAAGAGGTGTGTGAAGAAGATTGGACTAGATGAGGTGAGGAGGGAATTAAGGATGGAATGTCGGCTAGAGAAGTATGAATTGAGTGTACTGGATTGCGTGAAGAGGAGGGTGGGGATTCTGGTGGATTGAATATATCAGATCGGTGCATTGAAATAGGAGGAATAGATTTAGGCAATTGGAGAGGTGATGGTAATTGGTTATTAGAAATTGAATTGTGCGTAGATGATGGCACAAGAAGTGGAGAAGGAGTGAAGGAATTTGAAGGAGGAGACCCATGCGCCGAATGGGAATTTGACGTGGTGCCAGAAGAAAGTGGAAATTCGGTTTCAACGAAGCGAACATGACGGGATGTATATATTTTGTTGGAGTGTAATGCATACTAGATATAATCACTTTGATGGAGAGAATATCCAAGAAAGAAAGAGGGAATGGATTTTGGGGCAAGTTTGTGGGGAGTATAATGCTTAAGCCAAGGAAAGCACAAACACTCGAATTTACGTAACTTGTGGTAATTGGGAAATTGTTTGAATAACTTTTCATACGAGGATACAAAATTAAGAACATAACTAGGTAGATGATTAATAATATAGATAGCAGTTTGAAATGCATAAGGCCAAAATTTGGAAGGAAGATTGGTCCGATGAAGAAGAGTAAGACCAGTATTGACGATGTTTTTATGACGACATTCAGACGTGTCATTATGTTGTGGTGTATGAGGAGGCATTTAAAGATGTTGTATGCCAAGAGAGCATAGAAGAGAGCCAAGAGCATTGTATTCACCACCTCCATCGGTGTAAAGAGTAATAATATTGCGGTTGAAGTAACGTTCAACTAAAATTTTAAAATTATGAAAGATCAAAAGGACATCCAATTTAAGACATAAGGGATAAAGTCATAAATATTTTGTGAAATGATCAACAAAAATAACATAATAGCATAAACCATTGAATGATTCAATCGGGGAGGGGCCCCAAACATCCGAATACACATTATCTAGAGGACCATGACTAACAACACTGGATTCACTAAATGGTAAATGTTGGCTTTTATTGCATAAACATGAATGGCAAGATGAATTGAAAATAACTCATGAGGATAATGGGACCACACCAGAACTAGCCAGCGTAGCCAAGACTTTAGAGGAAGGATGCCCCAAATGACCATGCCAAAGAAGAGGAGTGGAGCTTGTTCCATGAGTAAGAGTGAGAAGACGCGGAGAGAAAGAATTGGTTGATAGAGGCCTTTCATAGAGGTCATGCCAAGCCTTTCCGTGGAGTAGAGGCTTCTTTGATATTAAATCCTTAATAATGAAGGCATCGGGAAAAAATTCAATCGAAGCTTTGCTAGATTTACATAATTGAGAAACGGAGATAAGATTATGTTTAAGAGATGGAACATGAAGAACATTAGATAGTTTAAAGGAAGGAGAGACAGAGGTAGAGCCAATATGAGTAACTTGCAAACCTGAGCCATCACTGATTCGGACCTCATCCGGACCATCATATTGTTGATGAAGGGAGATATTAGACAATTGTGAAGTGACATGATAAGATGCACCTGAATCAAGAATCCATAGTGATGTTGATGAGGGGGAGAGAGTGGTGTGATTCACAGACATACGTTGATACCGCATTTCTAGAAAAAACTTGAAACACTTGTTAGCTGCGTGTGCACATTTGTGGCAATATTGACACACAACAGGAAAAGATGAAGAAGAATTGCAATGAGGTTTGTTTGATTTTGGAGAGGGAGGAATCCATTTGATGAGTGAGATTAAATGAATAATATGAGGAGGAGGAATGTTTAGATATATTAATTATGGGAGAGGGAATTAGATTGGAGAATTGCTTCTCATGGTGAAGAAGAAAATTTTCATGATCAACAATTTTATCAAAGAGTTCTTCAAATGGCACAATAGAGTCTCTGGTGTGTAGAGCAGTTATAAGTTCCTTATAGGAAGGACCAAGCCCACGAGTGGCATAGATGAGTAGATCTGCATGTAATCCCCCGAAATTTTAAAAATCTATAGTTTAATAAATAAATTTTATTTGGGATAAATTAGCCTTTACATCTATTTAATTTAATTATTTTATAGATTTTTAAGTGTATAAAATTGGGTATAAATATTTAATAAATTAAAATAAATATTTTGTTATTTTATAATACTCTTATTATTTAAATAATTTTTCAAACCATTATTTTACTAAAATTATCCTTTTTTAAACCTTTACATTTTAATTACATTAAATTAAATTATTAAATAAATTTATTACCCAAAAATATTGTATTTTATTATTTTATAAATTAAAATATTTTATTTAATCCCATTTCCATTTGCTTCTCCTTTTTCTCTTTTCTTTCTTCTTCATTTTTTTCCTTGGGCCGCTAACCGGCCTGCCTCTTCCTCCACCCCCTGCGCCTGGGCCGAAGGCCCGCTTCCTCTCCCCCTCTCCTTCTCCCTCACGCGTCGCCCGACCCGCCTCCCTCCTTTCTTTCTCTCCCCTTCTCCCCCGACCAGGCCAACCCACACCCTTTCCCCTGCGCTGGCCTGCACGCACGCACCCAGCCTCCCCGACTCTTCTTTCTTTCTTTCTTTCTTTTTCTTCCTTCTTCCCCGGTGCCATACTCGGCCATTCTCCGCCATCTCTACCGCCCCACCTGCAACCCTCTCCCCCTATTGCTTCCTCTTATATCTCTCTCTCTCTCTTGTCATTTTCTCTGCCTTATCCCGACCCCACCACCTCCCCCTCTCCTTGCCCATACCCCTCTCTTCGCCTCCCTCTCCCTGCCATCGCCATTCCCCTACCACCCTACCGCCGCCCTCGAGCCACCCTATCCCCTCCCTTCTCTTCCTATTCTTTTTCTTCCTCCTTCCCTGCCTCATTCTGCATTTTTTTTAACTCTCCATGGCCCCGACCTCCTTTTCTTCCCTTCTTCTCCTCCCCTCTCTCACCCTGTTTTCGCTTCGCCGCCTAGCTTCGCCGTTGCCGCTGCCTCAACATCCACCTACACCACCCCCTGCCACCCTCTACCTCTCTCCGAGCGATCACAACACCCATCGAGCCACCCCACATCCTCCTTCCTCCTCCCCTCTTCTTCTCCCTTCTCGGCAGCCACCCTGCACCGCCATTTTTTGCTGTCGTTCTGCCGCCTCTGCCGCCACTTGAGCCATCACAATAATCCATGCAACCCCCTCTACCACCCCAAACCTCCTTTAGCCAAAACCACCACCCATATGCCTTCGTTTTCCCCCTCCCTTTTCCTTCCTTCTCAGCCCCCACCTTGACTCTCCTCGGTATCACCACTTCGCAGCCTCGCTGCCGCCACCCTTAGCCGCCGTCAACCCATCCCCGACCACCACCTACACCCCCTCTCCACTCCTGCACCCTTCCCCTGCCCCAAATCCTTCCCCATCTACCCTTTTTCTTAGCCCCAAAACCCCAACCCGAAAACACCACTCCTCCCATTCTTGCCATTTTGAGATTCTCCCGTCATTCCTTTGCATGCAACCCATGCTGCATGAGCTATATAAGCTGCTGCATGCTTGGTTATGTTTTTTTTAATAAATTTAAGGTATAATAATATTTTAAGTTAATTATTTTATTAATTAAGTGTTATAAAGTCTTGCACTTGGTTTTCTCTTATTTCTAATATAATCAATCTTGATATTATTTTTAGGTATTAGTTTTGATAATCAAAGCTTGAACCTTAAACCGGAATACCGGTAAGGTTTGTTTTTGTGGGAATTAAGGTAACCGTTAAATCCCACTTAGACGTATGGATTAACGTATGTTAGCACATTAGGATTTTTAATATATTATTATGCTTGATATATGTTGGTTGATATCATATATGTAGTTTCTTGTGATGTTTGATAAAAAGGAAGTATGTTAGGTTATATGTTAGGTATGGAAATATTGTTTAAGGTAAGAGTTTGACTATTAATGAAAATGTTAAGTATTATCCATGTTTTATTATGCTATTGTGATCTTTAATGCATGGTTAATATTTTGTGAGCCTTAGGGGTATTTTAGTAATGTATCTTGTACAAGAATACAACCTAGTATATGTATGGATGCTAATAAGTATTATATTAAATATGAGAGTTGTGGATGAGGTATTAATATTAATATTTTATGTAGTAATGATAATTTAATGTAAGTGGTGTACTAAGGGGCAAAATGGTGGTAATTTTGTAATTAAAGAGAAAAAGGGTAATTTTGGAATTAAAGGATAAAATGGTAATTTTGGAGATAAAGGGTATTATGGTAATTTTGGAGGTAAGGGCAAAGTGGTAATTTTGTACTCTCTAGTGAGGATCCCAACAAGTTTCTAAGGAGTTTCACTTCATATGTGTTTCCGTATGCAAGATTAAGGTATATCCATTTTCCTCAGTGGATGGTGTTAATGATTGGCTCTATGAGTTACCTATGAGATAGATGTACTCTTAGGATAATTTGGCTAGTGCATTCTTGGACAATTATTTTTATGCTTCATGTGTCATGGCTCTAAGAAAAAGAATAATTGGGATCTAGCAATAGTCTAACGAGACATTCCATGCTTACTACAATAGGTACAAGACCCTGCTATCATAGTGCCCACAGTATGGGATGACGGAAGAAAACTTGCTCTAATACTTTTATGAGGGACTCACTCCACTTGAGAGGAACATGTTGGATGCAACTAGTGGTGGTGCTTTCATGGATAAGGATTCCACTTTAGCTGAAGATTTTTTTGAAAAATTGAGCTTCTACTATGCAACAATACAATGACCTCTCCACTCATGCAAGAGTAAATGAGTTAAGTGGAAGTGAATTTGATGGTATACTTAACCAACTCAGTACTCTTGTTTCGTAGATTACCACAACTATTGGAGCTGTTACTACATATGGATTATGCTCAGCGATAGGAAATCCCAGTGATAAATGCCTACAAATGATTGGAGGAGAGGATCATAAGCAAGCAATTACCATCAAATTTTCAAATACTTATCACCAAGGTAGGTTAAACCATCCCAATTTTCATTGGAAAAATGATAATAATGTTCTTAAACCTTCAAGTTTCAACTAAGTGGCACCAGGTTTCTCTAAAAAACTATAAGGAGGATCCTCTCAATCTTAAGCTTCAACAACGAAATAATATGATAAGATATTTGATTTATTTACAAATGGACAGAATCAATCGATATAAAGCCAATAGAACATGGACAATAGAGTGTCAAATGAGAGAAGACGTCACTTGGTTGAACCAATTACATGATCTAGGAAAACTTTCTAGTAGTACCATACCTAATCTAAAGAGAAGCTTTGGGCCATCTAATGTAGTGGTAACAAGGAGTGGAAAAACATGTGAGAGTGCCCTAAAAATATATAAGGAGGATTTAGAGCAACTAGAAGAAGATCCTACAAAAAAATAATGGAAGATCATGCAAATTTGAGAGCATAGGAAGGAAAACAGATAATCGGTTGACCGACCCATTGTTTAGCAAAAACTTGAGAGCTCCTTGGTAAATTATCTGCCAGTCCAAAATTTTCTATTAAAAACCCTATCTCTACTACTTCTTTTCCTAGTAGGCTATCCAAATCAAAGAATGATGAGATTTATCAAGCTATAGTGGATACATTTAAGGAGGTACAGTTGAACATTCCACTCCTAGAGACTATTAAGCAAGTGGCCAAATATGTATAATTCTTAAAGGAGTTGTGCATCACAAAAAAAAAGATACCGCGGGAGAAGGAAGTGGTAAGGGTGAGTGAGCAATTTTTTGTTTTCATATAAAGGAATTTACCCCCGAAGTGTAAAGATACTAGAAACTTCGCTATTCCATGCGTAATTAGACCTAGATGCATCTATTAATATCATGTCATATTCCATTATGCATCTTTAGGATTAGGACAATTTAAGAATGATAACGTTATTATTTAACTTGTTAATCATTGTAATGCATTCTTCAACGGGCTTGTAGAATATGTTCTTGTGTATATTAGTACATTTATATTTTTAGCAGACTACTACATTTTAGATATGGATGAATATAGCTTGAGTCCAATGTTGTTACTCTAAAGAAATCCCTTTATGAGAACGACTCACACAACGATAGGCATTCATACTGGTTCTCTCACCATGGATTTAGATGGAGAAGTCATAAACTTCAATATCTTTGAGGCCATAAGATATCCCTTAAATGACCATTCTTGTTATACTATTTACACCATTAACTTTTTAACACAGGATTACTTTGATGAGGATGAGGATGATCCATTAGAAACCACTCTTGTAAAAGCTTAGGATTGGATAAGAAAGGGGAAGAGATTTATTTGGAGGATATAGGGATTATACTTTTCCCACATCTTGTGCATATCATAGAACACATGGAGCCAACACCTCTATATCGGTATGGAACCCCTCATTTTTCAATTTCTTTATCTACTAACAAGAATATACCTTATATGATCATGCCCGTACACTAGATCTCAATCCATTACCCAATCACTTAAAGTATGCCTACTTGGGAGATAGCAAGACCCTTTCCATGATCATATCTTTAAAGTTGATAGAAGAGTAAGAAAGTAAGATTTTAGAATTTCTTAGAGATTATAGAACAACTAATGAATAGAAGTTGGAATAAATCAAAGGGATAAGACTACTATAGAACCCCAACGTAGACTTAATCCTCCTATGATGGAAGTAGTAAAGAAGGAAATCATCAAGCTCTTGGATTGCAGAGTCATCTACCCTATCTTAGATTCTAAATGGGTGGCGCCTATTTAGATGGTACCTAAAAATTTAGGGGCTATTGTAGTAAAGAATGAGGAGAATGAGGTCGTATCATAAAGGACAATGACTAGACACCAATTATGCATTGACTATAGGAAGCTGAATGCCACGATAAGGAAAGACTGCTTACCACTACCATTCATTGATCAAATGATTGAGAGATTGGCCGGTAATTTATATTATTACTTCCTTGATAGGTACTCTAGTTACAACCAAATTTACATTGTAGAGTAGGATTAGGAGAAGACAAGCTTCACATGCTATATGGCACATTTTTTTATCAACACATGCCCTTCAGGAAATGCAACCCTTGGTACATTTCAAAGATGTATGACTAGTATTTTCTCTAATTACATTAAAAATATTATTGAGTTTTTTATGGATGATTTTTGTGTCTTTGATGATGCCCTTGAATTTTGCCTTAAGAATCTAAATTTAGTATTGAAATAGTGTGAAGAAATTAACCTTGTACTTAATTGGAAAATGTGTCATTTTATGGTGACATAAGGAATCATACTTAGTCATATTTTCTTTTCTTAGACACACAAGCTTCTATTGATGGTTCATAAAGGAACTTTCTAGCATTAGACAACCATTGGCATGCCTTTTGTAGAAGTATGTGGCTTTCGATTGGAATAAGGAGTGTTAGCAAGCAACCAATAAACTCATAATGCTCATAACAACAACCCTGGTGATGATATTTCCATGTTCGGCCCTACCATTTAAGATCGTGTGTGATGCCTCTAACTATGTGATTGGTGCATTCTTGGAACATCAAAAGGAAAAAATTCCATACACCATATACTATGCTTCAAGGAATCTTAATGATACTTAGTAGAATTACTCCACTACTGATAAATAATTGTTAGCGACGGTATTTCTCTTGAAAATTTTAGATCATATTTACTTAAAACTAAAGTTATCATTTTTACTGATCATGCATTGTTGAAGAATTGATTGTCTAAAAAGGAAGTAAAGTCTCGGTTGATAAGATGGGTTCTCTTGATACAAGATTTTGATTTGGAGATTAAGGGCAAGAAAAAGAGTGATACTATAGTAGTAAATTACTTGAGCCGCATAATTTAAGATGGTGAACCCATACCATTGATTGAAAACTTTTTGGATGAGCAACTCTTCGAGATACAAATAATGACACCATAGTTTGTTGATATTGTGGACTATCTTGTTGCTCATAAGCTACCTAATGACATTCCACGATTTGTGAGAGCTAATATTAGGGAGGAGGCATACCAATATGTTTGGGATGATAGAAGAAAAATAGAATTGGAGAAGGTTTTCTTAATGAGAATTTTTACTAATTAACTTTACTATTACATTAACAATTAGAGGATAAGAATATATAGTGTAGCTCCTATAGATATTTTCTAAACTAATTCCTTAAAATTAGCAATTAATAGGTTTATTAATTATTCAAACATAGTAAAAGGCTATAAACAGTCAATATGTTTGAATTAATTATTCAAACATAGTAAAAGGTGGGAAATAGCCAATATATTTGAATTAATTATTCAAACATAGTAAAAAGGCTAGAATTTACTTTAATCAATTAAGCTGCCAATTAGTAGAAAGTTGTTACTTTTAGGAGTCCTTAAAACTAGCCATACTCCTTCAATAGATATTTGACTGAGCATAATCCCCCTTATTTTTTGCATAAAATGTGGGATACACCTTATAACTCCTAAAATTCATATGCTTGGACCATGTTTGCCAATACCCTCCCACAAATTGAGCCAAGGCAAGAGGCACAATTTGTTGCAGAAGTAAGTGATTGCAAATTTTGGAGTAGATTTTGTAAACAGATCATCAACTTGGGCAGTATAGTTCCCACAAATTTTGGAATATGCTTAGTGACAAGTAGCCAAAAAGTAACCCTTTTACATACATAATGGTAGTCTAGTTCAATATGTTTACTTTGATTATGGAAAATAGGATTGATGGTCATGTATAGATCACTAATATTGTCCTAATAAAGAGTAGGAGAAGAGGGAAGAAAAATGCAAAGATCTTTGAGAAGATATGTCAGCTAGGTAAGCTCAACAATAGTGTTAGCCATAACACGATACTTTGCTTTAGTATTGGAATGAGAGATAGTATGTTGCTTCTTAGCACACCATGAAATGATATTGGAACCTAGAAATGTGTAGTAGCTATTAGTTGAACACCTTTTTGTAGAATAACCCACCCAATCAACATAGAAAAAGGTAAACAATGTAAGTGGAGTGTTGAAAAATGAGATGAAGATTGATAGAATGTGTACCTTTGAGGTACCGAATGATGCGATGAACTAATTTCAAGTGGGTGAATGTAGGGGAGCACATGAACTAAGAAACATAGTTAACACTATAGATCTAGACGTGTAAATGTGAGGTACTAGAGAGCTCCTACAATCCCATGATAAAAACTAAGATATGTAAGAGAATTTATAGGTTCAAGAGATATAAGCTTGACATCTCATTATGCATTAATGATTGTCTATGATTAAGTGTTTTGTTTTGCTTCTTCTCTTTAAAAAAAATTATAAGGAAATGATCTCTTGAATATGATATGAATTCTTAGCATTTATCGATCATTAAACTAGATAGATGCTCATTAGTCGGGACTAGAAAAAAAATTTAACCCGTGTTTAAACTGATTCTCAAAGGATTTTGATTATAAGTTAGTAATAGGGGAGAACCAAATTTTAATGTTTTTTTTAGTCTTATAGGAGTCAACATTTATGTGGATAGCATCATTATCATGTTGAGATAAAAAGATATTAAATTTGGTAGACATTTAAAACTGGTAAGAGCTTGAGCCTAAAATTGGATGCATTACATATCTAATCATGAGTTTTCTTTTCTTGTGTGATATTCTCCAATGAATTAGGAGATTATAAATTGCATTGAATCTCTTCGAGGCCACATATAACTTTTACATGATAAAAAGTGATTGAGGCACATGTATTTTTATTCGTAGTCCACATTAGCCAAATAGCCTTCCATATGCCATTTTCCCTTTTGATTATCCCTTTTGAGATTATGAGCCTAATTCTTGTTGATTCAACCCACATATATAACCTTTAATTTAGAATATAATCCTTACCCATGCTTAAGCTAGGGGAGCATAATTTTTGATATAATAGGTTATGTGAGTAATGTGGTGTAAGCTTGGGGGTGTGAAAGGTGGTGTTTGGTTTCATAATTCTTTCTTTCTACTCTATAAAAATTTAAAATAAATAAATAAATAAATAAAAGGGAGAAAAAAAAGAGCGAGAAGAAGAAGAAATATTGTAAATCAAGTAATATCTTTATGGTGCATGTAATTGTGGGTGGTCAAAACAAGTTATTATGACGTATCAAGGGGAGTAGTTGGTAGAAGTTATTTGGTAGAAGATGGATCTTATGTGGATGTTATTGATCATTCTTTGAGATATTGTGTTTTTCATTTATCACTCTACTAGTTATAGGCTTTTAGTTTTATTCCCAAATATCTATCCTACCCTTTTGACCCTAGCCCCGTTACAACCAAATAAAAGACTTCATGATGTTTTATATACATTAGTTTTCAAAGTGGTGGATAATTGTGATGATATTCAAGCCTATGGATTGAATACATCCATTTAGAAGAATTTTGAGCGACATAATTCTACCCGTAAACACATGAGAGATTGAGATTCTACATGCCCTAAAGCGAGGTATACCAATTTAGCTATCTGAATGTCTTAATTTTACTACTTCTAAATTAAAGCTATTTATATGGATTGATTTCTATTAATTTGGCTTGAGGACTGTATGCATAGTTTCTCCTTGACTTATGATCACAAATAAATTTTTAAATGTGATTTTACTAAAATCTATGGAAATTACTTTGTTAAGTTTTGATGAAACGTGTTTATCTTGTGATATGTTGGATATTGGTTATAGGATTGATGAGGTGGTGATACCTAATCCATTAACTTTACCTCTCCTATGGTTCTTATTGATTATTTTCTTGAGGGAAAGTAAAATTCTTAGCTTGGGAGAGTTGATAAACACGTAAAATATGTGTTATCTTAGTGTGTTTCAAGCATAATTTATAGGTGTTTGATGCATATTTCATATTTAGATCGAGGATATTGCTTTGGTTTATATTATTTTGTGTATATTTACTGAATATTAAAATATTTTATGATCGCTGGAAGTGAAATAAGAGTTTATAGCCACAATGAGATTTAGAATGCATGGTTTGAGAAGAAAATGGATGCATATGTATAAATAATTGGAATTTCAACCATGGTATAATATGAATATGAACAAACTCAAAAGACTAAAGTTTTAGTTCTCTTCAATATATTTCCGACGCAACTTGAATCACATAAATCATAGGTCGAACAAAAAAGTTACAACCTCAACATAGAATACTATTTAAAGGAGCATAAATTAAGCAAGGTAGCATGTGCCACACATGTGGTTCGATTACAACATTTGCAAAAAATTCTTTATTTATTTCTAGATTTTTAATACCTATATATATATATATATAATATATATTAGGATTTACTAGAGCTTGATTAGATCTTTCTCTTATACTTCAATTAGTATCTAGATCTAGAACTCAAGTATTGAAGGAAAACGAAGAATTTCTTATGTAAGATTATATTACAACTCTGTACATTGAATATTTTAATCAAAATATTGGTTCTTTATTTCTTCTATTTAATTAATTTATTTATATTATTGAATTGCATATTTATTTGATGTGTTATTTATTCCCAATCATGTATGAATAGATTCTTTGTTTGAGATTAGGAAAGGACCCAACTTTTTGGTAATTGGTGGTGAATTAATATATGTTTTGGTGAAAGTTTGAATCTTTAAACTTAATTTCTTGTTATTGAACTTTATTGACTCACTTGATCACCAAATTAGAAATCATAGGTAATTAATTGAAGGACCGAAAGGTAAAAATTAATATCGGATCTATAGAAATTAAGTAGGGAATTCGAACCACAAAGGTAGGCTAAATTCCTTGGGGATTCTATTGGATTAGCAAGAAGTTTAATGGGTTCAGTTTAATCTTAATTCCTTAAAAGTAGGTAATTGATATAAATTAGGCACGACCTTTGGACCTCAAAGAGGCTTTAGATTAATTTAGGCTAATTAACCCTTTTTAATTTAAACCAACACCGTGAGCTAAAATAATTCATCATCAATTAACAAAAAGTTGGGTTCTTTCCCAATCTCGGACAAAGAATCTACTCACACATGATTGGGAATAAAGAACGCATCAACATATTAATTAAATAGAAGGAAGAAAGAACCAATCTTTTGATTAAAATATTCAAGCTAGCGAGTTATAATCCAATCTTGCATAAGAAACCCTTCATTTTTCTTCAATATTTGAGTTCTAGATGTAGATACTAATTGGCAGGTGAGAAAAAGATCTAACCAAGCTCTTCTAAAACCTAATCTAAAATGCATACATACATACATACATACATATATATATATATATATATATATATATAGTTCTTCAAAATCTGGAAAGAAATAAAGAAGTTTCATAAATGTCGTAATCGAACCACATCTGTGTCACATGTTGTCTTACTTAATTCGTGCTCCTTTGAAGAGTCTTTAGTATTCTGGATGTAACTTTTTTGTACGACCTCAGATTGATGTGATTTAAGTTGTGTCAGAAATATATTGAAGAGACGTACAACTTTAGTCATTTGATTTTGTTTAGGTTCGCATTATATCATAATTGAAATATTAGTTTTTATTCACATGCACCCATTTTTTTCTCGAACCATGTATTCTAAATTTCTTTGTTGCTTCAAACTCTTGGTTGGCTTCTAAAAATCATAAAATCTTTCGATCTAGAGCTAATATCTACACATAAATAATATAAATCAAAGTAGTATAATCGATCTAAATATAAAATATGCATCAAACACCCATAAATTATGCTTGAAACAACTAAGATAACGTATATTTTACATGTGTATCAACATTCAGTGGAGTAGGCATAGGGTTACAATCTAACATTTTGGATCGCTCAAGTATGGCAAGAGCATAGTGGGTCTAAGATAGATTCAATCCTTAAAGTGTAGGGGAGATATCAACTCCAAGGAAATGATAAGCATGGTTGAGATCTTTCATGGAGAACTCACCTCTTAAGGATTGAATAAAGGAATTGACAAGCTCAGTGAAAGACCATGCAAGGAGTATATCATCAACATATAAAAGTAAATCAAGGATACCTCAATCAGAATGAAAAATAAAAAGAGAGAGATGTGAAAAATTGTAAGAGAAACCGCAAAAGTTTTAAAAAAATCACTAAGCCTATAAAACCAAGCACGGGGTGACTATTTTAGCCCATAGAGAGCATGCTAAGGCTTACAACCATGTTCTAGAAACTGAGGGTCAGCCATGACTGGAGTTTGTTCCATGTATATATCTTCAAGGATATAACTATGTAAGAAAGCGTTTTAACGTCATATCAAAGATTTGCAAGAGCAATAATTATAATTAGATAATTGTACTTGGACATATGATAGGAGAGAATGTTTTTGTATAATCAAGGCCATTAACCTGATGGTAACCTTTCGTGAATAATCTAGCTTTAAGATGATCAAAAAAACCATAAGCTTTAAGTTTGGTCTTAAGGACCCATTTTGAGCCAATCACATGCATGTTGGGAGTGCGTCGAACTAAGAGCCAAGTTTCATTTTGATGACGAGAAGCAAGTTCATTAAGCATTGTAGTCCTTCATTCTAAGTGATACAAGACTATTTTAATCATCTTTGGTTCATAAGGCATATTTTGAGAGGATTCAACTATTAAGGCACATTTAGGATCGGGCTTAAGACTCCACATTGGGACCGAGTAGTCATGGGGTGATGAGCAAGTATAAAGTGGGATTGTAGTTCTAACTAAGAAAATAATAGAGAGAACATGTTTAGGTCAGGTAGGCACAACATGGACGATCATTGTGCCATCAAGTGGTAAGGATTCGTGATGTGGTTTAGATGCAGGAGGTACTATGTGGCTAGTTAATGTAGGTTGTACTAAGGTTGAATCATGGGATGATTCATGTAATACCCCAAAATTTTAAAAACTGATAATTTAATAAATAATACTTATTTGGGATAAATAATTCAATTATTTTGTGGATTTTTGAGTATATAAAATTGGATATGAATATTTAATAAATTAAAATAAATATTTTATTATTTTATCATACTCGTTGTATTTAAATAATTTTCCTAACTAATATTTTAATAAAATTATCCCTTTTTAACTAATATATTATATTAAATTATTAAATTAATTTATCTATAAAAAAATATTAAATTATATTATTTTATCTTATTTCTCCCCCATTTTTCCTTTTCCTTTTTTCCTTTTCTTTCTCCTTTTTCTCCTTTTTCCTTTTTCTTTCCCTTCATGCCACTAGGCTGAGACCCCCTCCCCTTGGGCGCTGGGCCAACGACCCGTTTCTTTTCCTTCCCTCTCTTCTCCTTCTCTCGTGCATCCGCCCCAACCCACTTCCCTCTTCTTCTTTTCTTTTCCTACCTCCCCTCGACTATGCCAGCCCAGTTCTTCTTTTCTTTTCTCCCCTCTCCCTTGCGCACGGGCTAGCCTATTCTTTCTTCTCTCCCCACTCGGCCGGCTTTATTATGTCCTTCTTTATTTCTTTCTTTCTTTCTTTCTTTCTTTCTTCTCTTCTTCTTCCTCCTTTCCCGACCATCGAGCATGCCATAGTAGTCCCTACAACTCTTCCCTCCCTGCAACTTTACCCTTTCTCCCTCTCTCTCCTCCTATCCTTTTCTTCCCATTTTCAGACCAAACACACCCTGCACCCCTAGCCGCGTGGCATTCCTTTCCCCTTCTTTCCCTTCCTCTTCCTACAACCCCGACACCCCTACCACCTACAACCTACCCCGACTGGCCACACCTACCTCCCCTCTTCTCCCTCTTTTTTTCTTCTTCCCTATTTGAGCCTTTTTTCCCTCTCCCGACCCCTTCTTCTCCCTTCCTTCTCCTTTCATTTCCTTCCCCTGTTTTGCTCCGCCACCCTCGTTCCGCCACTGCCACCTCCCTACCAACCACCTACACCGCCTCCTGCCACCCCTACTACCACCCTACACCACCAAGCCACCCCCTCATCCCCTACAACCCCCTTCTTCCTCTTCTCTTCTTTTTCCTCCCTTCTCGGCCTCCACCCTACACCTCTATCATCCATCATCGTTTCGCCACTTCTGCCGCCTCCCAAGCCACCAACCCACTCCCTATAACCTCCCTTACCACCCTTTACATCCTTTGGCCAAAACCTAGCCCTAAAACCTTTCCTTTTCCTCCTCCCTTTCCCTTTATTCTTCTCCTTTACCACTCCTGCAGCCCACTTTGTAGCCCTACAACCACTGCCTCCACTGCCCTTGGCCGCCGATAACCCATCCTCGACTGCCACCTACACCCCCCACTCCACCCCTGCACCGAACCCTTGCCCTAACTCTCTCCCACCCGCCCTCCTCCTAGCCCCCAAGACCCTAACCAAACCAACCCCCCCCCCCATTTTCTCTCCACCTCCTTCCTTCGACCCTTCTCCCCCTTTTAATCTACATGTGGCTCATGGTGCTCATGCAGCATAAGTTCCACATTGTTTTGGAAGTGATTTTGTGTAAGTTTTGAGGTATATTAATGGTTAAGTAAAGTGTGTCATTAATTAAGTTTTTATAAAATTTATTCCTTCAATTTTCTACCTTCTAATATGATAATTATGGATATTACTTTTAGGTATTGATTTTGCTAATCAAAGTTTGAATCTTTAACTGGGGTACTGGTACGATTCGATTTTTGCTAAAAATAAGGTAATGGTTAAACCTTACTTAAACGTATGGATATACATATGCTAGCACATTAGGATTTTTAATATGTTATATGCATGATAATTGTTGTGAAGTATAATGTATTTAGTTGCTTGTATTGACTGATAAAAAGGAAAGTATGTTAATTTATGGGTCATGTGTAGAAATAATGCTTAAGGAAGGAGTTTTGTTGTTAATAAAAATGTTAAGTACTTATCTATGATATGTTATGTTAATGTGGCCATTGTTACATAAATATTGTGGTTATTGGCTCTAGGGGCATTTTAGTAATATTTCTTATGTAGAGTGTGGCTTAAATAAGTGTGGGTGCTAATGAGTATTATGATAAATAATAATAGTTGGTAGAGTTGGATGATGGGTATGGAGCATTAATATTAATATTTTTTGCAGTGAGGGTAATTTAGTAAAAGTGGTATAATAAGGGTAAAATGGTAATTTAGTAAGTAAAAGGGGGGCTAATATAGTAAATCATAAGAGTAAAGGGGGTAAAATGGTAAATGGACAAGGAAGAAGGGTATTTTAGTAATTTTACCTAAAAAGGGATAACTTGGTAATTTTTGGTGTAAGAAAAGGTTTTGGTGAATTAAATATAATGGAAAGGGCATTTTGGTAAATTAACATAAAATAACTGACATGTTGGTAATTTGGTACAAAGGAAGGATAAAATGGTAATTTAATGAAGTAGAGGGGTAAAATGATAATTTGGTATAAATGAAGGATAAAATGGTAAATTAATAAAGTAGAAGGGTCAAATAGTAAATTGTTATAAAGGAAGGGTAATATGGTAATTTAATAAAGTAGAAGGATAAAATAGGAAATTGGTGTAAAGGAAGGGTATTTTGGTAATTTGTAGAAAGAGGGGCAAAATGGTAAATATAATAATGAGGAGGGGAAAAATGGTAATTATAACAATGGAGAAGGGTAATTTGGTAAGTTAACCAATTAAAAGAGCAAAATGGTAAATATAATAATAAATAGGGGCAAAATGGTAATTATAATAATGGAGAAGGGTAATTTGGTAAGTTAACCAATTAAAAGGGCAATTTAATAATCTAAACAATTAAATGGGAAATCTGATAATTGTAACAAATATGAAGGGCGATTAGGGATTTAATGAGTCTAAGGGAAATTTGGTAATTTAGATAAGTATAAAGGGTAATACGGTAATTTAGCCCACTAAAAGGGTAAATTGGTAACTTAATAAGTATAAGGGGTAAAGCTGGTGATTTAATAAGTATGGAGGATAATTTGGTAACCTAAACGAGTAAGGGGCAATTTGGTAATTATGCAATATGGAGGGTAATATGGTAATTTGGCAAGTAAAGAGGGATGCCTTAATAATTATACAAGCAAGGGGTATTTCGGTAATTTTGTAGAGATCATAGGGGTAAATCAGTAACTCATGTCAAGCATGTCAATAGGTTAATGAAGTTTCATAATAAGACTCAAGTAACATTAAATAGCAAGATAAAGGTATTTGATAATCAGTCAGTATCCGAAGAACATAGCCTGACCTGGAATTAGATGGATAATTATGGTTGAGTTATGGTGTTATTCTTATATTCATGAAGGAGGTGTCTTAACCATTAATCATGCACGATATTGTGTGTTGGGTGAAAATTAAGGGCATGTTAGGGTTATGGGTGCCATGATCCTTCAATGTGAACTAACCAGACTCTAAAATTGGAATGTAATTATGATATGCTAACCCTTATGGCATGTGAACAAATAGAAACGAATCCTGAATTGGAATTGGATGAGATAATGATGACCTTACCGATTCCTCTAGGTTATCTTAGATAATTGTATGAATAAGGATTACCTAATGATATCAAAAACAATTGAAAGTGAATAAGTATGTGGTTGTTGTGCTTTTCGTGATCACCTTAATTAAGACACTAATAATTAAAGTGGAAGACCTCGAGATCGGGAATGGTGGCTCTTTAAGGGTTGCTAACCTAAAGACGTGGTTTAGCCCATGATTATTTTGGTATTTGCGGATGTGCCTTAGTGTCCTAGCCAAGCCCTATATCTTATTCTATCTAGTTCTACGGACCTATTTATGGGGTATACATACTTATGGATTAGGTGTCCTTGTTAATAGGGTACTGTATAGCTTATATGCACTAGTACGTCTAAGGTACATTTGCATCCCTAGGTTGATGGTTGAAGGGTTTTGAGCTGCTTATATGTGCCAGTATGACCGATGTACTTTTGCATCTCCTGGTTCTTGATCTCCCCATTGAGGTAAATAAATGGAATTATTGTGCTAATTAAAAAGGGAAAACACTAATCATGTAAACTAAAAGACGATTGAGTCGGGCCTAGATGGATTATATAATGAGTATCGATCCACCGGTTATAATAATGGTCTAGGAGTGTTTTGCCCTCAAAGATGTATATGAGTATCAGTCCACCGGTTATAATAGTGGCCTAGGAGTGCTTTACCTTGAAAAATGTATATATGTATTCCGGTCCACCGGCTATAATAATGGGGGTCTTGAGTTCAACAAATTAAATCTTAGATGTGAATAAATCATAGAAAATACTAATCACTTATAGTGGAATACCATGTGAGTCAGGGCTAGACCAATCTATTGGCAATAATAGTGGCCCGGAGCCTTCTGCCTTGGAGATCTATCCACCGGAAAATAATAGTGGACAGGAGTGTTCCGCCCTGTATGTATTTCGGTTCATCGGCTATAATAGTGGGGTTTCCATACTCACATAGATATAATTTGAAAGATGATGATTGAATAATGATTGATTAATGGCTTAAGGCCCAAAAGTATCTATTTCACATTATGATCCATATATATGACATGAGTTGGGCTTTAGTGCTTGTCCTTGCTTGGGTATGTGATGAATTTGCTAAGTATATGGGCTTTTGTTATGCATTTTCTTATTGTATGAGATGTGCCTTGTGTATTAGCCGGTATGCTACCTTTCTATATAGTTTTGTATTATGTGTTGTATGCGGACATATCTTTCAGTGTGGTTTAAAGGATTACTCAGTACCATAGTACTGAAGGGATCCATTCATGGGTCCCTACCTATTCAATGGGTAGCGTCCCTTGCATGTCTGTTTCAAGTGTTATTCAAGTGGGTAACGAAAAAGAGCGTAAGGATTATCCAAAAATTTCTAGGGTCTTACTCTTTCTCCTTTTAATTCTTGGTTTAAATTTAATATTTGTTCTTGTAACCACCATTGGTGGATTCTATTATTATAACAAAATTGTTGCGCTACTTTAATTTAAATATGGTTTGAGCTTTAAGCAAATTATATTTTATTCTTTTAGCCTTAGAACTTGGTACTGGAACAATAGGAGTAAACCGGTCGGACACTAAGTGTGGCGATAATATTTATGAAATTCAAAGTTTTATTTTCTTTATTTCAGCTATTTTCTTTTAATAAAATGAAAATTTTTAATAGTAAATTTTAGGGGTATTACAGTTCAAGTGGTAAAGGATCATAATGTGAGTTAGACATATAATCACTTTGAGGAAGATCTGTCCCAACAATTGATAAGGGAATATGGGAGTGGAGTAGCAAGGTAGGCCCCTATAGGGGTGTAGAAAATCCAAAGAAAATAAAAGAGGTAGCCAAGAGTCAAATATACGATGCACTTGGGAGACCACAGTATACGACTTAGATGAATTAAATGGAAAATTAGTTTTTAGCAAAGATGACATGTCAAAAAATAATAAACTTGCAACTAGGAGGATGAAAGCATATAACCTTTATGTTTTTCACTATAACCTACAAAAACACATAAGGTAAATTTATTATCAAACTTATTATTTTTGGTATCCCATGTATATGAAAAGAATTTGGATCCAAACACGCTAAGAGAAGTATAATTTAGATGAATCTCATACAACATGAAGTATGGAGTTTCAAATTTGAGTGAGGATGAAGGTAACTGATTAAGAAGAAAGACAACAGTGGAAAAGGCTTTATACCATAGATATAGAGATGCATGACTATGGAATAACATTGTGATACCTAGTTTGGGTATAAACGGTTTCATCACTCAACCATACTTGTTTATTTCGGAGTATAAGGACATGAAATCCAATGAAAAGTTCATGTGGCAAGAAAATAAAATGATAACCAAGAATCAACAAATTCTCCCCCACCATTAGAGTGGAAGATTTTTATTTTCTTATTGAATTGATGCTTAACATATTATTCAAATGATAACTAGATATAAAAGAAAATCATATTTTTTTCTTAGAGGAATAATATAATTGTAATTAGAAAAATCATCTACTAAGCCCACATAAAAGCAAAACTCCTCAATAGATAAAACTGGTGCAAGGCCCTATAGGTCACAATGTATCCTATCAAAATCATTAGAATTGGGGTGTTTAGAGGAACTAAAAGGAAGTTTACTTAATTTTCCTAATTAAAAACTATCACATAAATGATATTTTCTTGAAGAACTTGTAACTTCAAGTAATCCTTTATTCTCTAACAATTGAAGTGTAGAAAATTGTTGATAGCCTAAGTGCTGATGCCAAATATCAATAGTGCTAGATTTGAATTGATAGGAAAAATGTGCTTCTATTCATTAAACAAGACATATAAATTACCTTGTCATTTTCCAATTATGAGTGGATGGCATGTGTTCAATTCCTTCACAAAAAAAATATCATTAGAAACTTCATAATTAATAGGAAACTGTGATGTGAGTCAACTTAAATAAAGTTATTTTTTTCTTTAGATTTGGTACTAAACGAACATCGTGAAGGGGTGAAATATTATCCTTTTGTTTGATAGAGGAATTTATGATACATGCTATTAGTAAAGAAGATCCACCACCAATGATGATGGAACCATTTCCATTATTTTTAAGGAAATTAGTTAACATACCTTGTTGTCTAGTCATATGATTTGATACTCTGATGTCTGAAGTCCACTTGCTTTCAATAACAATATTATCTAATGTAAGCACAGCAAGTTCTTGAGGAAGGGTTTGAATTTTTTTCTTTGGTATACACTTACAAATTTTGGCAATATGGATGGTTGGTCACAATATTGACTGATTGCATCACAATATAAGTCTTTTTCTACAGCAGTCATCAGTCGATCTCTAGGTGGTGGTGGTCTGTATGGATGTGTGTTAGGATTACTTGGCTAGCCTTGTGATTGAATTTGGGGTTTTTTTTGGAACCATGCCCTATAGAAGTAAAGGTGTTGTTTTGTGCTTGAAAACCACCACCTATAGAAATTAAAATGTTATTTTAGTTTCTAGATGTGAGGTTTTGCATATGTTTCTATTGTTCTCCATAGAAGGCTAAATATGGGGAAAAAGGAGAAAAAGAATATTATATTTATTTTAGAACTAGTTACGCTGGTAATTAAAATTTTGCAATTGTGAGGTATGTTCTATGTAGGTTGATCTTGAAGGTTTTAGCATTATTGTGGTGAAGGTTTCATATTGTGGTGCAAGGCTTGGGAGTAGAAACAAAACTTTTTCTTTATTAGGGATAGGTTTCCCAATGGCAGAAAGGTTATCACACAAACCTTTGAAGATTTTTATATAGTTTGCAATAGTTTTATTTTTATCTTTCCGCAAATAGGCTAGCTATTGTTGTAGTGTGAACTCTTGCTCTTGAGAGTCTTGGGCACATGCTTCTTTGAGTTCATTCTAGAATCTAAGTGCCTTGTCTAACTCGATGACAAGTCCAAGAGCTTCTTTTGAGAGGATTTTGATGATCCAACCTCTAAGAAGGTGACCACACTTTTTTCCAAGCAATAAATTCTTTTATTAATGTTGATGAGTTATTTTCTATGTCTACGGTGTCTAGATTTTGAGGGGTAAATTGTAATAGAAGGTTCATTAGTGATGTAATGAACTAAATCTTAGCTTTTTATTAAACCTAATACATGTTATCTCTATCAAAGGTAGTTAGATGGGGTGAGTATTAGAGTGATGAAGTTTCCAACATTTAAGAATAGGGAAGTCATAGTAAGAATAAGAGGAAATTGTTACTACTTTGATACCAAGAAGAAAAGTATAATTAGAGGAGGAGGAGAAGAAGAAGAAGAAAACAAAATTAGAGAAGATTTTTTTATTAAGTATTTTTATTAATTAACTCCACTGTTATATTGATAGCTAGAGGATAAGAATATATAGTGTAGCTCCAATAGGAATTTTCTAAACTAATTCGTTAAAATTAGTAGTCAATAGGTTTGAAATAATTCTTCAAACATCGTAAAAGGCTAAAATAGTCAATAGGTTTGAATTAGTTATTCAAACATCGTAAAATGTTATAATTTTCTTAATCAACTAAGCTACCATTTAATAGAAGGTTTTTACTTTTTAGAGTCCTTGACACTAGCCATATTCATTCAATATGTATTTGACTGAGCGTAATCCCCCTTATTTCTCCATAAAAAGTGGAATACACTTTATAACTCCTAAAGCTCATATGCTTGGACCGGGTTTGGCCATAATGACCCCTATTTGTGAAAATTTGGTTCTAATAATATAGTGAGGAGATGTGTTCCTGCTTTCAAATTTGAGCATATTTTATTACACTATCATACTTTGCATTATGGAGGCATTTTGGGGCTAAAAAGGCTACCTATAAGGTGCAGGAAGCTGGTTTTTATTGGCATAAGTTGTTTAGAGACGCTAACACTTATTACATGAGATGAAATAAGTGCCAAAGATCAGGTAATATAGGTCAATCAAATTCCCTTAACCTTTATCATAGCTGTAGAAATTTTTAATGTGCGGGGCATTGATTTTATGGGTTTATTTTCATTTTCTAAGGGCTATCTCTATATTCTTCTTACTGTGGATTATGTGTGTAACACCTCAAATTTTATTATTAAAACTTTTAATTTAATCTTATAATTAAAATATCGGGTGTTACAACTGTAATCGATGTAAGTCTAGCTTACCATATCATCCTCACATCAATCACAAGTCTAAAACCATTAAAATGTGAACCAAGATGAATATAAAACAAGAGAAGTTTTATAAATAAAGATACGAGTTTAGAGGTCTACTTCAAGTAAAATGACAAATACAGACAAAAGAGATACCATGGATCTAAGAGTCCAAAAAGGTATATGGGTAAACCATCATTCGAATAACATAACTCTTCGTCCAAACCTTTAGTACAGAATTATCACTCCACCCCATACAATGTATCGTAGGCAGCAAAATCGTCTAACTTGTACTTAATGACCTACACAAAAGTATTATAGTCATTTGTTCGTGGGAATGAGCAACACCCATAAAAAGGATGGTTAGTAGGCTACATACTAAATAAGGTGACAATATTGTCAAGTTAGGGATACATTTAAATACATAAAAACACAACATGAAATAGGTACACATGCGAGATACATAAAATATCACAAGGAAAGTACTGATCCGGGCCTTTTTAATAGATATAACAAATTTTATTCCTTTATTTATGTTGAGTTTCGCTAGCCCACTATTCTTAAACCCATGGAACAGTCTAAAGTATTTCTCAAGGACAACACATCCGAGTCACTATTATCGTTCGGTGGAATGGACCTAATACTTCTCAAGGCAAAATGCTCTTGAGCTACTATTATTATCTGGTGGAACTAGCCCAACACCTTAGTCCTGACTAACATACTCTTCTACTTTAATACATTAATATCTTATCCATTAAGTTACTTATCTCAAATTATATTCTTATTCATGATGAGTATAAGTCTCCACTATTCTTAATCCGGTGAAATGGACTGAAGCATATCTTAGGGACAACAAATCCAAACCACTATTATTGTCTAATGGAACAGACCAAACACCTCTCAGGGAAAAAAATCTCTTGAGCCACTATTATTAAACTAGTGGAACAGTCTAAAACACCTCTTAGGGACAACACACTTGAGCCACTATTATCGTCTGGTGAAACGAACCCATAAAACACATAAGCCTGATTCACGTGATATTTCCCTTTAAGTAATTAATGTCTTATTCATGATTGAATTGAAAGGTATAGAACATATTTAAAGAAGGTAAAACATATCACAAGACCATAAGGTTGTTCTTTAGGATTATGATCCTTCTATTCTCCAAAAACACTAATTTCACACTTTTATCATAACTCTTCTTTTGCTACTCTTTTACCCACCAAACTTAGTACCTCTTCCTCAAAAATTATTATTATCAATATACTCAAATTTTAAGGCCTAAATCTAAGGTATTGTACATGTGATAATAACCCTATATCAAAAGTTACTATTCCCAGGGCTTATAAACCCTAGTTTTACAATACCGTCATAAATTTTTCTATAGGACTCAAATAATTACCAGATTCAAGATAAATTTCCAAGACACTAATTTAACAACATATTCGTATTTCATGATCTAAATTTACCATTTTATACATGTGATAATAGCCTTCTCGTTTTAGGGTTACTATTCCTAAATCAAACCATTTTTATACCCTATTGAACTTAGGTCATTCACAACTACTCTAAACACTTCATATAAATTCTATAGTATATTTTTGATGATATAACACCTAAAAGCACCATGATTCTCCTATTAAACACATATTGACCAAAATTCTCTTACTAATAACAAAATCATTATTTCATACAGATCTTACAGATATTGGTAATATTATTTCCAAATACACCATTTATTTCTATATGACTTATTATACCCATTTAGTACACATCATGCCTTTATAAACCTATTTTACAACCATATATCTCACCGAAGGTTTTCCACATAACATAATGATATCGTATGACTTCCACTTACTTATTT
Source organism: Tamarix chinensis (assembly GCA_030549775.1). Lineage (NCBI taxonomy): Eukaryota > Viridiplantae > Streptophyta > Magnoliopsida > Caryophyllales > Tamaricaceae > Tamarix > Tamarix chinensis. The sequence goes on from CM060182.1 coordinate 43,559,617, forward strand.
TCTATCATATAATATTAAATGCATATCATATAATTGAAAATCATATAGTAAATGACATGATAACAATAACATGGTATGACACAAAAACATGCATAACACTTAGCAACCAAAAACCTATACTATGACAAGTAACCTTATGAAAATGCTTCCGGTCTCTAAGCACAAAAATCTTATTCTACCTCTTTTGGAGTCTTAGAAAAATCACCTAAGAAATTATAATAAAATATCATTAGGATTAAACCACATAATTAAGAAATATTAAAGATGAAAGAATAGAGGAAAACCAAACCAAAATAGGAGAGTGTTTGGAAAAACTTTGTGCAACCAAATGAAGTGAAGCGACAACAAGTGCCAAGCCAATGGGGTGGAAATGGCATAAGATGTTGTTTCTAGGTGGTGTGCAACAACCAAAGGAGCCAAAAGATGGAAGGAATAAATGGTGCACAAGGTCAAAAGAGAGTGGTGTGTATCGATTGGTTTGGCCAAAGCAAGGGGTGTGGTGTGGTGGGAAGGGTCGAAGGTGAAGTGTAGGCTATAGTGAATATTATCAAATAGTAAGGGAAATTTTCAGTTATTATTGATGTAACCAAGGAGAGGAAATGAAGGAGGGAGTTATAGGGTGTTTGGCCAAAAGGTGGGGTGATTCTGTAATCCCCCAAAAATTTCAAAAACCTATATTTTAATAAATAACTTTTTTTGAAATAAAATTAGCTTGTAAAATTATTAATTTAATTATTTTATGGATTTTAGAGTATGTAAATTTGGATAAGAGTATTTAATAAATTAAAAATAAATATTTTGCTATTTATCACATTGTTTTATTTAAATAATTTTCCAAACTAATATTTTACCAACTTTATCCTTTTTAAACTAAAATATTAGATTATAATAAATTAAGTTGTTAAATTAAATAATTTATCAAGAATATTATATTTTATGACTTTATAAATTATTTTAACTTATTTCCCCATTTTTATCTTTTTCTCCCTTTTCTTTTCCCTTCTCCTTTTTCTCTTTTTCTTCTTCTTTCTTCTCTTCTCTTTTTTTTCTCTCTTCCTTGGGCCGCCCGACAGGCCTGCTTCCCTCCCCTCCCCTGCGCACTGGGCCACTGGCCCATCACCCCTCCCTCTCTCCCGCGTGCCTAACCCGGCCGGCTCCCCTTTCTTTTTTCTTTTTCACCTTGGACCGGCCAACCTTTTCTTTCCCTTTCCCCGACCGGCCGCCCACAACCTCCCTTCTTTCTTCTTCTTCCCAGGCGGCGACAGCCGCCGACCTGTTCGTTGCTGCCCGACTGCCTGCAGCCGCCGCCCTGCCACCCTGCCTCTCCCTCTCTCTCTTCTCCCTCTTCTTTTTCTTCACCTTTCCCTACCCCATTATTTCGAAATCCTTCTTCCCCGACCCTCTCCCCTCCATTTTCTCCCCTCCACTTTCTCCCCTTGATTTTGTGCGCCGCCGCCCTCCGCCACTCCAACCGCCGCACTCATCCCCTAAACCACCTCCTGCACCCTTCGACTACCACCTTGCACCACCTCAATACCCATCCCGCAACCCTCTTTCTCCCTTCTTCTATTTTTCTCCCTGTTTTCACCCTTCTCGACAGCCGCCTGTAACGCCACCATTCTCCGCCGTCCGGCCGTCTCTGCCACCGCCCAGACCACCAATCTCCTCCCTGCAACCTCATCTACCACCCCCATACTTTACTTTCCCGAAACCAGCCCCTTCACCCCTTCGTTTTCCCCTTTCTTTTCCTTCCTCGCCAGCCTGCACCCCGCACCCCACTTCGACCGCCATCTTCGCAACCTTGTTGCCGCCGCCTCCGCCACCATTAGCCACCATCAACACATCCCCGACCACCTCCTACACCCCCTCTTCACTTCTGCACCATCCACTTGCCTTAGAACCTCCCCTAACTACCTCATTTTCTAGCCTAAAGTCCCTAAACCGAGCCACCCTTCCTCTCTTCCATCTCACCCCTCTTCGAGCCCTTCCCCCTCTCTTCTCTGCATGACACTCACGCTGCTCATGCAGCGTGAGCTTCCCCTTGTTTTGGGTTTAATTTGGAAATTTTTTGAGGTATATTAATAATTAACTAAAGTGTTTTATTATTAAATAAATTTTTATAAAGTATTATCCTTTTTAATTTCTTATTTCTAACATAATAATGATGGATATTATTTTTAGGTGTTGAGTGCTAATCATGCTTGGTAAGGTCTGATATTTTGCGGGATTAAGGTAATCGTTAAACCCCACTTAAACGCATGATAAACGTATGTTTACACATTAGGAATTTTAATATGTTATTATGGGTGATACATGGTTGTTAATATAAATTATATGGTTGCTTGTATTCTCTAATAAAAAGGAAAGTATGCTCTTTTATGTAATATGTGTGGAGATATTTCCTAAGGGAAGAATTTGACTACTAATGAGAGTGTTAATCAATTATCCATGTCATTTTATGTGATTGTGACCCCTTTATGCATGAATAATATTGTTGTGAACTCGAGGGGCATTTTTGTAATTTTCCTTAGGTTAGGTTACGGCCTAATATGTGTAGGTGCTAATATGTATCATGTCAAATGTAATGGTTGATGGAGTTGAACATTGTTAAGGGAGCACTAATATTGTTATTTCATGTGAAAACGTTAAATTAATAGAAGTGGTATAATAATGGGGGTAAAGTGGTAATTTCGAGGGAAAAAGGCAATATGGTAATATTTGGAGGTAGAAGGGAGAAATAGTAATTTTATAAGTAAGTGGTGAAAATAGTAATTGTGGAAGTAGGGGCAAAATAGTAATTCTAATAATGAAGGAGGGCATTATGGTAATTTTGTGAGTAAAAGGTTAATATGGTAATTTTGGAAAAAAAGGGCAAAATGGTAATTTGGTAAGGAAAGAAAAAAATGATTATTTTGGATGTAAAATGGTAAGATAGTAATTTGAAAAGAAAAAAGGGGGTGTTATGGTAATTTTACAAGTAAAAGGGGTATGGTGGTAATTTTCATAAATAAAAGGAGTATTATGGTAATTTATAAGCTAAAGGGTAATACGGTAAAATTGGATGTAAGGGGGTAAAATGGTAATTTTGTAAATAAAAGGATATTATGGTAAACTTGGGAGTAAGGGGGTAACTTGGTAATTATGATAACGGCAAAAGATAATTTAGTAATTAAATTATGATTGTAGAAGGGTAATTAGATAAGTATGATGCTAGCGAAGGGTAATTGGGTAAATTAATCAATTAAAGGGTATTATGGTAATTTTAATAATGGAGAAGGGTAACATAGTAACTATGGATATGGAGAAGGGTAAATTAATAAATATGATTATGAAGAAGGATAACTTAATATTGGTAATTATGAAGAAGGGTAATTTGTGAGTTATAATAATTAAAAAGGGTAAATGACAATTAAAAATAATTGAGAAGGGTAGGATAGTAATTATGATAAAGGAGAAGGGCAATTCGGTAAATTATCCAACTAAAGGGATAACTTGGTGACTTAGCCAATTAAAGGATAAAGTGATAATTACTTAACCAACTAAAGGGGCAAATTAGCAATCATGATAAGGAAGAGGGGTAAGTGAGTAATTTATCCAACTCAAGGGCGATTTGGTAATTTAACCAACCAAATGGGAAATATGATAAGTATAGCAATTATGAGGGGTGGATGGTGATTTAAAGAGTGTAGGGGGTAATTGGGTAACCTAAACCGTATAAAGGGTAAATTGGTAATTATGTAACCCAAAGGGTAATATGGTAATTTGGCGAGGAATGAATGGATACTTAACAATTATATAAGTAAAGGGCAAATGAGTAATTTGTACCTAACATGCCTTTGAGATTGTGGACCATTAATATGATTAAATAAGGATGTTTAGCCAAGTAAGAGTATTTGATAATTGGTATGACCTTGACGATTTCTCTGTGACATCCTGATAATCCTCTGAATAAGAAACGATTAATGATATCGAAACGATCGAAAGTGAATAAGTATCGGATTATCGTGCTTTTCGTGATCACCTTAATTAAGACACTATTACTTAAAGTGAAAGACCTCGAGATCGGGAATGGTGACTCCTTAGGGGTCGCTACCCTAAGGACATGGTTTAGTCCACGATTATTCTGGTATTTGCCGGTGTGCCTTTGTGCCCCAGCCAGGCCCTACATCTTACTCTTTCTAGATCTACGGACCTAGTTAGGGGGTATGCATACTTATGGATTAGGTGTCCTTGTCGGTAGGGTACTGAGTTAGCTTTATGCACCGTTACGACCAGGGTACCTTTGCGTCCTTGGGTTCATGGTTGAAGGGTACTGAGTAGCTGATATGCACCGGTACGACCGGTGTACCTTTGTGTCCCGGGTTATTGATCTCCCGTTCGAGGCAAATAAATATGATTGATGTGATGATTAAAGAAAGGAAAGATACTATATTTGAAAGTGGAATATTAATGAGCCGGGCCCAGTGATTTATGATATTGAGTACCGGTCCACCGGTTATAATAGTGGCCAGGAGCTTTGTGCCCTGGGTGATGATTCTTTATAAATCCCGGTCTACCGGTTATAATAGTGGCCAGGAGCGTTGTGCCCTGGATGATGAGTTTATGTATATTCCGGTCCACCGGCAATAATAGTGGGGGTCCCGAGCTCAATAAAACTAGTTATGTATGTGAATAAAATTATGGGCAAGTACTAATTACTTATAGTGGAACAGTGGCTTAAGGCCTGATTGTTTTGAGTTACATTATGACATGGCTTAAGACCGTAAGTACCGATTGTTCGTAACGATACATTGATATGCTATGGGAATGTTAATGGTGTGAATTTATTATATATGTTTGTAGCTTGTTTCATGTGTTACATTGCGGGCCTGCTTTTAAGTGGGACTTTAAATGGTTACTCAGTACCGTAGTACTGAAGGGTTCCATTCGTGGGGCCCCTGCCTATTCAATGGGCAGTGTCCCTTGCAGGTCTTTTCAGATGCTACTCAAGTGGGCAACGGGGAAGAGAGTAAGGTCTCATCCGGAACTACTAGGGTTTCTCTCTCTCTCTCTCTCTTTGAAATTTCTGGTTTTAAATGTATATGTTGATACTGTAACCACCATGGGTGGATTTCATTCTTGTAAACGTTTGGTACGCTAATCTGATTTAAGTTTGTTGAAATTCTTGCAAATCGTATTTCATTTTCCTTTAGCCTTAGCACTTAGTACTGGAACGGTATGAGTGAACCGGTCTGGTACTAAGTGTGACGGTAATACTCCCAAAATTCACGGTTTATTAATTTGCTTCCGCTAGTTTCCTTTTAATTAACGAAATTTTTCAGTAGTGAATTTTAGGGGTGTTACAGATTCACCAGTGAAAATGGTTGTTGGTTGGGGGCAAGAACGATAAAAGCTGACTAAAGAGGATGAGGGTGCTTTAGTGAGGGCTGCCATTAGGGTTGTTATGGTGAAAAGGAGGAGGAGAAGAAGGAGGATTAATATGGTTCTTTGGAATTGGATTTTATATAGAAAACAAAAGGAAGAGAAAAGAGATGGTTGGTGGCATTTATTGTTGGTTATATATATGCATATACACGCATAGATATGGGGAGAAGGGTTAAGATCAGGTGAGATTTTTCAACCCCAATTTTACCTCTATAGAAGCTGGGGAATGGCTCAGAAGGTGATGAGGAAGTGATGGGGTGATGGGCGGCATTTTATAAGGGTAATTTTTCACACAAGAAGAAGAGGGAAAAAGGAAAAGGAAAGAGAAGATCAACTTAAGGAAGAAAAAGGGAAAGAAGAGAAAAAGGAAAAGTGGGAAAATAAAAAGAGAGAATAATAGATTTGGTTTTTGATTAGGATAATATTAATATAATTTAGGTTAAGATATTAGGATAGTTTAATCATTAATAATTTAAGATTAGGTTAAAATCTAGGGTCAGAGAGTTAGGTTAAGGTGGAAATATTAAATTTTTGAGATTAGGATTAGGTTATAAAGTAAATCATTCGAGATTAGTTTAAGCTAAATTTTGGGGTATTATAATGTGTCAAAATGGGTAGAAGCCTAGAGTGATCATCAGTAATGGAGGATCATACTTTTATAACAAGACTATCAAAGTTTTTTTACACAAGTATTGGGTTACATATAAACTTTCTACACCCTGTCACCCTTAAACTAGTGGGCATGTAGAAGTCTTTAACAAAGAAATCAACAAGATACTAGAGAGGAAGGTGAGCCCAAATCAAAAAGATTGGATCCAAAGGGTTGAGGATGCCTTGTGGGCTTATAGTACTAACTATAAAATTCCCATAGGCATATCTTCCTTTCGACTTATTTATGGAAAAAGCATGTCATCTACCCGTAGAGCTTGAGTACGAGGTATGGTGGGTTATGAAGAAATTTAACATGAGTAAAGACTCCATTGGAAAAAAGAGAGGAAGCTATAGCTTCAAGAGATAATGGATGATGCGTTTGAGAGTGTTATGGTATATAAAGAAAATATAAAAGCTACAACTTCATTCATGGTGCCATATAGATTAGAAGCATGAAGATAGGGAAAGAGTTTGTGGTAATTGTCCTCAAGCTTAAGCCCTAATGTAAGGCATTCATGGACCATAACATGGAAGAAGTGTAACTGCAGGAAGAACCCACCTTGGCTGAGTAAATAGAGATTACATCAAGCTGAAGACTTAAAAACAAGTGCTACTTGGGATGCAACCCATTGTAATAGTGGTGTTTTCTGCCCTTTATTTGTTTATATTGATTTATTTATCTCTCTATACTTAAATTACATATTCATTTACATGTCTACACATTGAGGATAATGTGTGATTTAAGTGTAGGGGTGTGAGTGTTTTGTGTGCTTGCATGTTTTTGTGTGTTTTTGTATATGCTAAATAATAAGGCATATTTTTTATGTGTTTTTAGTGGATTTAGAGCCTTAGGATCCCTTAAATAATTAATGATGCTTATACCTTTGAAATATAAATAAAATATGATCATGAAACTGAGATAATGTGAGTGAAATTTTTGTCTTAATTTTGATGTAGGAAATACATATCTATTTGTTTAGATGGGAATGGAGTAAGAACATGAATGATTTTCTAACCACCGACATGGCATGTTAAACTTCATCACATCTTATAGTGATATTTTAAGCCACTTATGCCTTCTTTTATGAGAAAATTCATATGAAATAATCTATATGTCTTGGCTTTAGATTTTCTTTACAAACCTTATATACATTTAATTGCTTTGATCAAATTACTTGCCATAACTCTTGTAATGGACTCTAAAGATTACTAGAACTTACTCTTGTGCTAGTCAAAGCTTATAGTAAAAAAAATGCTTTGATTAAGAAAATGATAAATACAACATAGGATTTCCGCCACATAACCAAATAACTTGTGTCCTAATTTGCATACACAGGATGTACACCTCGTAGTAGCCCTTTGAGCCAATATATTGACCATATATTTATCTTCATTAACCAAATTAATTAACCGTTGGATCTAATCATTACTCTTGCTTAGAGCTAGTGGAAACAGATCATTTTATTATACTATAAAAATAGAGTGGTTGTGTATATAATAGTATGGGAAGAAATATATGTATTTATGTTGAAAAAGGAATTGGGTATGTTTGGTGGTGGATATATATATATATGTATGTATGTATGTATGTATGTATGTATTTGTTGTATTGTCATTGATTTCTTTGTTTCAAAATAATAATAATAATATAATAAAATAAAAAGAAGATGATATAATATAAGGAAAAGAGGGAGATATGGAGATGACTTTGAGTGAGTTATATTCATGTTCAATAGATTTTTTTTATCATATTGTTCTTGTTTAGTGTTGAGGCTGAAGTGTGTATTGTTAATCATCAATAATGTGGAGTTGATGCTTATATTTTTATCTAATTATTAGATTTCCACTATTTCTTGGCCTTTTAGTACCACAACCCTAGAATATTGCATACCCTTTTTTACTTTAGTCCATTACAACCTATAAAAGTCTTGTTTGATTCTTGAGATTGAAAACCTTTGATATGTTGGAGATTATTTATAGGATTTAAGCATATGATTTGGTCCATTTGTTAGGTGTTTGATATCTTTTTAATGAGGTTTTTATCCACAAAATATGGGATTATCATGTTTATAAGTGTGAGTTGGTTGTTATTTTTATCATTCTAAATCTAACATATTTGAGTATATTTTTTTATACATTTATAGCCATGAATCTAAAACAGAGAAAAATAGAAGGTATTCTTCGTGAGGATGGGTCTTGGTGTGACTAAAATACGGTAATTTCATCCATATTATTGCTCTGTCCATATTTGACATATTTATGTGTGAATCATACATTGAAATTAACCCTTTGAATTTATTTATGTTGAATCTTGGTTGAGTGCCAATCTTGGCGTTATGAAAGTAGAAGATTCTAAGATAACATTAGTTAAGAGTGTTAGAGGTGTGTTTTTCTTTTTCTATTTGAATTGTGTAATCCCCTGAAATTTTAAAGATCTATAATTTACTAAATAACTTTTATTTGGTTAAATTAGCTTTTAAATCCATTTAATTTAATTATTTTATGAATTTTTGTGTACATAAAAGTGGATAGGAATATTTAATAAACTAAAATAAATATTTTTTTTATTTTATCTTACTCTTTTTATTTAAATATTTTTTCAAACCAATATTTTACGAAAATTATCCTTTTTAAACCCATATATTTAATTATATTAAATTAAATTATTAAGTAAATGTATTACCCAAAAATATTAAATTCTATTATTTTATAAATTAAATTATTTTAATTTTCCCTATTTTTTATTTTCCACTTTTCCCTTTTTCCTTTCTTTCTCTTTCCTTTTTCCTCCTTCGGGTCACCAGCACCCACCCTCCCTTCCTCCTCTCGCCTAGGCTGCAGCCCGTTCTTCCCTCCCCTCCTTCTCCTGTGCACAACCCATTCCCTTTCCTTTCTTCCTTCCTCCTCCGTGCGAGCTCTACCTTTCCTCCCTTCTTTTCTTTCCTTCCTTCTCCCCCGACTAGGTCAGCCCACGCCCTTCTTCCCCTTCGCCTAACATGCACCCCCTAGCAAAACTAGTCTTTGATAGGTTTGTGGTGAAAGATGTTCTTATATGGATTTCATTACTTACAGGTTATGCAAAACATGGAATAGGATTAGAAGCTCTACAACAGTTTAATGAAATGTGTTTTCAGTAGAGTTATAAGCGAACAAAGCTGACTCACGAGTTTTTTAGGCTCTACTTATTCATTTAGTTAAATAAGTCAAGTTTGAACATTATTTTTAGGCTTGTTTAATAAATAAGACAATCACGATCATAAAGAATTTGAGCTCGAACTCAGTTAGAGGGAAATGGCTCATGAGATTAGCTCATTTATCATAAAATCTAGCGAGCTAATTCAACTCATTAAAAGCTAGACTCATTTTTTAATGAGTTGAGCCTTATTTTTAGGCTCGTTTTTTAAACTAGTCAAGCCTAGGGCCACTCGGTCTCAACTTTGCTTGGCTTATCTGCATCCTCTATTCATGCATAAAATCTAATGATGTGAAATTGTGGAGGTATTCTCACCGTGTAGCTACTTAGTTAAGATGAAAGAAGGACATTAAATATTCTACTGCATGAAATCCAAACATAGGGTCCAACTAGAAACTAAGCATTATGCTTTCATGGTTGATTTTCTTGGTAGAGCGGGGCTTGTTAGTGCAGCAATGTACTTGATCAATAACATGTAAAAAAAAGTAGATGCATTTGTCTAGAGCACTTTGCTAGGGGGTTATAAAATCCACATGAATATAGATTTTGTAATACCCCTATATTACTAGCTAAATTTTTTTACTTTTTCAGAAGCGTTAATTACTAAAATTAATGGGTGTTACCACCATATTTAGTATAAATTCAGCTTACTGTCTTTCTTATGCTAAGTACTAAGGCTAAAATAAAACATAACTAGAGCAAATTAGCAAAAATAGAAATAAGACATAGTGGTGTGACCGTAGCCGGCACGCAATTTAAACCCTCTTGTTGTCAATTGTAGCACTGGTAAATAAGGGTATCGTTCTAGCCGGGGATTGAGAGGGCTCACCTCTAATTAACTAGCTTAAACTAAAACTAAAAATAAAAATCTTAAATAACACAAAATAAATAAATAATAAAAATACTAATGGGGGTTTATCAAAATTATAAAATGAATAAATAAAATAGAATAAACTAATAATAATAAAAATAATGGGAAACTCGTAGATAGGAGAAACATGTTAGGGAAATAAAAATCCACCACTAGATTAGATCGAGATATAATATTTATTTCTAAGTCATATTTTAATCGTGAGAAAGAGATCGACCAAGTTGCACACCAAACGCAGGTTCATACACCTTATATTACTTCCCTTAATTAATTAATACGACAACGTGCCTATATTAACCCTATTAAATACTAGCAGTATAGCAGCAACATGCGGCTCCTATATTTAACTAGATTTAATGCATTAAGTGTAAGTGGAAGGCTGTCAATCTAAGTACCCAAACCAGTACAAAAAGCATGTCTAGCTGTATTTCCTTTTTTTGACCCACACGTATCGAAACGTTTTACCACTTAGGTTAGAATCACAAAACGATTAGGTGAATTGTTATCTAACCTAGCTGCAATTTATACACATAAATTCTAGTATATTTAGATGGCCACCTCGCAGGCAAATAATCCTACATACTGTCACTTATGAGGAACCAGAACAAGGCATGCACCAAATAAACTATACTGGACAGAATTATACATATAAACGATAGTGATTAATATAGAGTCAAGAAACAATCTCACGAAACAAAGAAGATAAAATTATAATTCAAATCCTAATCCAGGGTTTCAAATTATTCCCTAACAATAAATAATCAGCCAACCATAATTAAAGAATTAATTACACAGAAATATATATCTAAAATATAAATTAAAAATAAGAGAAAGAAATAACCGGAATTAATTTTGAATTACAGATCGAGAATTTATTCAGATAAAAATTAATTTTATCTGAAATAAATTCTACCGGATATTAAATTCTTCCTCTAATTTTTCTTCCTTCGGTGCCTTGATTTCAGTGTAATATTCTTTTTCTTTTTCTTCTTTTTTCCCGGCTGGCGGCTGTCAGGGCTGACGCGTCACTGCCTCTAGTTCCGTGCCGCGCTCAGCGTCTGCCCTTTGCTGTTCGAGCCTCTTTCGCGTGACGCGCACTGTGGCGCTCTTGCGTCTCCTCTTCCGTGCTGCCGCTCTCGACCGTTGTTCCTCTGTCAGAGCCTGACGGCTCTGTCTCGCTCTGCACTGCTGTCTCTGCGTCCTTTTCCGTGCTACCGCTCTCCTTTCTCTGCGCTCTCCACAGAGCCGTAGAAGGCTCTACCTTCTACCGTTCCCCCCAGACGCTCCCTTCCTCTGCCGCACCGTCTCTCTTTTTATAATTTTTCTTTGACTTTTCTAACTTTTGCTGACCGTGCGTCGAGGCTGCTTTCCACGTCAGCCCTCGTTTCGCAGCCTCGTGATGCCTCCGTTTGGTTTGCTTTTTCCAGGCCTTTGGGCCTTCGGCCTTCGGCCGTTGGTCCAAAGGTCAAATTTTTTTTCTTTCATTTAAAACAAAACCTGCAAAATAAAATTCAATAAATATTAATAAATAATATTTTATTCTAAATTTACTTAATATATATCATTTTAGCTCAAATAATAAAATTTATGCAAATTTTACTACTTAAGCATAAAACAATAATTATTCCCCGATATTAGCCAAATAAACTACCAAAAACTAAGATTATAAGGGTATAAAATGTGTCAAAATACGAACTCATCACACCCCCACACTTAGCTTCTTGCTTGTCCTCAAGCAAGTTATTACTCTAAACAAATAAAATTAAATTAACTAGCCACTTTCGTAGGTCTCACGATTACACTTAGCATGTGTAACAAGCCCTTTAAACCCCTAGGTCACCCATCGAGGACGAGTAAGGTCTCGTGAGGGTTTGCAGATGATATACCCACAAAATCGCACACAAAATAAAATAAAATAAAATAAAAACATACCTAACACCCTTAACCATTTTTATCTCAGAATCTTTTACTTTCAAACGTCAAGATTAGCAATCAAACAAGATTAGTATTGGGAGATTTAAAGAATCAATTTCAACATATGGTTCACACATAAACATGACAGGTATGAACAGATCAATGTTATGGATAAAAATCTACCACGCCTTAGTCACATCAAGATCCATCCTCACTATGGATACCCTCTATTTTTTCTCTCTTAGATTCATGGCTATAAATGTTTAGAAACACTCATGTATGTGAGATAAGATGATAAAGATAACAAACGACTCACATATATAAACAAAGAAGGCTCATGTTCTCTTGTGGATAAAACTTCATGAAAGATATCAAACATTTGCCAAATGGACCGAACCATATGCTTAACTCTTGTAACTAATCTCCAACAGATCAATGGCTGCTCATCTCAAGAATCAAATAGGACTTACTTATTGGTTGTAGCGGGATTTAAGGTAAAGAAGGGTATGGATTGTTTTAGGAGTGTGGTGCTAAAAAGATCAAGAGCTAGTGGAATCTAATGATTAGATAAAATATAAGCATAATTCCACATCAATGATTAATGATACACCTCTCCGTCTTTACAATAAAATGTAACATGAATATAACTTTCTCAACATAATCTCCATAACTCCCTCTCTTCCTTATATCCTAACATTTTTTTTTCTCATCCTTTTTTTTTCAATTTTTTTTTGACAATTTTCTTTTTTTTTCAAATTTTTTTTCTCCACCAAACATAACCAATCTCCTTTCTTAGCATACATACATATATTTCTTTCACACACACATTTACAACCACTCTTCATATCCATAACGATTTCATTTTCTTCCATTAGCTTTAAGCAATGGTAGAGATATTAAGGCCCAACGGTTATTCAATGTAGGTAATGAAGAAAAGTATATGTTCCTTGTATGGATCAAAGGGTTTCTATAGGATGTGCATCATGGATACACAAATTAGGTTCAGCTATTTGGTTATGTGATGGAAAATTCCTAAGCCGCCTTTATCATTTTCTCAATCAGAGCATATTTTGACTATAAGCTTCGATTAGCACAAGAGTAAGTTCTAATAATCTCTATAGTCCATTACAAGATCTATGGCAAATAATTTGATCAAAACAATTAAACATATATGAGGTTTACAAAGAAAAATTTTGAAGCCAAGAAAAGTAGAATATTTTGTATAAATTCGCTCAGAAAAAGAAGGTACATACGGTTCAAAAGCTCACTGAGGAATGTGATGAATCTCAACATGCCATGTCGGTGATTAGACAATCATACATATTCTTTCTCCATTCAAATTTAGGCACATAGATATGTGTTCCCTATATCAAAATTAATACAAAAAATCTCCACTTACTTTATCTCAATTTCATGATCATCTTTTCATTAGATTTCAAAGATATATTCCTCATTGACTAATTAAGGGATCCTACGACTCTAAAAACACTAAACACTCTAAAAAAAATTAAACACTCTAAAAAAAATCAAAACAATTTTTTTTTTCAATTTTTTTTTTCATGTACATAAAACACATGCACCCCCACACTTAAATCACACATTGTCCTCAATGTGTAAACAACTAAAGAAACATGTAATTTAAAGTATGGAGAAAACAAAATAAATAAATAAATAAATAAATAAAGGAATGAAAACTCCCTCATAACATTGGGTTACCTCCCAAGTAGCGCTTGTTTTTATGTCTTCAGCCTGACATGATCTCGGTTTACTCGTTCAAGGTGGATACGTCCACTTCAGAGCTGCTTCACCAAATCCTTCCTCGTGATGATCATCTTTATCCTGCAAGGAAGAAAAAGATAAAATGTTTGATTTAATGAAAGATTTGATCCAGCAAGAACGTAACTTACCTAGCATGGAATTTAAGCTGGTGTGTAAAGAGAGAATATTTTGCCCAATGTCCATGTACGGTAATCTCTCTATCGAAGGAACATATTTTCCCATCTTAAAATCTTTAAACACATCCTTCCAACATAACCTCTCCTTTGGAGCATCACGCTTCTTATTAAATGTATCCAAGATGATTTGATTACTCTCTTCACTCTTGGATCCATACAACCTGCTAAAAGAGGGAAAACAAGGAGTGAGGTTAGCATAGATAAAATCAAAGTGGTCCAAAGGCTTACCTTGTGTCTCATGGTCATCTCCAAGCAAAAGTGGGGAATAAATGTTCAAAGATGGTATATGGTAGGTGAAAGTGATAGTCTTGTCATCCATATACTTCTCTTTGTTCACTTGATCCTTATTTTGATGAGATTCTTCTTCTACTTTTACAAGCTCTTCTCCCACTTGATCTTGCTTTTCAATGTTTTTCATGGAAACCTCCTCAACTAGCTCATCCTCACATTCGGATACGGCATCATCATACTCATAACTTTCACTTGAATTTGGAATTGAAGTACTAGAGAGCTCTTCTTGTGCTTGTAATTGATTCATCAGGTTGACCATATAACCCATTTTCTCCTCTAGCACTGACACCCTTTCATTTTGCATAATCTGACTTTGCACCAGTTGATTTTGGATGTCTACCAACTGGTTTTGACCATTTGTCAATGCTTCAAGAAGCTTATCCATTTTTTCTGAACTTGAGGGTTCTGAAATTGGAGAAGATTCTTGTTGAGGATATTGATAATATTTTGAAGCTTCATATTCACGCGTGTAAGGGTTTTGATATGGCACTTGATACTGATCATTCATCTCCCATCCAAAGTTGGGTTGATGCCTCATTCCCAAATAGTATGTGCTTGTATGGGGATCATGTCCTTGAAAACCATTGAAAGACTTAGCACTGGATTGTGTCCATCCTCCTCCTCTCATAGCTTGTTCATGGTAGGCATATGGATTTCCTTGCGTATGACACACTCCACTTGTGTTAACAACTACAGTAGCTTTAGCAACCTGCAAAACAAGAGTAGTAAGTTTGTTAAGTTTATCTTCAAGACTACTCATACTTACCTCATTTACTCTTGCGTTAAGATTCGAGCAAAGTTGTCCATAACCAAAGGATCCCCTCATAGCTACTTGAAAATACTAACACTTCAAAGGAAAAGGTTAATATCAAAACACACCAAAAATCCTAAGAAAATCTAAAACAAAACTAAAAGAAAAAATACAAAAACAAAAAAAAATAAAAACACACTAAAAATACTAGCAAAATAAAGGTGAAGTTACCAATCCCCGGCAACGGCGCCAAAAATTGGTGTGACCGTAGCCGGCACGCAATTACACAGAAATATATATCTAAAATATAAATTAAAAATAAGAGAAAGAAATAACCGGAATTAATTTTGAATTACAGATCGAGAATTTATTCAGATAAAAATTAATTTTATCTGAAATAAATTCTACCAGATATTAAATTCTTCCTCTAATTTTTCTTCCTTCGGTGCCTTGATTTCAGTGTAATATTCTTTTTCTTTTTCTTCTTTTTTCCCGGCTGGCGGCTGTCAGGGCTGACGCGTCGCTGCCTCTGGTTCCGTGCCGCGCTCAGCGTCTGCCCTTTGCTGTTCGAGCCTCTTTCGCGTGACGCGCACTGTGGCGCTCTTGCGTCTCCTCTTCCGTGCTGCCGCTCTCGACCGTTGTTCCTCTGTCAGAGCCTGACGGCTCTGTCTCGCTCTGCACTGCTGTCTCTGCGTCCTTTTCTGTGCTGCCACTCTCCTTTCTCTGCGCTCTCCAAAGAGCCGTAGAAGGTTCTGCCTTCTACCGTTCCCCCCAGACGCTCCCTTCCTCTGCCGCACCGTCTCTCTTTTTATAATTTTTCTTTGACTTTTCTAACTTTTGCTGATCGTGCGTCGAGGCTGCTTTCCATGTCAGCCCTCGTTTCGCAGCCTCGTGATGCCTCCGTTTGGTTTGCTTTTTCCAGGCCTTTGGGCCTTCGGCCTTCGGCCGTTGGTCCAAAGGTCAATTTTTTTTTCTTTTATTTAAAACAAAACCTGCAAAATAAAATTCAATAAATATTAATAAATAATATTTTATTCTAAATTTACTTAATATATATCATTTTAGCTCAAATAATAAAATTTATGCAAATTTTACTACTTAAGCATAAAATAATAATAATTCCCCGATATTAGCCAAATAAACTACCAAAAACTAAGATTATAAGGGTATAAAATGTGTCAAAATACGAACTCATCACATAGTAGAGTTACAAATAAATATCGTAGTACAATAATATAACCAAAGTACAACAAGGGACACAAGAGTCTAAAGGAAAAATCTTTTGTAACAAAAACCAGCACCCAAAGGTACAACTCTGATTTGCCCTAACTCTTAGACCCAAATTCCCATTCTGAAAATAGAACCTCTTCCTAAGCACTCCATTTGTCCTGCGCGTTCTTATAAACTTCATGCACTCTATAGCCCTCACATTGTCATCTACAAAAGTAATATCAGTATGACTTTCTTGTACTAAGTAAATCACAATAGGCAGTATACCCACATTTCACATAGGCACATAAAAACCTAAAATAATACTTGAGCACAAGGCATAAACCATAAATACAACAATATCCATAGAATAAACATGTATAACCATCTAAATCTAAAACTCAACAATAGAACATACCAATACACTCCTCATTAGTTTAAGATGAAATGTCATATTCGATCAGTTAAAAACATTCCAATCACAGTGGTAGAGACTAAGGCAACTGCTGAAATAATAATCCAAAACCACACCAAGGTAAGATACTGAGGTGCCTATCAAACCAACAAGTCCATCACAATACCAAAGTAAGGCAATGAGACGACTACCGAACTAACAAATCCATCACAATACTAAGAAAGGGTGCAGAGGCAACTACCAGACCAACAATCATTCCATTTATTTTATTACACAACAACATTTCCATTTTTACTTTCTTACTCGATGGGGATACAAATTAACTCAGAGACACAATGGTATGCCTGGTCATATTAGTGCCCAAAAGTAATACAATACCCTTAATTTGAACCCAGTGACACTATCGTACACCTATTCATAACGGCACACGAGGAAACACAGTATCCTCCCAACCTTGGTCACCTAGTCCTTAAATATCAATATCCTTTATAAGGCATGTAGTTCACCTATAGAGTAGAGTAGGGCTTAAATTAGGGTATAACAACACACCAGTGAACCAAAATAATGAGGGCTAACACCTCACCTCTAAGGTAGCGGCCCCTAGAGAGCAATTATTCCCAACTCGAGGTCTTTCACTTTAAGTATTAATATTTTATGAGATGATCACATAAATCACATATGAAACAACAATTTCCATTTTCCATACTTAACCATTTTTCTTTCTATGTCCAATTATTTAGATAAATTCTAAGGTAATAAGTCTATGTCAAGCCAAGTCCAATCTAATTTTAGCTCATCAAAAGTCTAAGGCCATTCTAGCATTCAATTATTTGTAAAAGATACCTTAGGTCAAGATTATTAAAATACCCTTCAAATTTATTTTCACCATTTTATTCAATTTTGTACCAACATTACCATTATGAGAGATTGATCATGAGCAGGAAAAAAGGTAGTATTTCACATTATTTTAGCATGTAGGTAATATTTACATTTTGGCAATTAATTGTATTTTCTACTTTTCATGTATTTAGTGGGTTACGCCCACCAGAACCTTAATCATATGACTATCATGTATCACATCTTCCATGCAGCATTTATATACATATGTAAAGCATAAAAAATCATTTAAATATGAATATTATCATCATAGTACATGCAGGGAATTATCTCTAACCCTAAGCCATACGAATAGAATTTAATCATAAGCTAACCTTAATCAAGTGCATATGCATCCATGAGGATTATCGTAACACTAAATTTCATGCATAAGAAATCACTAGGCATATATCTTGGAATTTGAATCATTAATTGATAATAATAGAAATCCTAACAAAATCTTAGACATGCGGATGTAAAACATTTGACATATTACCACACATACAACTCAATTATCAATAATCATGCATATCATCCCTTCACCATAGTATCATTATATCATACATGCTACAATACTCAAAAAGAATAAAACCCTAGCATGATTCTAGGCCTAAAAGTTCCTAGTATGCTCACACATAATTTATACCATCCTATGAGTGATTGGATTTACCCAACTCAAGCTTACACAAAAGAGGACTTTTACAAAGCTCTCAAGGATTACCTAGAAATTTAATATCCAAACACATACATATATAAGCATATAATATTATAAAATAATAATGCAAAACTGCTAAAATAATTTAGGGCTACTAACCAATCGAATAAGCAAGAGGAAAGCTAAGGAAAAACTTAGCACCAAAAGAGGAAGTTTCGACTGAGAAGAGTCAATGTGGAAACGGTGAGAATGTTTGGTGCTAGGGGGCTAAGAATGGTGAGAATGGTTGGTGTTAGGGATGGGAGAACCACAAAAAAGGTGTAGAAAAAGGGAGAAGAATGGGTGTAGCACAAAGGGTAGAAGAAGGGGAGTAGGTTCGGTGATAAAGGGTGCAGAAAATGAGGGGAGCTTCAGCTAAAATGGTTGAAGGTGGGAGAGTTGGGCTTTCAAGTTATGGTCAAATGGAAGAGTGGAAGAGTGAAAGGTAAGGCCGATGGTGGGAAGGTTTATTTGATGAGATGTTGTGAAGGTAAGAACGAAGGAAATTTAGTAGGTTTCAGGGTATTTATGCGCAAGTATATGGGTAGCTTAGGTCGGGGTGGCCGGTGCAGCGTATAGGGGTTCCATGATGGTGGCTGGTTAAGAAGGCCAGTGGGGCTTGGTGTTGCAGACTAAAAATTGGTGGTGGAAAGAGAAATGATGGGGATAATGGAGGGATAGTTTTATGCGCTCAGGTGAGATTGGAATTTGTGGGCTGATCAAGGGTTTTTAGCACAACACAGGAGGGAGCAAATTGATATAAGTAGGGGGTTGTATGCAAGGAAGAAAGGAGCAAAATCAGGAGAGGAAAACATAAGGAAGAGGGGAGGTATGGCATAGATGGTTTGCAAGGTAAGATGATGGAGTAGGGGAGAGTAAGGTGATGGTAAAGGGAAGTATAACATATTTAAGGTGAAATATCCAGGTAAAGAATTAGGATACAATCTATAGTAGAATTTATCAGGTTATCAGTCTAGGTTTATTTGATAAAACGGGTACCAATTAAGACCCAACCTAGATTTAAATTTTAATATGCACCCTTTAGCATATTTTAACCTAATTAAATTCTATAACTAATAAGTCGTAATAATATTACACATATTAATAATATATTTATTATTGAATATCCTAAAATAATTATTACAACTAGTAAATATAATTATCGATTATAATTAGGGGTTTTTGGGAATGGAGTATTATAGATATGGTCAAAATTGCCACAAAGAAGCTTGTGGAACTTGAGAAAAAAAAATGCTATAGGCATTATGTGTTAGGAAATAACCCCCCAACCACACACACAATTACAAGAAAATGTAAGAGTAAATTGTAAGCATAAGAAATAAAGATTTGTAGGATGAAGAGATGGAGACTTTATTGAGTATGAAGATTGGAAGAAAAATGAGAACTTTAAACTTACATTACAAATGGTTAATAGAGGGCCTTTTATACCATCCCTCATCCTTGGCTAAACACTTAGCTATTATCAGTTGACATACTTAATACAACTTTCTACCTAACTTCAATTAAAGTAATATGAAGTGTACAAGTTACCTTCTAATGATTAATACTGTGAGTTGAACCTTATCAAGTTATAGGTTTTAGTGCTAATGAGTAGCAAATCTCTTATGTTAAGGAAATTTCTAACCACTCTCTAATATATCGTCTTCTATCACGCCTTCTCCCTTAGTCTCGCTCACTAGGTCATCCTAGCTAACTTGTCCCATCAATTAGTCTTTGGTTGTAGTGCTTGACTAGTCATTGATCTTGCTTGTCCATCGAATTAACCACTAAATGATTCCCTTATCCTATCACCTCTTGGTTGATGCCCCTGGCTATTACCCTTGGCTGATGCCTGTGGCCGACGCACTTGACTATCTCCCTATAACTAATGTCCTTAGACTAGCCAACAAACTTTACTCTGGTCTTGTCTCTCGACTTCATTCCTTTTGTTAAGAAACCCTAACATTATGCCTTGGTATCCAACATTATTCCAAAGTTAAAAGAAATATGAATGCCAAAAACAGATTACTTGGTTGTAGTTGGACTGAAGTAGAAAACAAAGTACATATATTCACTAGGGGATGATGAGGTGTATCTTAGCCATCCCATAGTTATAAGAATGTTAGATAACCTAAGTGGGAAGTTAAGAGAAGAAGGTTATCATCTTGATGGTAGCTTCGCTCTATAAGATTTAGATGAGGAAGATATGGTGCAATCTGTAGGTTATTATAGTGAGAAACTAGTTATGACATTTGTATTATAATACCTCAAAAATTTAAAACCTAGAAATTAATAAATAGCCCTCATTTGGGATAATTTAATTTTTAAATTTATTTAATTTAATAATTTTGTGAATTTATGAGCATATAAAAATGGATATGAATATTTAAAAAATTAAAATAAATATTTTGTTATTTTATCATACTCATTTTATTTAAATAATTTTTCAAACCAATATTTTACTAAAATTATCCTTTTTAAACCAATATATTGAATTATAATAAATGAAATTATTAAATTAATTTATCTATCAAAAATATTAAATGCCATTATTCTAAAAACTATTTTATTTTATTTTTCCTCTTTATCCTTTTTCTTCCTTTTCATTTCCTCCTTTCCCTTTTCTTCTTTTCCACCTCTTCGGACCTCCCGGCCTGCCTCTTTCCGTTGGGTTGTGACCTTTCTTCTTTCTCCCTCTCCCCCCATGTATCTAGCCCTAACCCAGCGTCCCTCCCTCTCTTTGCTTTTTTTCCTTTTCCCCCGGTTGGGCCAACCTACCTTTTCTTTTCTTTCCACTCTCCCCTGCGCACGCGGGCCAACCCAATCTCTTCTTTCCTTTCCTCGCTCAACCCACCTACAGTCCCTCCCCTAAGGATGGCAATTTTCCCCGCGGGTTCTGGGCCCCGTCGGGGATTCCACGTTCGGGTTCGGGTTAGGGAGGGAATTCAGGGATCGGGTTCTGGTTCGGGGATTCTTAACGAGATTTTTTCGGGGACGGGTTTGGGGTCCCCATCCCCGAACCCGCCCCGAAATTTTATATATATATATATTTTTATATAATTATATATATATATATGATATATATAATTTTTTTATAGAATATAAATTAAAAATATAATATAAAAAAGTAGTTTAAGGATCGGGGATGGGATCGAGGATCGGGTATAAAGTCGGGTTTTGGGGATCGGGTCGAGTTTTAAGAACGGGGAATAAATCGGGGATCAGGTCGGGTATGGGGATTTGATCCCCGCGGGGATCGGGTCGGGGAATCCCCGATAAAAAAATAACGGGGATCGGGTCGGGTTCGGGGATTATTTTCCTTATCGGGTTCGGGGATGGGGATGGGGTCCCCATCCCCAACCCGCCCCATTGCCATCCCTACCCTCCCCCCTTCTTCTTTCCTTCTCCTTTGACGTTGCACTCCGTCCTCCATGGCAGCCTACAACCTTCGCATGCACCCACCTACCTTCCCTTATAGCTCTACTTTCTCTCTCCCTCTCTCTCCCCCATCACTTTCCCTTCCATTTTGAGCCAAACACAACCCTCCCTCACATGGTCCTTTCTTTCCTTTTCTTCCTTCTTCTTGCAACCCACCACCCTACCCATCTACCTGCAACCTCCCCCTGCCACCACCTAGCCAGCGCCCTACCTCCTCTTCCCTCCCTCTTCTTTTTCTTCTTCTCTCCTACTTTTTTTCCTCCTAATTTGAGCCTCCCTTTCCCAGACCTCCCTTTTCTCCCTTCTTCCCCCTTCTCCTCCTCCCCTATTTTTATTTTGCTGCCTCCAACTACCGCTTCTACCACCTGAACAACAACCACATCCACCTCCTGACACCCCTTGCTACCTCCCTACACCACCCCATCACCCTCACTTGCCCCTATATCCCCCTTTCCTTCCTTTCTTTTCTTTTCCCTCCTTCTTATCCTTCACCCTGCACCATCACCATGCACAACCGTTCTCCCTCTTCTTCCGCCTCCACAGCCACCACTCCACTCTCTGGCACCTCCTTTGCCACCACTTTACTCCCCCTTGACCGAAACCCCTTATGGCCACTTCCCCCTTCTCTTTTTTTCCTTTCCTTCTTCTCCTCCACCACCCTTTCATCCCCCTTTCCCAACCCTCCAGCCACCAACTCTGCCACCTTGAGCTGCCAATCATCGACCCCCAACCACCACCTACACCCCT
Organism: Tamarix chinensis; assembly: GCA_030549775.1. Lineage (NCBI taxonomy): Eukaryota > Viridiplantae > Streptophyta > Magnoliopsida > Caryophyllales > Tamaricaceae > Tamarix > Tamarix chinensis. Next base: position 43,582,046 of record CM060182.1, read on the forward strand.
ATTCCATCAATGCACCCAGCCACCACCATAACTCCCCTCCATAACCCCTCTACCCAACTCCCAAAACCCCTGCCCGAACCACCCCTTCCTTTCTCCCCACTTCCCCTCTTCGACCCCTTCTTCCTTACCATATTACATGCAGCTCAGGCTGCTCATGCAGCGTGAACCTTGCCTTTTATTTTGAGCCAATTTTAGTTAATTTCAAGGTATAGAAATAGTTAGTATTAGTATATATTTGTTAAGTTTTTTATAAAGGTTTATTCTTTTGATTTTTCTACTTCTAATATGATAAATATTGATATTATTTAGGTATTGATTTTACTAATCAAAGCTCAAACCTTTAATCGGGGTACCGGTAAGGTTTGATTATTACTCAAAATAAGGTAACTATTATACCCTACTAAAATGTGTGGATATACGTATGCTAGTACATCAGAGTTGTTAATATGTTTACATGTATGATGTATGTTGTTACGTATAATGTATTTAGTGGCATATGTTGGTTGATGAAAAGAAAAACATGTTAATTTATGTCTCATGGGGGGAAATAATGCTTAAGGAAGGAGCCTTGTTGTTAATGATAAGGTTAAATACATATGTTTGATATGATAAGCTAATGTGGCCATTTGTTGCATAGATAATGTTAATATAAGCCCTAGGGGCATTTTAGTAAATTTTCTTATGCAAAAGGCATGGCCTAAATAAGTGTGTGTGATAGGTGCTAATGAGTATTAATGATAAATAATAACAGTTGGTGGTGTTGGATGATGTATATAGACCATGTATATTTATAATTATATGGTGAGGGCATTTTAGTAAAATTTATATAATAAGGGAAAAATAGTAATTTTGTAAATTAAAGGGGGTAAAATGGTGATTTAATAAAGGAGAAGGGTATTTTAGTAATTTGGCATAAAGGAGGGGCATTTTTGTAAAGTAAAGGAGTAAAATGGTGATTTAATAAAGGATAAGGGTATTTTAGTAATTTAGCATAAAGGAAGGGCATTTTGGTAAATTTATAAAGGGGTAAAATGGTGATTTAATAAGGGACAAGGGTATTTTAGTAATTTTTCATAAAGGAAGATCAATTTGGTAATTTTAGTAAGTAAGAGAGACACTTTGGTAATTTAAGCCACCAACAGGGCAATTTGATAATTTAAACAACTAAAATGGCAACTTAGTAAATTCAATAAGTATGAAGAGTAATTTGGTAATTTAACTAACCAAATGGACAATCTGGTAAATGTAATAAGAATGGAGGATAATGTGGTAGTTTAACAAATATAAGGGATAATTTGGTAACTATACAAACATGAAGGGTAATATGGTAATTTGACAGATAAAAAGGGATGACTTGGTAATTTTACAAACAAGGGGTATTTTAGTAAATTTGTAAGGATGATGGGGGTAAAACAATAAATTACATATAACCTGTCAATAGATTAGATAAGTCTCCATAATTAGACATAAGTAACGTTGAATAATAGACTAAGGAGATTTGATAAATCAGTGAGTATGACAAGAACATGGTATAACCTAGGATTGGCTGAACAACTAAGACTATGATATGACGCTTATCCCATATTCATGAAAGAGGTGTCTAATCATTAATCATGCATGTCTAGTTTGGGTTGTGTGTGGAATAAAATACGAGTAAAATACTAAAAACTTAAAGTGAAAGATTATAGAGCCGGGTCTAGTGAGGATAATTTTTGGTCCACTAGCTATAATAGTGATCAAGTGCGATTTGCCCTATCGAGTGATATCCGGTCCACTGGCTATATTAATGGTTAGGAGCGTTTTGCCATATGGAGTGATTTCCGGTCCACCGGCTATAATAGTGGGGGATTCTGAGCTCGATAAACCAAACCTTGCATGATAATAAATCATGGGAAGATACTTACAGTAGAACACCACGTGAGTCGAGGCCAATGAGGATAACTTCCGGTCCACTGGCTATTATAGTGGTTAGGTACGTCTTGCCCTACGAAGTGATATCCAGTCTACTAGCTATAATAGTGGTCAGGTGCATTTTGCCTTGTGGAGTGTTTCCAGTTTACCGACTATAATAGTGGGGTCCTCGCACATATGTAGATGTAATTTGAGAGATGATGATTGAATAATAATTAATTAATAGCTTAAGACTAAAAGTATTAATTTCACCTTTATGATCCATTGTTATAATATAAGTTTAACCTTGGTGTCTATCTCTCTCTTAGTATGTGATGGCATTGCTAAGTGAATGGGCCTTGTACTATGCATTTCTTATTTTATGAGGTGTTACACTATGTATTATTTCTTAAGATGCTTCTATCCCTATGCCCGTGCATGCTATCATTTTATATCATCATGTATTATGTGTTGCATGCGGCCCTTGCCTTTCAGTTTAGTATAAAAGGGTTACTCAGTACTATAGTACTAAAGGGTTCTATTTATAGGTCCCTACCTATTCAATAGGCAGTGTCCCTTGCAGGTTTGCTTTAGGTGATATTCAAGTGGGCATCGACCATTGGGTAAGAGCGTAAGGATTATCCGGGAATGATTTCAAGATTTCTCTTTTACCTTTTTATTTCCATGTTGAAATGATTTTTATTCTAGTAACCACTAATAGTTGGTTTTATTCTTGTAAAGAGTTCAATGTACTAATCTAATTTAAATAAAGTCTAAATTTGAGTAAATTGTCTTTTGATCTTTTTAGCCTTAGCATATGGTATTGGAATGGTAGGAGGAAACCGGTCTGGTACTAAGTGTGGCAGTAACATTCCTGAAATTTATGGTTTTTATTTCCGCTAATTTTTAAATAAAACAAAATTTTTTTAGTAGTAAATTTTGGGGGTGTTACATGTATTCCTTAAGTTGCCATAATGTTAGTAGGGGAGAAACATTACTTCTACCCCTTTACCTAGATTCATAACTTGTATGATGGTTGAGGCCTTGCAGAACCCATTCCATCTTCATAACTTTGGTTTTACGGTTGATTGATGCACTACATCTTGAAGATATCATATTTTTTTTCTTACAAGACCTACCCTTGTCTTTATTTTTATGTTTCTTATAGAAAATAAAATATTTCTTTTTATGTCCAATTTTTACAATATGTTCCATTATGGTGGTGAAATTGGGAAAATGCAACACTCATATTGAAATGAAAAACTGATGAACAACAAATATTATTGTACATCATTAAGTGGAATTCCTCTATTTAATTTTTATTCTCCCCTCATGATGAATCATAGTTTATTAGTTTAATAAGTGTCCATACTTGACTTCTTACACCATGATGACAAGCTTAATTATGATATATTTTGATAAGCTTGTGAAGAGTTTCTTTCTAATGTAATAATATGGCGTGTAAGAAGTAAGAGCAAACTCATGTTAAATTTGTACTTGCAGGATCATTTTTTTTCTACAAGAAAGAAAGTTTTGCATTAATCATTGGAAATATTACAACTAAGTTCATAGAACTTATCCAAACAACTTTCAACAAAATGCCTACTTATCATTCCAAATGAGGATGTAAACCTAGCCGAGATAACATATATTATTTTCTTAAGAAGATTCTTCCAAAGAAAATTTTTATGGGAGAAGATTTTAGAGTTACAGGCATGCTAACATTCATAGATGCACGTTGCACTTAAGGTTTTAGCCACTTATATTTTCCTTCTAGATATTCTTGTATTACAGGCCAAGCAATCAAGAGCTCGAGGCCAACTATGGACAGGACCTTGAAGAACAACATAAGAAAAAGCATTATGTAACAAGTGCTTTATAACAGGACTTTTAAACAAAAGATGAGGAAACGTCTCAATTACATCACAAAAGACACAGGAAGGGTCTACAATGTGGCAGAATTTGCTGATGATGTCTTTTGTGGGAAGTATATAGTGAGTAGCAATCCAGAGAACTATTTCATGCTTGGGACTTGCATTATTCCTCCAAACTATTTTCCACCAGGTGACATGAGAGGCTCTAGGTCGAATTTTTTCATAGACCACATTCATCTTGTAGGATGTAGAAAGATCAAGAGAAAGAATAGTATGTTTCAATACTTCTCTAAGTTTAAATAACTTGTTCATTATCCAAGAGGCAATACATGGCAAAGTAGCTTTCCAAATAAGTTAATAACTATGAACCTATTTGATCCATAAGTTATTTTTGTCTTGTGCAATGTGACAGAAATGCTTGCCAATAGTTGCTATATTCCAAGTCTGAATGTCTAGAAAATCTACTCCACCTTCTTATTTGGGTAAACAAACTGTTGACCATGAAATAAGAGCTCTTTTGCTGGTATTAACTTTACTAGTCCACAAAAAACCCTGCATAGACTAATCATCTTGAGAAAATATTTCTTGGGTTATATCAAAGTTTGACTCCAATACATTTGAATGCCATAAATAGCAAATTTTAGTAATTGTAATCTGCTAGCATATGATAACAACCATGTAGACCGATGCTGCATTTTGTTAGTGATCTTCCTTATTAACTCTAACACTTGATCAGAGCACAATATTGCTAAAGAAAGAGGAACTCTAAGGTATTTAAAGGGCATTACACCTTCAAGAAAAGAAAGGAAATCAATGATATGCTAGTTAACTGATTCTGAGACACCACTAAAGTATACAACACTTTTAGTAGGAATGATATGAAGATCCAAGGTGTTACTGAAGCAATAGAACTTTTCCATTAGTAGGGGTGATAGACTGTAGGTCCCTCTACAAAAAAGCAAGAGGTCGTCAGCAAAGGAAAGGTGATAATGTGATGCCTTTTGTATTTTGGATGACCTCTAAAGTCCTTAGTAATCCAAAGTTGATTGAGAAGCCTAGAGAGATACTCAAGAGTAATAACAAAATAGATAGTGAACCCATCTAAACTAGGAGCTTTAGTGTTGCCTACAAAGAACAAAGCTTCTTTAAAGCTAGAGAAAGAAATAGGTTGCAGAAAATATTTTTTTTTGGTCAAGAGTGAGCACTGGCCCTTTCTGCAAAAGAAGAGTATCCATAGGAGATGTAGGACTTGAAGTTTCGGTTCCCAGCAAGTTTTTACAATAATCAGTAAAAGCATTTTTGATTGAATCAGGGTATGTTTCCTAATCACCATTTAACAACTAAATTTGGGAAACCATTCTTTTTATTTTGTCTAGCTTTCATATTGGCAAAAAAGAATGATAGTTGGGGTCACCCAGTTGGATCCATTTGATGCTCGACTTTCACTTTAGGAAACTTTCTTCACACTTTGCATAATATTCATACTTCTTTAGAAAATCATGTTCTTCTTGGTGGAGGATAGCATAAGAAGGAGTAACTCTAAGTTTTTCCTATATATTCTCAAGGTGGCTTCTTTGAGCATTAACTTTACTAGTAATGCTACCAAACTTTGTCTTGTTTAGGAGTTTGAGCTTATGCCTTAATTGATATAAATATTTCTTTATATGTGTTGATAGTGAGTTGTGGTGCTACTGTTTCCATACCTCTTTAACTATGTTATAAAAATCAGCATCAAACGTCTACATATCATAAAATTTGAACCTATTTTTGGGCTGAGGTCTTATAAGTTTCATATTTGCCACTACAAGACAGTGATTAGAGACGAGGGTAGTTTGGAATTCCACCATGGAGTTATCCCATGAAGTCTAACCATTGTTGTTGAAGTTGTATTGAACATGTTACTAAGGCCAATGCCTTTTGGGTGAATATTTTGGAAATTGGGATTTCCTTAGAAGCATGGAAAAATGACTAGTTATCCCATCATATTTATGCTCAAATTACTTAGAAAAATATAAATTTATTGTAGCTTTCTAAGGCATATTAACTTAAGCAAAGACATTAGATTGAGTCATGGTAGCTTTTAAAGGTACATTAACTCAAGTGAAGAAAATGAAGAGAAAACAATGCACTAGTCTATGTCATGTTAACACTAAAGTCTACCATTCATTTACCTTTTAAAGGCACACCACTACTATTATTATGTCACCTTCAATATTTGCCCTTTACCTTTATTTTCCACAAGAAGAAATTAATTTGACAAAAGGGGGAAAAATGATGGTAATGCATGACACTTTTCCTTTGTACTATAATAAGCTTAGTTGAAAGTGGTTCAATTCTTGATAGAAAATCATTAGTTCAGCAATATAAAGATGATCAAACCATTGGCCAAAAATCAATAGCAACCCTACATTACAACCTTCTTTTTCCTTAATAGTGATCAAAGGCACAACATTTGAACAATTGACTACACATGTTTATTAAGTCGAGGACAACTATGCATGGTTTCCTTGTTTTGGTTATTAAGTTGTTACAATTAGTTTCAAATCACCACCATGTGTAGTCAGTTGTTCATATGTTGTACCTTTGATCACTATTGAGGAAAAATGAGGTTTCAATGTGGTATTACTATTGGTATTTATTAAGTGGTTTGATCATCTCTATCTTGTTGAACTAACAATTCTTCTTTCAAGAATTAACTCCCCTTCAACGAAAGCTTCTTATGGTATACTATAATTGAAATTTTTGCATTAAAAAACGTCGATCTCGGGCATCCTATAAATATAAATTACATTTTTAGTTTAATGAACATAAAAAAATTTAAACCAAGGTTTTCCAAAAAGTACCAATTATTTCCATAATTTACCCACCTTAGCTATTTAATTAAGCTTAGTTGTGTGGAAGGAAATAAAATGGTCATGTGCTAGTAGTTCCATCATTTTACTCCTTTTTGTCAAATTAATTTACGATTGAAGATGAATCTACTTTTTATATTTTGTTTAATAGATTGAGAAGAGAGACTTATAAGGAAAAGGTCGAAGACAACATAATATTAGTACTAGTATGCCTTTAAAAGGTAAACGAGTGACAAACTTTAATGTTGATGTGATATTTTATTTATTTATTTATGGGGGCTCTTAAAGGCAAATGCAAATTACCATATAGGTAACAACACTATAAAAGTATAACAATATCGATAGAAAAGGGAAGGGGATTTGAACCCAAAACCTCTAATAGTCAGGAGTTGGTCTTTAGCACTAGACCAAATCTCATTTGGTAGTGTTGATGTGATGTTGATTGGTGTGTTGTTTTCTTTTCATTGTCTTGAGTTAATGCACTTTTAAAAGCTATCATAAGTCAATCCAATGTCTTCACTTTGATTTTCTTTAGAAGGTTTGCTTTTTATATTTTTTCTAGACCTAACACTATTTATTTCTGATTTAATATGTTTAGGTGTTAAAATTATTCATTATCATAGTTATTAGATGTAGGTGATTTCCAAAATGGCTCGAAGGTTGGTTATTTTTCTGAGATTTGGTTTCTATTGAATAATAACAATGCAACATAGTGGGTGATGTAGGTATATAAACGAGATAAGTTTTACTCGAAATAAGATAATTTATACCTGATGGTTTCATAAACGGAAATGTATATGGAGAAAGAATAATAATATCTGTGAGATACACATATACATACATACATACATACATACATACATACATACATATATATATATGTATCCATTTACCTGATATATAATTATACACCTTTAATTTTAAATCAAACATAATATTCTATTGAAGTAAAAAATACCGTGCCTATTTGGTTTGGGATTAATGAAATCATTCATCTCCATTTAATATGCTTGTGAACCTATTTAGAAACTATTACTGATTAAAAGTTTACTCTAAATAATATTATTTTTATTAACTCCAATTTCAAAGATAATTAAGGTGAATGATAAAAGTTAATTGGTATAACTTTTATTCAACTTAATTCAGTCCAATCAAAATATAAATAAAATAACTTTTACTAAATCAAATTAATATTATCTAAGTATTATTTTTAAATATTTATTCCAATTCACTTTATTCTCTTTAGCTAATTTTTAGAAGATGTTTGGATGGAGATTAATGAAGGTTAAATTTTATGTTAACCTTGTTTGTCAACCTTTTTTTTGGATTTAACTTAGGTTAGATTATAAATATTAACCTCATTTAACCTTGATTCACCCCAAAATTGTTAACCTCCAAATCAGAGGTTAATGAAGGTTCAGATTAAACTTTGAAAGACATTTTATCTTGCCAGTCCATATTGCCCTCATCTTTGTAATATATAACCCATTCTATGCTTCAACTATTCGGCTTCTATCTGCAAACCATCCAACTTCTACATCACTTTTCTTGTTCATCAAAGTTTAGTGGATACTATTGTGCTTTGTTATTAGTTTGCTTAAGATTTGATGTAGGAAGCAAGTAAATCTTTACCTAATTTATCGATCCTTCTCATTAATTTTCTTTTGTGCAGTAATTATATATTAGGATAGCTAGTAATTATAGTACCACCGTACTCCTTGTTTAACCAAGAGTTGTTGTAGGTTGGGATTATTACCTTCTTTGACTATTCGAGTCATAGCTTATTTTTTCCATGGGTTTATCTATTAGAATAGTAGAATATTACCCCATGTACTTTGACTATTAGAATAGTTGAACATCCAACTCTTAGAATTATAGCTTATTTTGTTCCCTTCTTGTTTGGGTGTTGTTGTGTGTATACATACATACACACATACACACACACACATGTCGAAAGGCTTTCTAGCTTATTAGCACCAAATTAGATTCTACTTATTATAACTATAGAATATTTAACTATTGAACAAAAAGTACTTTATTATCATAAGTTTATTTCTGACTCCTCCTATACTTTAGTTTTTGTGTATTTGCTAGTTGCCCCTTGGTAGTTTATTATTGCATATTGAGCTTTATACATGTATTAATTTACCAAATATCTATAAAAAAAATAGTGATTTGAAAAACACTTGTTGATAAGGAGATTCTTGATATCTTCTCAAGAGTAAGATTAGCATATTGATATGTCATTATTCTTTGAAGTTGCCCCATCTTGATCCCATGATTCCTTTCAGTTATGGGAAGAATTATATTAGCTAAGTATGCGCTTACCTTCTAATTTAAATTTGGTAAGGTTTTACTTTGCTCCAAAAGAGCTCCCTCACTAGTTTTCCTTATCTACAAAAGACAATATATTGTTGGATTTAGGATATATTAGCGGGCTGCGGAATATAATTATGATGTTTGTTGTGTTATTATGTGTATAGATGGACCATGAAGATTTGCCTGATTTGTACTGTAAACATGGAGCAAAAAATATATGTCAGACTTTTAAGATGATGTAGTATTAGTATTTGAAAGAAAATGGTATAATAATTGACGGGGATGATGATGAAGATGAAATTCATATGGAATCTAGAGAAGTAAGAATTTTTATACGAGAGGCAATGACAAATAGAGTGATATTTAGACAAATGATTCGTATGGTCCCCGAATCATTTTGTAAATTGTGTGGATTACTAATAAATCAATGTGCTTTGAGAGCAACAAAATGGGTTAATATTGAGGAACAAGTGGCTATGTTCTTATACATGTTAGGACACTCCAAAAAAAATCAAGAAGTGCAGAGATTCTTTAGAAGATATAGAGAAGTTATTAGTTATCTTTTTACAATGTCTTAAAATCAGTGAAAGAATTAGAAAACATGTTCATAATATAACTAGATGGATCGGAAATACCAACAAAGCTAGTCACCAATACCAAGTTCTATAATTATTTTAATATGAATAAGATAGATCTTTTTTCCCCTCAAGTTAGTACATCATGTACTATGTTTTAACAAGACAAAAGTAATTACATGATTGTGTTGGAGCAATTTATGGAACCCACATTCGAGTAAAAGTTCTTGTTTCGAATGTACCAAGATATTGGGGTAGAAAAGAGTATCCTACTCAAAATGCGTTAGCAACTTGTACTTTTGATTTAAAATTCACCTATGTTTTAGTTGGTTGGGAAGGAACATCGGATTCTCGAATAGTAAAGAATGCATTATGACGATCATTCCTACTTCAAATTCCACAATTTAATTTTTTAAAGGATTTAATCAAATAAAATTAGCTTCTTTTTTCAAACTATCTAATGGAGTGAAATTTTCATAGGAAAATTTTACCTTAGTGATGCTGACTTCCCCATAAGGAGTGGACTCATTCCACCTTATAGAGGAGACTAGTACCACTTAAAAGAATACTCACGCAATCCTTCTATAAATCCTCACAAACTATTTAATCTTCATCATTCTTCCTTGAGAAATGTAATTGAAAGAGCTTTTGGCATTGTGAAAAAGAGATTTTCTATTATGTTAGGTGCTAACAAACCAAATTCTATAGTTTATACCTAGACAAAGATTATCTTAGCTTATTGTATCTTGCATAACTATATAATAGGTGTAGATCCAAACGAGGACATAATTAGGGAGGTTGATGAAGAACTTGCACATGAAAATAGTTAAGAACAAGGAAATAGGTCTGATGAACTTAATAAAGATAGAGATGCCGTGATGGGAGAGTTTATAAGGAATTTAATTGCATTGGCTATGTGCATAAATTATAATGCATAGGCTTTATATTAATAGTTTTATGTTAAATATCTTATTTAATTATGGATTGTTATGTTTAAGCATTTGTTTTGTTTTGGACTTGTAGTAACATTAAGTTTCTATGTAAGACTTTTCGATTATGATTAGCTTGTTAATTGTACTCATTATCAAGAATGATCATTTTTGTTTGCATTACTAATTGATATTTTGTTGTTTAGTTGATTTACATGTCTCATACATATTTTAAAATTAACATATTGTAGATTTCAAGCATGCCTTTGAAAAAACTTTGCATTTCAGAGAATGATAATAGTAGGATTGACAAAGGTACAACTATAAGGACACGTGAGATGGGAAAATTCCTCATTGATGCTTTCTTGCATCAAAAACGTATTGGAAATTGTTCAAGTAGTACTTTCGCATCTACGGTTTTTGAGGCTATTTTGAAAGAGTTGGGAGAAAAATTTCCTCAATACTCATGGAATAAGGAAAAGTTTTGCATTAGAATGAAGTATCTAAAGGGTAAGTTCACACCAACCTATGTTGTTTTTAGACATGTATCTGAGAGTGGTTGGGGATACAATGAAACTACAGAAAAATGGAAAGTTGAGGATGACGTCTGGGATAAGATCATCGAGGTGTGTATTACATTCTATCTACTATATTGATTACAATGTTTCTATTTTTTTGGTCCATTTGGTTATTTTGTTGAATATTATTAATTTTTATTATTATTATAGACTCATCCCAAGGCTGTTGAGTAGAGAAACAAGTCCATTCCTTCTTATTGAAAAATGGAGGAGCTTTGTTGGTGCGACCGTAGCCGGCACGCAATTTAAACCCTCTTGTTGTCAATTGTAGCACTGGTAAATAGGGTACCGTTCTAGCCGGGGATTGAGAGGGCTCACCTCTAATTAACTAGCTTAAACTAAAACTAAAAATAAAAGTCCTAAATAACACAAAATAAATAAATAAGAAAAATACTAATGGGGGTTTATCAAAATAATAATAAAATAATAAAAGGATTAAATAAAATAAAATAAACTAATAATGAAAATAATGGAAAACAATGGGAAACTAGCAGATAGGAGAAATATGTTAGGGAAATAAAAATCCACCACTAGATTAGGTTGAAAATATAATATTTATTTCTAAGTCATCTTTTAATCGTGAGAAAGAGATCGACCAAGTTGCACACCAAAAGCAGGTCTATACACCTTATATTACTTCCCTTAATTAAATTAATACGACAAAGCGCCAATATTAACCCTATTAAATACTAGCAGTATAGCAGCAACAAGCGGCTCCTATATTTAACTAGATTTAATGCATTAAGTGTAAGTGGAAGGCTGTCAATCTAAGTACCCAAACCAGTACAAAAAGCATGTCTAGCTGTATTTCCTTTTTTTGACCCACACGTATCGAAACGTTTTACCACTTAGGTTAGAATCACAAAACGATTAGGTGAATTGTTATCTAACCTAGCTGCAATTTATACATATAAATTCTAGTATATTTAGATGGCCACCTAGCAAGCAATTTATCCTACATACTGTCACTTATGAGGTACCAGAACAAGGCATGCACCAAATAAACTATACTTGACAGAATTATACATATAAACGAAAGCAATTAATATAGAGTCAAGAAACAATCTCACGAAACAAAGAAGATAAAATTATAATTCAAATTCTATTCCAGGGTTTCAAATTATTCCCTAACAATAAATAATCAGCCAACCATAATTAAAGAATTAATTACACAGAAATATATATCTAAAATATAAATTAAACATAAGAGAAATAAATAACCGGAATTAATTTTAAATAAAAGATCAAGAATTTATTCAGATAAAAATTAATTTTATCTGAAATAAATTCTACCGGTATTAATTTCTTCCTATTTCTCTTCCTTGTTTGCCTTTATTTCCGTGCCAAATTCTTTTCTTTTTTTTCTTTTTCTGGCCGGCGGCTGATAGGCTGACGTGCGTCGTCCTTTTCCGTGCGCTGGCCGCTGAGTGCTCCTCGTTGGCCTCGGTTTCCGTGCCCCCCTCCTCCCGTCGCGTGACGTGCGGCTCTGCGTCGTCTGGCTTCTTCTCTGCCCGTCTCGCTCTGTAGCTCTCCAGACGCGCCCTCCTCTTCCGTGCACTGCCGCTCCTCTGTGTCCCACAGAGTCGAGCCTTGAAGGCTCTCGTGCCGCACGCCTCTCCTTTTTTTTCTGCGTCGTTGGCCTGCTTTTTATAATTTTCTGTGCCCCCCCACGTCAGCCCTTGCGGCTGCCTCTTCTTTCTCCTGTGCTCCGTGTGGCTCGTTTGGTTTCGTTTAAGTGGCGTTTGGGCCTTCGGCCTTCGGCCTTGGTCCAAACGTCGACTTATTTTTTTTCTTTCTTTTATTTAAAATAAAACCTGCAAAATAAATTAATAAAAATTAATAAATAATATTTTATTCTAAATTTACTTAATTTATATCATTTTAGCTCAAATAATAAAATTGTTACAATTTTTACCGCTTAAGCATAAAACAATAATTATTCCCCTATATTAGTTAAATAAACTACCAAAAACTAAGATTATAAGGGTATAAAATGTGTCAAAATATGAACTCATCATTTGTGCGAAAGATAAGGCAACTACAGATAATGCTAAAACAACAACCGAAGTTAGGGCAAGGAGGAGGTCTGTTGTAGAACATCATTTAGGTGTGGGAAGCTCAAGAGGATTAATTAATGATATAGATCAGATGGTTTCTTAAAATAAAGTTGAAATTGAAGGGTTTACTTCATTTGGTGTCGACAACAACTCTTAGCCTACTCCCAAATATGTAAATTTAGATGTAGATAACGTTACTTCAAGCAATGCAAATGGTTTAGCGAGCAAAAGAAACAAGAGTAAGAGAAAGTTTGATTTGAATTCATTCTTTGAGAAATGGTCTAAGATATTAGATGCTAGTATTGAGAAGTTGAGTAATTAAATTGCAAACTCCAAAAAAAAATCTTCTAATTCCACGTTCATATGTTTAGCAATTACTCAAATATATCAACTTCAAAGAATATGCTCTTCTTGGAGTGCCGATGGAAGGTCGTAAGCATATGATGTGGATGTATCTAATGGATGCAAAGTATGTTGACTCGGAAGATGTTATGCTAATTTAGGATTATGGATATCCAATATGTCATCAAACTTTTAGATGGTTAAATTTTTCTATTGAAGTTACGGATTGTGTTGAACCGGAATCTCTGTTCATTTTGTTAAAGTTGTGTTGTGTTGGATGATTAGCAACTTATGAGTGCGATGAAAGATATCTTTGAAATGGGTTGTCATAGCCAGTACTAGCTAATAATTGTTCTTCTTCGTTTGATAGTGAAAAATGTTAGGTGGAAGTTGCTTGGTAGTTCAATTATGCTGAAATTAGCTTTTCTTACCTTCAATATTGAGGCGGCTAGAATATAGAAGTACAACAAAAGGGAAATGTATCCTTATTTTGAGTACGCAACAACTACTTTCTGCATTGGTGGAAAAGGTTGGTACCAATAAGGTAACCATTTGTGTTTGCCTGGTAATATTTGTTGGTCTTATAACCTCGGCCAAAGATGTTTGTATGCTTTATTTTTTTTCCTTGTTTTCTGTAGTCAACTGCTTGGTTTTTTTTTGTTGTCTATTACTCTTCACTATACTTTTTAGTTTACATTGTTGGTAGTATTTTTATCGTTTTTGAACTACCTGATGTGTGTCGCTTTTTTGTATAACTTTATTGTTGGAAGCTAACATAATAAAAAAAATAGAAAGTAAATTATTAAATCTTGGCAAAAGAAACAAAAAACAAATGGTTAAAACAAAAAGTAAATGTATGAATTATGATCGTTCGTGTGAGTAAAAGAAACAAAAAAACAAAATAATGCATATTAATAATTGAACAGCATAAATGTCACTAATAGATTTTATAATATACGTTAATCTCAATTCAAATAAGATTAAATATATTTATCTAAATTAATTTAATAATTATCCAAATAATTTTTTTAAATATTTATCTCAATTTATCTAGTTTAAATTAATATTATATTATTTAACCTTTGTCACCATAGTTCTATTTAACCTCCGTCCAAACGTATTGTTAAGTTAGCCCTATCTAGCCCTCACCTCCGAATCCTCGAAATATTTTTTTCATGTCTGAGACCTGAGCTCGGCGAATCGCTCGCTCGACCCAGACCTTTACCCTTTCCTTGACTATCATCCTCCTCCTTCCTCTCCAAGCCCGTCCCAAAAAGTAAATGTATGAATTATAATCGTTCGTGTGAGTAAAAGAAACAAAAAAACAAAATAATGCATATTAATAATTAAACACCATAAATGTCTACTAATAGATTTTATAACATACGTTAATCTTAATTCAAATAAGATTAAATATATTTATCTAAATTAATTTAATAATTATCCAAATAATTTTTTTAATATTTATCTCAATTTATCTAGTTTAAATTAATATTATATCATTTAACCTCTGTCACTATAGTTCTATTTAACCTCCATCCAAACGTATCGTTAAGTTAGTCCTATCTGGCCCTCACTCCCGACTCCTCGAAATATTTTTTTCATGTCTGAGACCTGAGCTCGGCGAATCGCTCGCTCGACCCAGACCTTTACCCTTTCCTTGACTATCGTCCTCCTCCTTCCTCTCCAAGCTCATTCCAAAAAGTAAATGTATGAATTATGATCGTTCGTATGAATAAAAGAACAAAAAAACAAAATAATGCATATTAATAATTAAACAGCATAAATGTCTACTAATAGATTTTATAATATACGTTAATCTCAATTCAAATAAGATTAAATATATTTATCTAAATTAATTTAATAATTATCCAAATAATTTTTTTAAATATTTATCTCAATTTATTTAATTTAAATTAATATTATATTATTTAACCTTCGTCACCGTAATTCTATTTAACCTCCATCCAAATATATTGTTAAGTTAGCCCTATCTAGCCCTCACCTCCGACTCCCCGAAATATTTTTTTCATGTCTGAGACCTGAGCTCGGCGAATCGCTCGCTCGACCCAGACCTTTACCCTTTCCTTGGCTATCGTCCTCCTCCTTCCTCCCCAAGCCCGTCCCAGCTCTTCTTCTTGCCGCTTTCCGTCTTCCGTTCCGTCTGTCATATTCTGTTCTCCGCCGTCCCAACCGTTCGTTGGTCGTCTGTATGTTCCAGCCCGAGCATCACTTGAACGTTCGTCAGGCACTGAAATCTTGGTCGAGTTCCGAACTTCCGGTGGAATCTTGGTTGGCTTGCGCTGCTCCTTGCTGGCTGCTGCTTGTGAAGAATTGAAGAAAACGGTTGTGACGGTAGGTGTGCTAAGGGCTATTTTTTCAGATTTGAACTAATTAACTACATTTGTAATTTGTTCTTGCTTTTCACTTATTGATTTTCTTTCCAGATCGAAGGATATAATTTATTTGAATATTTGCAATTATAGGCCTGAGATTGTGGAGGTTGCGAGCTGCTACGTTGCTACCGGCCTACCACACGTGAAACGACCAAGGTATATATTACTTAACTAAATACTCATTTTTATGAAGTTTTCTACTGTATTGGCTTTGAACTGTTAGATGGATGGTTGAATTTATGTGGTTGATATCTGAATATGTCTGTTAAGCTGAATATGGCGATTGGTTATTGATTTTTTTTTTATGGATGGATGAATGCTTGTAATTGTAGGTTTGAAATTATTGATTTTGGTGTTTGGCAGTTTGTAAAGAATTAAGCTAAAATTAAATAGGTAATGGATTTCTCATCCAGGTAACGGATTTGCCTGAAGGATAATATCCATTGGATAATTTAATGAATAAATGGGTTATGCGTTGAGTAACAGATATTTGATGGATTAGGAGTTAGGACTTGGATTTTTAATGGATAACCGTTTGGGTATGGAATACGTTTTCTGGTGTAATTTTTCTTTTCGGGTACCTTCCCCGTTTACATTCCTGGCCATGGCTAGGATTTTCATCAACAAGCAATAAAATCGCTAGATTTGAAAATTCCTTTTGTTTGCTGCCTTCAAAACTATTACATAGATACAAAACTCATATCCTTCCATGTTCAGGTTCTGAAGCTTTTTGTAATTGAACTCTAAATCAACTTCATGATCTTTACAATTCCTTACACTCAGTTTGTGGTTTCAATTAATTGACTTACATCTTTTTTATTTGTTTTGGTTTGATTATTTATTTGCCTTCTTTATGAGGTTTTGGAGGGTGAGTTCATACATTTCCCAACCTTTGAGTTTCACGGTTTATTTTGTGTTTGATTATACTGCTATTGTAGTGAGGATGTTTGCTATTACTACCTAGGTGTTAAATATTGATTGGTCTCATCATTTTACAAGTCTTTATTTTGGAAATTGATTGGATTTTTATAGGTAAAATCTGATCCCCTTTCCCTATCCAATTCTTTTGTTTATTTTCTTTTATTGGCTCTGTATTCATTTTAAATTAATTGTGAACATTGATTTATTTATGACTATTTTCAGATTTCATTGGTATACTGTAGATCAACATTAGATACCACACGAACAGTGGATGAACATTAGATTACGAAAAGAGCAGTAGATGAACATTAGAATACCGAAAGAACAGTAGATGAACATTAAAATACTAAAATAACAGTAGATGAACATTAAAATACCCAAAGAACAGTGGATCAACTAAATTAAAGAACACACTGGCAAAAAAAAATTAGGGAACACTATCATTACTTTTAACACATAAAGAACTGAAGTTGACAAGAACTAACACATCAATTTCTTATATCTCCTACACATACCTAAGCATCAAAAATGAAAAATGAAAGAATGCTAATATATTTGACCACTACTGTATATATGATTCTGAAATTTCGATGAGCCAATCAATGGATTGCTTTGTAGGGAGCAGCAAATGACATTGTTACTTCCCAAATTATAACGTATAAATTAACGACCCAATTGGAAAAATATTGAAAGGGAACAGTTATTGAAAGTGAAAACAAATAAACAAATCCGGATTTTCCCAAATTCAAGTGAGAAGACAACGTGATATAATTGCAGACCCAGAAACAAAGCCAAATACTAGATATAAAAATAATAATATTTCAAAACATAGCTTATCATCCGCTAATTTTAAATCAGTTAAT
This sequence comes from Tamarix chinensis, assembly GCA_030549775.1. Lineage (NCBI taxonomy): Eukaryota > Viridiplantae > Streptophyta > Magnoliopsida > Caryophyllales > Tamaricaceae > Tamarix > Tamarix chinensis. The sequence goes on from CM060182.1 coordinate 43,599,642, forward strand.
TTAATTGTATTTTGGGCAACAAGAAGTAACCTGATTCTTGATACTGATTGCATTCTCAAGTGACAAAATATCCAAACTGAATTTTAATATACAAAATCCCATTCAAAGACCTCAGTTCTATTGATATGATATAATAAACAAACCTGCACTTTATTAATTGATCCCAAAATGCCAAACTCTTTGACGGTATCAATGATGAATAGATTCCCAGTTGCTCAAGATTAAGCAGCCAGCTTTGGCAGCTTTGGCAACATGAAGATTTGGATGAAGAAGATGGCGATTAGCAAGGATGAAGGCAAAGAAGCTCGAATGAGAGAGAAATCCGAGATGGAAGAAGAAGTAAGACAAATTGAAGCTCGGATCCCTCAAAGGATAATCTGTATTGAAGACGAGCGAAATTGGGAAAACTTGGACTATGAAGACAACAATTGGAGATAAAGAAGATGAAGAAAGGTGACAAAGAAGGAGAGAAAAAGCAAAGCTCAATTAAGATGGAGGCTTGAGACATAGACGATGGAAGAACGTTGATATAGCAATGGTAAGGGAAAGATGTGTGAAGACCTTAACGATAAGAGCCAAGCGACTCCTGCTGATGTGGGTCCAAATGATATAGTTTTGGAAACATTCACACCATTTAAAAAAAAAATAGGGTTTTCGGGAAAATCTAAATAACATGAAAATTTAAGTCGGACAATTCTAGAATTTATATATGTTATTCTGAAAATTGAATTTTTCTGAAAAATTGTAGGTTTATCAAGATGTGTGATTTTCAAGATAAACATAGGTACCTTTGTTCAGTTGATTGAGAAGTGAATGATATGAAGAAAAGATTGAAGGCACCATAATAATAGCTGTGCGTGTGCCTTTAAAAGGTAAATGAGTGACAGGCTTTAGTGTTAATGTGGCACAGACTGGTGTGTTGTTTTCTTTCCTTTTAGTTGTCTCAGAACAAGCATGATTCCATTTGGATTATTACTGAGTTGTGGTTGCACTTGTACTATGGCCTACTAGAGTAGTTCATGGTTGAAATTCTTAGCCAGTGGCTACATCTTTAATCTCTCATTTTCAATATGCTCCCAAGCCCTTAAAAAATAAATAAATAAATAAAATAAAATAAAATAAGAAAATTCAGAATGGACATGTAAAAGCAGCACCCTGATGTAAGTTGAAGCTGTCAAAAGTTACTAGGCTTTATGCTTATTGTTTCTTTATTTTTATAGTACCATTGTTTTTCATGTTTATATTTTTAGATGAAAGGTTGAGATTACTACAATCAAATAAACTACTCTCAGTTGCCAAGAAAACTATTCTAAGTCACCAATGAAACTGCTTTAACTTATTAAGGAAACTATAGTATTTAAGTGTCAATGTGGTATTTTTGTAAATATTTATGTATTCGTATTACGGATGGTGCATAGAAGGAAATTACTCTAAGTGACTAAGGAAGTTATTAAAAGTAGCTACAGAAACTATATTATTTAAGTGAAAGAAATTAAAAAAAAAAAGCTGGTGAAATTTTTGTAAATGTATATGCTTATTTTACATGTTATGAAACTACTCTAAGTAGTTGGGAAACTACTATGAGTAGGTAATGAAACTAGGATGGTTCTCAGTTTTCGCTATAATGATTGCCTCTCAGATGTACACACACATGGCTTGGATGTGGGAGTGAGGGAATTGATTTGCTGATCCCATTCAATTTGCAATGGAATTATATAATTTGCATGCTTTGAAGATGCAATTAGTTGCATTGTACTGGTTTAAAATGGGAAAACTTCTTTTGGCTTCTATGTGCCATCGAGAACCAGACTGCTTTTTGTCAAATAGTTTGCTTGTTTTATGTCTTTAATGGGTTTTTGTGTGCCAGGTTTTTCTGAGTAATTAAAATCACCTGTGTAAGTGGACTTCTAATGGAAAAGAAGATAGATGCTGCTATACACGAGCTGCAACTTTCACTCCTTGAAGGCATAGAAAATGAAAAACAGCTATATGCCGCTGGATCCTTGATGTCTCGTAGTGATTATGAAGATGTGGTGATTGAGAGATCAATCGCCAATATTTGTGGCTATCCCCTCTGCAGAAATTCCTTGCCTTCTGAGCATCCTCGGAAGGGACGCTATCGCATATCTTTGAAGGAGCATAAGGTTTATGACCTACGTGAGACTTATATGTACTGCTCTAGCAGCTGCCTCATTAGCGGCCAGGTTTTTGCAGATAGCATGCAGGAAAAGAGATGCTTTGTCCTGAATGTGGAGAAAATTAATGAAGTCTTGAGATTATTTAAGAATTTGGGCTGGAACCCTGTGGAAGACTTGGGGAAAGATGAGGACTTGGGATTGGCTGAATTGAAAATTCAAGAAAAAACAGAAGCCAGAGGAGGGGAAGTGTCTTTGGAGGAGTGGATTGGTCCAGCTGGTGCAATTGAGGGCTATGTGCCACAGAAAGATCTTTGTTTTGAGACTTTGCAGTCCAAACCATACAAAGAAGGCAAGCAAATCCATACTTCCCTCTTGGTCTATCTTTTACTTCTTGTGAACACCTGCAGCCATTGTTCCTATATTTGTCTCGTCTTTGGTACTAATATTTGCATAAATGCAGGCTGCATAGTTAGTGATACCAAATTGAGCAAGGACAAAGAATTAGTTGTCAGTGAGGCCGATTTTAAGAGTGCTGTTATTGTTGATGAGAAATGCACAGGCGCTAGTGATGACGTTGGTGCTAGTAGCTTCTCCAAAGTTTCAATGCCACACACATGTAGGTCTTCTCAGGATGAGGTGGACTTTAAGAGTGTTATTTTACCTGATGATAGATATGGTGTTCCTGAGGTATCTCTTGAAGCATCCAGAGGTAGAACACGTCTATATTTGTGTTAAGTCCTTGTTTTGTGCAGAGGGATCTGTAAGACTCATATCTGTTCAAGTGAAACTTTTCCATTTGAACTAACTTGAGTTTGATTTCACATGACAGGCTCTAAAGTTAGAAAGCCTACTGCAAAGAAGAAAAAAGAGACAATGTTCAGTCATATGGATTTCATAAGTACTATAATCACACAAGATGAGTACACCATTTCCAAGACAAATCCCCTAGAAAAGCCCACTCCAGATCAGAAGTCAAAAGCATATGAAGGAGAAGTGAAGGTCAAAGATACAGAAAATGAACTGACATCATTTGCTCCTATGCAGAATGATAAACTTGTGAATTCTAATAATTTGAAAATTGTACATGGTGTTGAGGTTGTGAATGAAAGATGCGGCTCTGGAAAAATTACTGTGGATCACAGTAAAAGTGGTCTGGATGTGGATTCTGCTGACAGAGTAGAGGACATGCATTCCAGTAAAGTAACTAGGTCAAGTGCCAAATCATCCTTGAAAGCTTCTGGTAGCAAAAAAGAATCTCGTACTGTTACATGGGCTGATGAAAAGAATAGTGGTGTTAGCATTAACCATTGTGAGTTTAAGGATGTGGAAGCTACCACAAAGGAAGTAGAGACATCAGCTTGCACAGAAACATATGGCAAAAGTGGTTCTCAACGGTTTGTTTCAGCAAAGACATGTGCTTTTGCCTTGAGCCAGGCAGCAGCGGCTGTTGCATCAGGACAATCTGATGTAACTGATGCTGGTAAGAGTTTGTATTGTTATATGTAGTTATTTTTCATTTTTTTTATACCAAGCCATATTTCTTGGGCTTTTGACTCTTTCTATCTTATTTTGGCCTCAGTTTCTGAAGCTGGGATAATATTAGTGCCACGGTCAAATGAACATGAAAGCAGGTGTCTTAATGAACATAGCATCACCGAAACAGATCCAGCTCCTGTAATGTGGCCCAAGAAGGCAGGCTTCCCAAATACGGATCTCTTTGTCTCTGAGGATTCTTGGTTTGATGCCCCTCCTGAGGGGTTCAGTTTGACTGTATGTGTAAAAGTTTTGTTAACAGTTTTTTTTTTTTAATATATATTTGCGTTTTTATTTCTACCATGTGTTTTTACCATCTGATGGATGTTTCTTGGAAGCTTACAGTTATCACTGTTTGCTACAATGTGGAATGCACTATTTACTTGGGTCACATCATCTTCCTTGGCTTATATATATGGAAAGGATGAAAGTTTCCATGAAGAGTATGTGTCTGTGAGTGGAAGAGAGTACCCACAGAAGATTGCTCTTCCTGATGGCCGTTCCTCTGAAATCAAGCAAACTTTAGCTGGCTGTCTAGTGTGGGCTTTACCTGGTGTCAATGCTGAACTGAAACTGCCAACAACAATATCTGATGTGGAAAAGGGACTGGTACGGACTATTAATGATATATATATATATATATATATATATATTATCATTTTTAACCATCTACTTTTCTGGTTTAGCATTTCCATGCCATAGAAGTAAATGGTTTGAATAACATGAACTAGCAGGGACTGATTCATATTGATGCTAGACCCTAAAGATCACTTTCTTAATTTTGGAAGGACCATGTTTTTGCTAATTTTTCTTAACTTGGTAGATAGTTCTCTTAGCTGTGGTTAGAGGCCTCTGAGTAATGAGTGTATGTGCAGGGGAAGTTGCTGGAGACAATGTCTTTTGTTGACGCACTCCCTGCATTCAGATTAAAGCAGTGGCAAGTGATCACTCTTTTGTTTATCGATGCTCTCTCAATCTGTAGGATTCCTGCACTCGCTCCTCACCTGACAAGTAGGAGAATGTTAATACACAAGGTGAGTTTCAAAGCTGTTTTTCTATTCATTAGATTGCTGCCTCTTGTGGTTCCTCTGACTATATTAGACAGGCATGAAACAGGATTTAGTTCTGAGCTTAAAATTATTTGCTTGTGCCATGATAATTTCACTAAAAAAAATTCTTGTACCCACAACACTGAGGTATTAGCATAGCTGTTGATTTTAGGGTTCTGGGTACCAAAAGTCCTATGTTCGAATACCCCTCATAATATTATACATCACTCACCTTTATGATTTCTCTACCGAAAAAAAAAGCACTTCTAATATGTGCTTTATGCATTAACATCTTCACAAGATAATAACGGGTATTAGATGCTATTGTTAACTGGATAATTTTTATGTAGTTGTTGGGAATGCAAAGGAAGACTCCTGGTGATGAAAAGATTGGCAGAGAACTCATTTTTGGATGGCTTCTTAAAATTATTTACTGTATGTTCGTGGCTACTTTTTTTTTTGGTTGATAAGGAACAGCAACAAAACATAGGGTCAAAGGGAATAATATACTTTGAGATTTAGGTTTTTTTTTTGTTCATTCCCCCCCCCCCTCTCTTCTGTTAAGATGATTTTGAATGAAAAAGTGTGTGTGTGATTTGCCTCCAATGCTGCCCATGCCATTTGCCTGCATGGTTCACTTGCAAAGCTCTTACACACCGTCTTCCTTGGTCATCATCAACTGTTGCCTGCATTTGCTGGTGGTGCACCATCCTCTACAAAGGAGCAGCAGTGGAAGATGAAGAAGTGGCTGACCTTTTTGTTTCTTTCGTTTATTAAATTTTTCTTCTGTTTTGTCACGTAGTGTAAATTAGAGAATGGAAAAAAGAAATGTTTATTAAGAAAAAAGTAGGAAGGAAAAGATAATAAAGTTGAGAATTAGCCAAATATGGAATTGATTGGAGTTTTTGATGCCGTAGCTTACATACAAAAGACAAAAAGACGTTAAGAAAGGTTGACTGAAAAAAGAGCAAGGAAAGGGGGAAAAAAAGAGTCAGCAAAAATGTCTCCGTGGCAACCATGAAAGTTTTTGGTTGAATTTTTTTTCCTTAGTAGAAAGTTGAAGAAGAAAAGTTAGCGACTTCGTGGCAGCCATGGAAATTCATCATTTCCTGTCTGTCGTATTTTGTCATGCACTTTTTTTTCCTGTTAAATTGTAAATACTGTTCGGTGCTAGAACATTGCCTGAATAAAATATTTTATTCGCCCCATGTATGATAGTGAAAATGCCTTTTCGTGTCATTTCCTGCTCTCCAAAATTTTGTATGCGTTGCAACTATTGTAGTGCTACCAAAATGCAGATGGACGACTGTTCTGTTCATATACTGTGGAAGTAAATCAATCAACCCACAGGAGAGTTTCGCTCTATGCCACAATGATCCATGTTACATTAAAGCTTGCTAATCTGGACAGTCATTCTCATTCCCTTGCTCCGTCTGGTGGATCTACTGAAATTGCTTCAAATTCTTAGACTGCCTAATAAATGTGGACATATTCCAGCTCTAGGAACTCCAGATTTCTGCTTCCCCCACTTCACATTATAGTCATTCCAGGACAACACATCTTGCACAGTTAATATTCCCCTCCAAATATCCATCTCATGTAAGGCTGAGCCTTGCGGGAGGGAGAAAAGGTGCTGTAGATCTTAGGAGGAAATGTACACTTGTTTAGGTACCTTGAGATTTATTCTAATTACAGTCTGGGCTTAGTTCTTGACATTTTTAGATTACAATCCAGGCTTTGGGGCATCTGAAAGTACAATTCTTGCGTTCACTGTGGGCAATGCATTTGTAAGCTATCTTTATCTGTGATTGCATCTCCTGTTATGTCAATGGACCTGTATTCTTTATAATCAATAACTAATTAGTTGGATATTTTGACACAAATTAGTTTAATTCTCAACATTCGTTGATTACTACCTCAAGATTCCACTCTGAGTTTAAGTACCTTTTGAAGGACAGGTTCAAAATGATATACCGACATGGATTTGGCAAAATTGAAAAAATGCCTGCCTCTAATTTTTACCATCTGTCTCATCCGATTCATCGCTTTCCCTGTCCTCTTTATCCTCTCTTCCTCCCTTCTCCATCTCTCCCTTTTCCTCTCTCGACCTTCTGCACATCACCCCCCTTTTCATCTTCCTGTATGATCTGTGCCCAAGTCATGAACTCCCAACAAAAGTCAAAAACATAAAATCCCAGTTTACTCGTACAAAGCTACATTTGGACAACTTCCCAAATATGTGGGAAACAGTCTAAAATTGAAGTTTAATTGATACATTGTTTATTCAAAGGAGCCACACAGCTTTACCTGTCTCTGCCTTGCACTTTATCGCTAGACTACAAGAGCTTTCCTGCACTTTCTTGTTCCAAGATGTTCCATGCGAACTTCCTATATTTTTATGATTTTTTTTTCTTTGGTTAATTTATTATGGACATGATTGATGGAACTGAATTACATTTCATACCAAGGGTTAAAGTGAAAACGATGGATCTGAAGTAAGAAGGTTCATAAGTCTCCCTGTCGGATGTGTAGTTTGTTGTCGGTACCCTCTCCTGTCATTTTGCATGCGAAGTGATGTTTGCGTGGTTGCAAGTTCTAGTATATCATGATGTGCTTCTAATAGTTTCCGGTGGAAAACTGCATGTGAATCTGGGTTATTCATCACTTTGATGTCTTGGCAGATTTTGGATGGTGCTCAAATAAGTCCCGAAGAATATGAAATTATGAAAGACTTTCTCATCCCTCTTGGCCGAGTACCTCAATTCTCTGTGCAAAGTGGAGGCTAGCGTGGGAGATTGTGATTATGGTTGGTTGGTCAGTGGCGCTGCCGTCTTGGTGGAGATACTATCTGATGTCTTCTCATTTCATCAGCTTATGAACCATTGTTATGGTGAATTGATGACTAATGTCATGCAAAATTTAATTGCTTGGATTCCGGGGTAGAGTATGCTTACGGAACTATAAATTTACATTTTGCTTATAATCTATAGTAATAAAGCGTGGACTCCACATTTGTAAATGTGAACTTATTTTTATATGAAGTTCGCATTTTATTAGTGGGTTTGGGTTGGAAGCAAGTTGTAGGAAACATTTTTGTACAATCAATCATACATATTACAGGTTCAATAGGGAGTCAATGGTTCTGTTTGCACCAATGCCAGTCTCGTATTTGTACAGGATGTAGGAATTTTTGTTTGGATAGTGAGTCAATGAATCTGTTTGCACCCATAACCTGGTGTTTGTGCTGGAAATTTTGCTTATTCTGTCAAGCATCAATTGAGTTATGTTGGTACTGTCAATTTATGTTTGGTGGTCACAACTCACAGGCTATCTTGTAATCTTGAGTGATTTTCTATTTTGCCAAGGAATTTGAGCGTCAATATGCTGTGATAGCTAGTCATTTCGCCATGCTTCCAAGGAAATCATAATTAAAGCCTATCATCATGGTGTGAGAAGGTAGGTATGAACACTTATTGGAGCAATGAACTATGATAAATCGTGAGGGAAGAACGAAATTAAACAAAGAAAAAAATTAAAAGGAGTTGCACTTGATGTACAGTACTATTTGTTTTTCATCAGTTTTTCAGTTCAATATGATGAGGGCTGCATTATCATCATTCCACCACCATAATGGAACATATTGTAAAAATTGAACATAAAAAGAAAGATGAGGGTACATCTTTTAAGGAAAAATAAAATAAAATATGCCATCTTCAAGATATAGTACATCAATCAAACGTAAAACCATAGTTATGAAGATGGAGCATGTTTTTCAAGGCCTCAACCATCATACAAGTTGTGAATCTAGGGAAAGGGTAACAAGTAATGCTGCTTGGGGGGGGGGTTGTCCCTAACTATAAGTCTATGATGGTTACTAATAACTATATAATTAAGAATACATTTTGTAATAGCTTACAGGGACGTAGATCAAGTTAAGATACTCTATAAGGCAAGCTCACTCCCACAACTATGCAATTGTTGTGCAATATTCTACCTTGGGAAGGATAAGGTACTAGAATTTTACAATGGAACAAATTAAGCCTTTGAGTCAACTGACGTAGATGTTCAAAAGACAACCTTTTATGGTAATGGGTTCAACTCGTGCAATGACATGTGAATTTGGCGTATTTCCTTCTCTACAATTCTTCATGCACGGTGCCCATGCCACTTGATTTTCACATTTTTCTATATTAGCTAGATATCATGCTTTAGAGTTGCATGAAGTGATACTAGCACCTACATTTAGATATATCATACCCAGATATCTAGGTTCCCTCCTTTTATTTATGGGAATGGATAAGCTAATACAAATTTAAGAGCAACATACCTTTATAGTCAAGTTCCTCGTTGTCTTCATAAATTGTGCAAAAGATACATGAGTATCTTAATTGTTCCACTATCACACACCCATGTTCAACCATATCAAATCACAACAATGTTAGATCCCCTCTTATGCCATGGGGAGACATAAATGTGCATAAACATCAACCAATTTATGGGATTGAAACCTTGTTGTAGGTTAGCCTTACATTGGATTTTAAATCTATCAAGGACACCATAATGAGTTACTAATCAGATTATGGTAGCACTCACGTATAAGGGAACTAATATCATGGAGTTAATTAGAACTTGATACCTGAATTATTGTGAGTATTGATAGATAAAGAATCACCAAAAGTCTTTACAGGTGCATAACCCATCTTAAAAATGATGAAATCTATTTGCATCTCTAGGTTCAATCTCCCGAACAATTACCTTCCCTATTAGTTTGATGGTAGAATGACAATCCTTACATATTCGAAGGTTTTTCATTGCCCTTTTAGGCATCCGTTTTGGAAACTTAAGGAGTACAAATGCCACAACTAGTTTCTTACCATAATAATACATAGACTGCACCTTTTCTTCCTCAACTAAATCATGTAAAGCAAAGCTATCGTCAGGTGATAACCTTCTTCTCTTAACTTCCCACCTAGGTTCTCTAACATCCATACAACCATGGGATGTTTAAGATGCACCTCACCATCTCCCCTATTGAATATATGCATTTTCTTCTCTATCTCAATCTAGCTACAACTAAGTGATTTGCCGACTCTTTTAGCCCTCATTTTCTCCTAACTTTAGAAACATCACATCATCACCCTTTCAAGACATAAGTATCAGATAGGAAGACATAATGCCCATAATTTTTTGGTTTGAGTTCCTCAAGCTTCTTCACTGCAATTTCAGCTATATCTACATTCATGTGGATTTTACAACCTTGGAAACTAATTTAATTAACATGTATTAATGTAATACCCTAAATAATTCTAACCTTAATTTTTGGGTAATTAGTCTTCTAATTCCTCCTCTAACACTTATACCTTATGTGAACCCTTATCCACACCTCTTAAATCCTCATTTTACCATCCTACCTTTCAAAACCCTTATTAACAATTCAGCCAACCAACAATCAATTAGGCCTTACCTTTTGATCAATTGGCTAGTAACGCTTCAAATCCTATCATCTTGGGCCTCAAGTAGTCAACCACCAGCCTCATCTAGTTGACTAAAACTATTTTTTTTTCATCATTCTTAGTATTCTTAATTTTTTTTACCTCAAATGAATTCTTATTGCAAAACCCAAAAAATTATGTAAAATAAATATAAATGGTTGTTACCACTATAATTGACGTATTCTCACATCAATTACAAGGTAAAATAATTTAGAAATTGAAACATAATAAACATTAAATGAGGAAACTTTCATAAACATAGATAAGGTTTTTTTAGAAGCTAACTTTGAATATAATATTCAAATACATGAAGGAATACCCTAAAAAAAGAGTCCCAAAAGTTATTCAGGTTAAAATAAGGAACTAGAAAACATAACTCTTAGATTCCAACTCCATCCATAAGATATGATCACTCTTCCCCAATTAAAGCATTATAAGCAACATAATTGTCTAGTAGATCCTCAATGACCTACACAAACTCAACTGAGTCATTTTCTCGTGCAAATGAGAAACACCCATAAAAAGGATGATTGGTACACTATGTACTAAGTAAGATAACAATACAACCATAACCAAGTTACACATAACATAAAGCATATAGAAGCATTAGCAAGCATGTTAACTTAATGTAAGATAATACTGATTTCTAGAATTCCATCATTTGTTGCAATCATAATCCATTTTCATATTTATGTTGAGTTCAAAGATCCAACTATTCTTAAACCGGTGAAATGGTATGAAACAACTCTTAGGAAAAAGACACAATCGAGCCACTATTATCGTTTAGTGGAACAGAACCAACACCTCTTAGAGAATACGCTCCTAGCCAGTATTCTTAAACTGGTGGAACGATATGAAGCACTTTTCAAGGAAAAATGCTCCTGAACCACTATTATTATTATCCAATGGAACATACCAAACGCCACGGTCCTGAATCATGTAATCTTTCACTTTAAGTGATTAATATTTTATTCATTATTGGTTATCTCAAGATTATATTTTGATTTTCGTTGAGCTCGTGAACCCCACTATTTTTAAATTGGTAAAATGGTCTAGAGAACCAACTAGGGAAGAACCAACTAGGGAAAAACAACCTAAGACACCATTATCGTCTAATGGAATAGGCATACAACACCTCGACCCTAACTCATGTAATCTTTCTCTTTAAATAATGAATATCTTATTTAAGGTAGTATTTCTTAAGGTCCTCATACATACACATATGTAGGCATAAAATCACATACTATATATTAACATAAGTATTTGAAAACATATAAAACACAACTATGTGAATACTGACATACTTCTCTAAAGAAAAGGCTACACCCCTCCTAAGAGATCCTAATTTTCACAAGTCAACCATAACTTATACCATGGTACTCATTTTTTCACCAAATTCATTACACATAATTAAAATATTATTGTTAATATCATATCCAAAATTCAAGGTATAACTTAAATGCCTTACACATGCAATAATAGCCTACCCTTAGTATCACTATTAAATTTTTTCTACAAAATTCTAATTTCACAAATTAATCATAACTTTTTCCATAAAAATCATATGACCACCAAATTTTATACACATTCCTAAAGTGATAATAGCAACAATATCCAAAAATAAATATGTAAATCCAACATTTAACATTGTGATAATAATCCATAGTCATTTTTCTCATTTATTGACCTTAAATAACTCATAAACACTTCAAATAGTTTACCCAAGGCAATTCATATATTTAAAAATATTTAACACATTAAAATACCAAGTATCTAATTTTTAAACTATATTGCCCAAAATACCCCTAAACAAGCCAAAACGTCCATTTTCATAAAAACCGATGAGTCTCAACATGGAAGATTCCCAACTTTTAATATATCATCATGATTGTAGTTAATAAGATTATTTAACATCATTAAATACCTAGAAAAACCATATTAAAATACCATAGGTCACATGATCATACTTAGGGTTACAAAAGTGAGATTTATCACACCAATAACATTTAAGGTCATGCTCTTCACATATTCTCACTTTAAGGTTCGATACTACATCATCATACCGTAAAATTATCAAAATAACATTGTCATCATAATAATATCAAACATGATACATCATACATATATACACATTGCACACACTAAAACCTTAGTTAGGACATGTATAACATAGGCCTCCTCTGATACCACAGGAATACCCCCTAAGAATTAATATAAAAAAACATTAGAACTCATGGAATCAATCAAGGAAAAGATAATTCCAGGGACTATGGAAAAGAGGAGAAAATTTGAGGCAAACCAAGTGAAGGGCTATGCTAAAAATGGTGCTCCACTAATGGAGGGAGAAATGACACTTGTTGTCGCTGCTATGCAAGGGAAACAAAAAGTATGGATGCATCTTGGAGGGGTTAGGAGAACAGTATTTTTTTCCAACTATTAGAGGGGGAAATGATAGGGATGGCCAAAGCTTAGAGGGGGTAATGGTGGGGATGATCAAAGCTCGGAGGGGGAAACAATGGTTATTACCAAAGTTTGAGAGGGAGTGATGGAAAGAGTGGCTGAAGCAAGGGGAGGAAATGGTAGAGAGTGCCTATGGTGGGTTGGTGTCGTGTTTGTGGTGAAGACGAGGTAAGGAGAAGGAGGAAAGGAAGAAGGATTCTCGTCAATGGGGAATGTGCATGAGATAAAGGAAGGGATATGCCTAACTTATATGAGTAGTAAAGGAAATGAAGTAGGATAGGAGAGAAAGACAGGTGAGGCACATGTTAACGGTCGAAGGCTTGATAGTTAAGGGATGAAGTAGGCATAGGTTGGTTCTGCGATAGAGAAAAAGGGCAGGTTGGTGGTGTAGGGTTGTAGGGAGTAGGTGGTTGGTGTAGTGTAAGGATAATGCAGGTGTATGGTGGCAATGCATGGCTAGGAATGGTAAAGAGAAAGGGAAAGGGGGTCATGTGAGAAAGGATTTGCATGGCTAGAATGGGGAAGGAGCAAGGAACCGATTAGGGTGGGGAGAAAAAGAAAAGAAAAAAAGAACAAGAATGAAAAGAATTTTTAGGTTAGGTTTATAGTTAAGTATAGATTGTATGTTAAGTGATTAGGATTATACCAAAATTAATTTAGAAAATATTTAGGGTTAGGGTTAGGTGAACATAAAAATGGTCCAAAATTGGGTTTAGGGTCAAGGGATTTTAGGTAAGATATAATTATTGATTATTCGAGATTTGATTTAAGTTAAAATATAAAATAATTGGAATTAGGACTAGATAAAAATTTAAGGTATTATAATTACGCTCAATATTTTATTTATATTTTATTTCCAAAATGAATTTCTCACTTTTCCTTGATTTTACACTACTTTTAGAAATTTTTTGATTAAAATTTCCATTTTTAACCATTTATTGGACTTTTGATCTTACCTAAATCATTTTTAATCCTTTTTTTTACTTTCTTAGACATTTGGAATTTAAAATTATAACTTATTACATCCCCATGATTAGATCCCATGTTATCCTTGTTAATTCAACCAAAAATCTAAGCATAATCACCTCTACCACCATCCACCAACCCTTTTATACTCTCTCACCTATGTCAATCATTCCCATTAGTCATCTTGCTTGAAAGAAACCTTGTAACACCCACAAAATTCACTACTGAAAAATTTCGTTTAATTAAAAGAAAATTAGCGGAAGCAAATTAATAAACCGTGAACTTTGGGAGTATTACCACCACACTTAGTACCAGACCGGTTCACTCATACCGTTCCGGTACCAAGTGCTAAGGCTAAAAGAGTAAAATACAATTTTACGAGAAACTTAAGCATTTAAAAATTAGAGTAGTACAGTAAACAATTCACGAGAGTAAAATCCAACAACAGTGATTACAAAATAACAAATACATTAAATTTTAAAAGAGACAAATTAAAACCCTAGAATTTACCGGATAGTACCTTACGCTCTTTCCCGAGAACCCACTCGAATAGCCCCTGAATACGACCTGCAAGGGGTACTGCCCATTGAATAGGCAAGGGCCCCACGAAGGGAACCCTTCAGTACTACGGTACTGAGTAACCCTTTAAAAGCGCACTTAAAAACAGGTACGCAATGTCACACATGATATGCTAGGATATCCGTACATAACGACATGTGTAAATATAACAATCAGATCCATACATTCACATATTCAATAGGTCAATCAGATATTAATGGTGTATATGTAACATTCACCTTTGTCCAATCGCATGCTTAACAAGTTAACCGAATATTAATAGGCCATAATGAATAATCGATACTTTAGGACCTTAAGGCCATTAGTCCATCATTAATCAATCATCTCGGATTTTAAATGTCCATGTGAGTGCGGAAACCCCACTATTATAGCCGATGGACCAGAAATATATACAGGGCAAAATGCTCCTGGCCACTATTATTTGCCGGTGGGTCGGTCTCCAGGGCAGAATGCTCCTAGCCACTATTATTCGCCGGTGGACCGGTCTAGCCCCGACTCACAAGGTGTTCCACTATAAGTGATTAGTATCTTCCCCATGTCTTATCGATTTTACGTTTGGTTTGCTGAGCACGGAATCCCCCACTATTATAGCCGGTGGACCGAAAATATATACAGGGCAAAACGCTCATGACCACTATTATTCGCCAGTGGACCGGTCTAGGCCCAGCTCAGCATCTTCCTCTTTAAGTGATTAGTGTCTTAAACGTATCTTATTCAAAAGTATTTCACCTTTGACATGCATGGCTAACTATATCCACACTTATCCTCCCAGGATGACCCGTCCCATATCTTTAGACTTCTGCACCTCCTAACTCGGTTTTCTCCAAAAACCCTAACTCGAGCCTATGTGGCCAATCCTTCTCTACCTCGTACAACCCAGACCCATTCTAGCACCCCTATACATCACGACCCTTAGATCCAACCCTCACTTTTTACCCCACTCATTCTCGTTGATTTTTATTATTTTCTTTTTCTTTTTCCACCTTCTCACATTAGGGTTTCCTCCCAACCCTAGATTAGTCTCCTACACACCCTTATACTGTCCCACATACTAATTTTCGCCCGAAGCCCCCAGATACCCAAACGACACTTCTATTACCTTCCTCACGTCCTGAGGCAACTTTCCATACGTAAAGTCTGCCCCCATGCGGACTCTAACCGTCCCATGCAAACCCTAGTCTCTCCCATACCTACATTAGCCAACTTACTTCCCCTTGGTCATCTTTCTCTCTCATTACTCTTTTTCATGCCTCCATTTCCGATTACCACATTAATTATCCTAGCATGCATGTCCTTAAGGGCCACATCACATCACATCATAAAATATAGCATATCCATATCAACACATACCAAAAGGCACATGAACACACCTTGGTTCCAAGCCATGCCACACGTGAAACAATTAAAATAATAGCATGTAGAACTCGACATAAACTTATAAAGGCCATCCAAGGCATGTAGGACATATAACACACATTCGATCTTAGCTACACCCTCACTCGGTTTAGGTTACCGAGCTATCTTTCACATAAATTAGGCCACTAAACGCCCTTTATAATCATTACACTTAATATATTTTCCATTTAGTTGGTTAGATTATCAATTTACCCATTTCCTTTATTATAATTAACAAATCACCCATTAGTTGGTCGAGTTACCAAATTACCCCCATTCATTATCCTAATTACCAAATTACCCCTCTAGTTGGTTGAATTACCAAATTGCCTCTCACATTTATCATGTTTACCATTTTTCCCTTTTCCATTATTAAATTATCAAATTACCCTTTAGTTATTTAAATTATTATTTTACCCTTCTTAATTGTTATAACTACTAAGATATTCCTTTCCAATTTCCAATTTTATCCCTCTTATTTACAAAATTACTATTTTACCCCTTTACTCCTAAATTCACCATTTTACCCCCTTAACTTTCAAAATTACCATAACACCCCTTTCACTTATAAAATTATCATTTTATCCTGGATTACGGAATTACCATTTGACCTCTTTTAATTCCAAAATTTCCATTTGCCCTCTAATTACGAAATTACTATTTCACCCCTTTATTACAAGATTACCAAATTGCCCTTTCATTAAAAAATTACCAATTTGCCCTTTTGTTACAAAATTACCATTTTATCCTTCTATTTACAAATTTACCATCTCACCCCTTATTACTCCACTTATATTAGCTTATTATTATTACTACATAAATTGTTAATATTAACACCTTATCTACAACTCTTATAATTAATAAAATAATTATTAGCACCCATATACATATTATGCCATATTCTTTTACAAGATACATTAATAAAATCCCCTAAGGCTCACAAAACATTAATCATGCATTAAGATCATAATAGCATAGTACAACATGGATAAGACTTAACATTTTCATTAATAACCAACTTCTACCTTAAACAATATCTCCAAACATAGCACATAATCTATCATACTTCCTTTTCATCAAC
The DNA here is from genome assembly GCA_030549775.1 of Tamarix chinensis. Taxonomy (NCBI): domain Eukaryota; kingdom Viridiplantae; phylum Streptophyta; class Magnoliopsida; order Caryophyllales; family Tamaricaceae; genus Tamarix; species Tamarix chinensis. The sequence continues at coordinate 43,616,335 of CM060182.1, forward strand.
CAACACAAGAAAACATATATAATATATTAAATACATATATCAAGCATAATACACATTAAAAAAATGCCTAATGTACTAACATACGCTAATCCATGAGTTTAAGTGGGATTTAATGATTACCTTGATTTTTGCAAAAACAAACCTTAACGGTATTCCGGTTAAAGGTCCAAGCTTTTATTATAAAAGCCGACACCTAAAAATAATATAAAGATTTATTACATTAGAAATAATAAAATCAAGGCATAAAACTTTATAATACTTAATTAATCAAATAATTAAATTAAAAATATAATTATACCTTAAAATTAGTAAACAAACAAACCAAGAAACCTAGAAAATCATGTTGCTAATGCAGCATGAGCTGCATGAAAATAAATGGGGAGGAGGGGCTCGAAGGAGGGGTGAAAATAGGAGGAATATGTATTTTCAGGTTGGTGGTTTGGAGCTAGAAAAGAAGGTGGTTGGGGGAGGATTTAGGGCAAGGGAAGGGTACAGAGGTGGAGAGGGGGTGTAGGTGGTGGTCGGGGATAGGTCGAAGGTGGATAAGGGCGGTAGAGACGGCGGAAGTGGGGCTGTGAAGGTGGCGGCCAAGGAGGGGTCGAAATGGAAGGTTGGTGAGGAAGGAAAATGGAGGGGAAAAACAAGGGCCTACAGGTGGTGTTTTCGGCCAAAGGAGTATTGCGGGGTGGTAGAGGAGGTTGCAGGGATTATTGTGGTGGCTCAGGTGGTGGGATAGGCGGCGCAACGGCGGCGGATCGGGGCTGCATAGGGTGGTTGCCGAGAAGGGATGGAATGGGAGAGAAAAAGAAGAGAGGAGGAAGGATGGGCTACAGGGTGGCTCGATGGAGACTGTGATGGCTTGAGGATGACGTAGAGGGTGGCCGGAGGTGGTGCAGGTGGCGTTTAAGGCGGTGGCAGCGTCGGATATGGGTGGAAAAACCAAAAACAGGGGAGAGAGGGGAGGAGAAGAAAAGGAGAAAGAGGAGAGGCTCGAGTAAGGCATACAGCTCGAAAAAAAGCAGAGTGAGCATGGAAGGAGGAATAAATAGAAGAGGAAGAGAAGGGAATGGATAAGGGCTCGAGGGGTGGCTGTAGGTGATAGGGAAATGGGTGTTGCAGGGAGGGGAGAAGGGGTATGGCAATGGTAGGGAGAGGGAGATAGAGAGGGAGAGACAGGGGAGTCAACGGGGGGAGAGGGAGCTACAGGTTGGGGGGCAAAAATGGTGGAGGGTGGCTGGGATTATAGCTGGGGAAAGAGGAAGAAGAAGAAGGGAAGAAGAAAGAAGGGTTGGGGTTGGGCGTGCGAGAAGGCCGGACCGGCCGAAGGAAAGAAAAAAAAGAGCGGGCCGGTCGAGGAAGAAAGAAAAGAAAGGAGGAAGGGCGGCTGGGCTCGACGCAGGAGAAGGAGAGGGACGAGTGGGCCTGTGGCCCAGCGCAAGAGGTGAGGGAGAGAAGTAAGCCGGCGGCGGCCCAAAGGAAGGAAAAGAGAGAGAAAAGAGAAAAAGAAGAAAAGGAGAAGGAAGAGGGGGAAAAGGAAAAAAGAAAAGGGAAAAATAATAACGTAATTTAATTGATAAAATAATAAAATGGAATAATTAATAAATTTATTTAATAATTTAATTTAATATAAATAAAATATAAGGGTTTAGAAAAAATTTAGTAAAATTATGGTTTGGGAAATTATTTAATAAAAGGGACATGATAAAATAATAAAATATTTATTTTAATTTATTAAATATTTATATCCAAATTTATATACTCAAAAATACACAAAATAAGTAAATTAAAAGATTTAAAGGCTAATTTATCTAAAATAAAATTTATTTATTAAAACATAAGCTTTTAAAAATTTGGGGGATTACAAACCTTCCATATGATTTCTCTTCCTCTCCCCTACCCATTTTTGATCTCTATAAAGGGGTTGTGCCCTTTGGTCAATCATTCTACATTGAACTAAATTTTTTACATTTTAACTTTGTTCTCTCCTCTCTTCTTCACTTTTTATTTGTGGATGATCCACTCTCCTCTTATTCTATCCATTTTATTTCATCATCTTACTTATAAAATATTATGCCTTATCTCTTTAGTGCTTATTCTAAGAAGAAGAGGGTTAAATTCATAGATTAGTGAATGTTGGATTCAAATTTATTCCAAGCCTTATTTCAAACCTATAGGGTTTATTCTCTTCTTTTAAATGTTCTCTTATATTCTAACCCTTGCTATAATTTTTTTAATCTAATTCTTGTATTCTTGTTTTAGGTGATAAAAGACAGGAAGGATGTTATTAGACTCATCATTGCTTAGAGATTAGTGTATCCTTTAGTAAGGATATATGGTTGTAGATTAGGGTAATTGTTGTTATGTGTGAATGTATATGATTTTCATGTTATCAAATTTTGTGCTATAAATCATTTTAAGATTTATTTTAAATTCATTTTCATGTATTAAATGGTAAATCTATAATTTTTATGAGTTTTTTGATTTCATATGAAATGTCTATTTTGTGCCTTCCTAGATTTGCTATAAAATCTCAAGTATCATAGTATATCATGTGATATTTTTTAAGTTTATGAGTATATTAAATTATGTCTAAGTATGACAATTGATGTAAAGTGTTGAATTGTCAGAATTTAGGGGGTGTTAGGCATTGGAGGTGGTCTTGGCCATGTGTACTTTGAGATTTTGTAGGTCATTTTGATTTTAGAAAATTATATATATATATATATATTAGATTTTAGTAATGTAAAGGTGGTTGTATATAAAATTGGTAATATTTGGAGACTTGTAGAATTTTGTGAAATATCGGGGAGTCTCGACCTTAAGGGTAAAATGGTCTTCTTATGAGTTTTTGTAGAAAATAAGTATGACATTGTCTTCCTTGAAATTTTTTTACAATAAATTTGATATATGATATGTTAAGTTTTGTATAGGGATGACTTAAGTTATGAAATAATAAATTTGGAGGTGTTTGGTGAACTAAGGAAATTTTGGTCCTTTTAGGTTAAATATAATATTTTGGTGTTGTAAAAGTATTTGTAACACCCCTAAAATTCACTACTGAAAAATTTCGTTTTATTAAAAGATAATAGCGGAAGCAGATAAATAAAATGTGAACTTTGGGAGTATTACCGCCACACTTAGTACCAGACCGGTTCACTCATACCGTTCCAGTACCAAGTGCTAAGGCTAAGAAAATGAAATACAATTCGAAAGACATTCAACATGCATAAATCAGAGTAAATTGTAAGAACTTCAACATATTTAAATCAGAGTAGCGCATCAAATCGTTTTCAGGAATAAAATCCACCAATGGTGGTTACTTTAACAACGTTAACATTTAAAACCAAGAATTTAAATGAGAAAGCGAAAAAAGCCATGATACCGGAAAATTCATTACTCTCCTTCCCGTAACCCACTTGAGTAGCACCTGAAAATACCTGCAAGGGCACTGCCCATTGAATAGGCAGGGGCCCCATAAAGGGAATCCCTTCAGTACTACGGTACTGAGTAACCCTTTAATACCACACTTAAAGACAGGCCCGCATATGGCACATAATGCAAGTCACGCACATAAATAATGAGAGGTGCATACGTAACAATAACACGTAACACAAGTTATAATTTACGATCGATATCTTTGGGCCTTAAGCCATGTCATAGTGTAAGATCAGTACATTCTGGCCTTAAGCCATTATTCCATCATCATTCAATCAATATCATATTTTATATCCATGTGAGTGCGAGAACCCCACTATTATAGCCGGTGGACCGGAAAGTATACACTCAGGGCAGAACGCCTCTGACCACTATTATTGCCGGTGGACCGGAAGTCAACACTCAGGGCAGAACGCACCTGACCACTATTATTTGCTGGTGGACCGGTCTGGCCCCGACTCACATGGTGTTTCACTATAAGTGATTAGTATTTTTCCATAATCTTATTCACATACATAACCGATTTTATTGAGCTCGGGACCCCCACAATTATTGCCGGTGGACCGGAATACAGATAACTCATCATCCAGGGCACAATGCTCCTGGCCACTATTATAACCGGTGGACCGGGATATATAAAGAATCATCATCCAGGGCACAACGCTCCTGGCCACTATTATAACCGGTGGACCGGGATACATATAACTCATCATCCAGGGCACAACGCTCCTGACCACTATTATAACCGGTGGACTGGTACTCAATATCATAATCATCTGGGCCCGGCTCATTAATATTTCACTTTCAATAATAGTATCTTTCCTTTCTTTAATCAGCACATCAATCATATTTATTTGCCTCGATTGGAGATCGATAACCCGGGACACAAAGGTACACCGGTCGTACCGGTGCATATCAGCGACTCAGTACCCTTCAACCATGAACCCAAGGACGCAAAGGTACACTGGTCGTACTAGTGCATAAAGCTAACTCACTACCCTACCGACAAGGACACCTAATCCATAAGTATGCATACCCCCTAACTAGGTCCGTAGAGCTAGGAAGAGTAAGATATAGGGCCTAGCTGGGGCACAAAGGCACACCAACAAATACCAGAATAATCGTGGACTAAACCATGTCCTTAGGGTAGCGACCCCTAAGGAGTCACCATTCCCGATCTCGAGGTCTTTCACTTTAAGTAATAGTGTCTTAATTAAGGTGATCACATAAAGCACGATAATCCGATACTTATTCACTTTCAATCGTTTCGATATCATTAATCGTTTCTTATTCAGAGGATTATCCAGGATGTCATAGAGAAACCCTCAAGGCCATACTAATCATTAAATACTCTTACTTGGCTAATCAACATTATTTAATCATATTAATATTCCACAATCTCAAAGGCATGTCAGGTACAAACCACTCATTTTCCCTTTACTTATATAATTGATAAGTATCCATTCCTTACTTGATAAATTACCACATTACCCTTAAGGTTGCATAATTACCAAAATTACCCCTTGTCCAATTTAGATTACCAAGATTATCCCCTACACTTTTTAGATCACCATTCACCCCTCATAATTACTACACTTATCATATTTCCCATTTGGTTGGTTATATTACCAAGTCGCACTTCTCCTTTATTAAAATTACGAAATTGCCCTTGAGTTGGATAAATTACTAAATCACCCTCCTTCATTATCATGATTACTATTTTGCCCCTTTAGTTGGTTAAACAATTATCACTTTACCCTTTTATTGGCTAAATTACCAAATTGTCCCTTTAGTTGAACAAATTACCAAATTGCCCTTCTCCTTTATCATAATTACCATTTTACCCCTCTTAATTATTTTAATTGCCATTTACCCTTTTTAATTATCACAAATCCCAAATTACTCTTCTTTATAATTACCAATATTAATTTACCCTTTTTCATAATCAAAATTACTATATTACCCTTCTCCATTATTAAAATTACCATAATGCCCTTTAATTGGTTAATTTACCAAATTACCCTTCTATAGTATCATACTTATCCAATTGCCCTTCTACAATCATAATTTAATTGCTAAATTATCTTTTGTCGTTATCATAATTACCAAGTTACCCCTTACTCCCAAGTTTACCATAATATCCTTTCATTTACAAAATTACCATTTTACCCCTTACATCCAATTTTACCATAATATCCTTTTATTTATGAAAATTACCACCATACATCTTTTACTTTACAAATTACTATTTTACCCTTTTACAACATCTTTTACTTTACAAATTACTATTTTACCCTTTTACATCCAAGATTACCATCTTTATCTTTCCTTACATAATTACCATTTTTCCCTTCTTTTCCAATTTACCATATTACTCCTTTACTTATAAATTTCCACTTCGCCATTCACTTATAAAATTTACCATATTAACCTTTACTTATGAAATTACGATTTTGTCCCTCTACCTGTAAAATTACCATAATGCCCTCCTTCATCCAAAATTACTTTTTTACCCCTACTTCCAAAATTACCATTTTACCCTTCTTTCTCACAACTTACAATTTTATCCTTTACTTGTAAATTATCATTTGACCATTTAATCATAAAATTTCCATATTATTCTTTTATCTCAAAAATTACCGAAATACCCTTTCTACTTATAAAGTTTCCACTCAACCCCTTTATTCACCATTTTTATGAATTTACTAACACTACATAAAATAATGATATTAATACTTCATTTTTATCATCTAAGTCCACCAACTTGTCATTTTTCAACATAATACTCATTAGCAACTACACACATTGATTTATATACCTCATAAGCATAATTACTAAAATACCCTTAAACAATAACATCATTCATGCATTAACAACATGGTACATCATAAACAAGTATTTAACATTTCCATCCATAATCAAACTCCTTCCTTAATTAACATACCTACATATGGCAAAAAATTTATCATGCTTTTTCTTTTTATCAAACAATATAAGAAACCATATACGTATCATGCTAAGCATACAAAACATGCATAAAATCATACTAAACCCTAAATGTGCTAGCATGCGTTTTTTCATATATTTAAGGGAGGATTAACGGTTACCTTAATCCCGCAAAATATCAAATCTTACCAAGCATAATTAGCAACTCAACACCTAAAAATAATATCCATCATATTTATGTTAGAAATAAGAATCCAAGTATAAAACTTTATAAATTTTAATTAATAAAACACTTAACATAAAATACCATTATACCTTAAAAATTAGCCAAATAATTTTTAAAATGAAGGGGAGCTCACGCTGCATGGGCAGCGTGAGTTTCATGCAAAACCCATGGGGGAAAAAGGCTCAAAGAGGGTGAAGGGAGCAAAATACATTATTTTTGGGTTAGGGTATTTAGGCTAGAAAAGAAGGTGGTTGGGGGAGGTTCTAAGGCAAGTGAATGGTGCAGAAGTAAAGAGGGGGTGTAGGTGGAGGCTAAGGGTGGTTTCGAGGTGGCTCAAGGCGGCGGAGACGGCGGCGGAGAGGCGGCGGAGACGGCGGCGGAGAGGCGGCGGAGACGGCGGCGGAGAGGCGGCGAAGGTGGCTGCCAAGATGGGTCGAGGGAAAGGGGTTGTGAAGGAAGGAAAAGGAGAGGGAAAAATGGAGGGGTTCAAGGGCTGTTTTCGGCCAACTAATGGATGGCGGTTGTAGAGGGGATTGCAGGGTGTCGAACGGTGGGTTGGGTGGCGGCAGAGGTGGCCGGACGGCGGTGGAAGCGGCGGTTGCAGGTGGCTTGGCGGTAAGGGGGAAAGCTGGGAAGAAAAAGGAAAAGGAGGAGAAGGGAGGAAGTGTAGGGCTCGAGGGGCTGTGTGGTGGTGCAGGGTGGTAGTAGGCGGTGGCAGAAGGCGGCGCAAAGCCGGGCTTGGTGGTTCGAGCGGCAGAGGGCGGCGGAAAAAAGAAAAACGGGGAGTGAATGGGAGGAGGAGAAAAGAGAGAGGAGGGAGCTCGGGAAGGGGATGATAGGCTCGAAAAATGTGGTAATGAAGGGCTGGTGGGATGGAGAAAAAGAAGAGGGAGAAGAGAGGGGGCAGGGCTGGCCGACGATCGTGCTGCAGGTGGCAGGTGGTGGTCGGGTGGCAGGGGAAGATAGGGGAGAAGAAGGAAAGGGAGAGGGCATGCGAGGCTGTGGTCCAGGGCTGGTTTGGCTCGAAAAGGGAAGGAAAACGACAGGGGAAGAGAGAGGGAGAGGGAGCAGGTGGTGGTGGCAGGTGCAGGGTGGCGGTCGGTGCTCGACAATGGCAGAAAGGAGAGTCAGGCGTGGGAGGAGGAAGAAAGGAGAAGAAGAAAGGGACGGGCGGCTGGACCGGCGCAGAAAAAGGAGGGAGCCGGCCGGTCCAAGGGAAAAAGAGAAGGAGGTCAGGCTGGGGTGCTGGGTGGCGCGCGAGGGAGAGAAGGGGGAGGCGAGCCGAAGGCCCAATGCGCGGGGAGAGGGCTGGCCTGGCGAGGCAGCCCGAGGGAGGAAGAGAAAAAAAGAAAAAGAAAAGAAGAAAGGGAAAAAGGGAAAAAGGGTAAAAAGGGAAATGGTAAAATAGGGAAAATAATTTAAATTAATTTATAAAATCATAAAACATAATATTCTTGGTAAATTATTTAATTTAATAATTTAATTTATTATAATCTAATATTTTAGTTTAAAAAGGATAAAGTTGGTAAAATATTAGTTTTGGAAAATTATTTAAATAAAACAATATGATAAATAGAAAAATATTTATTTTTAATTTATTAAATACTCTTATCCAAATTTACATACTCTAAAATCTATAAAATAATTAAAATAAATAATTTTAGAGGCAAATTTTATTTCAAATAAAGTTATTTATTAAAATATAGATTTTTAAAAATTTTGGGGTATTACAGTATTATATGGGACAAAACAAGATATTTATGATATTAGATTATCTTGGTAAATTATGAATAACATAAGATGTGATATTATAAGAAAATGTCTTAATTTATGAATAGTAATAAAGTTATAACATCGATATTTTATGTGTGAAATTTTGGATTTAGGTTATATTTTTGGATATGGTATTTTTAATCATATATTTAGATATTAAGGTAAATTTGGTGATTTGGGGAGCCATATGGTTGAAGTTATGATTTAGTTGTAAATTAGGGGTTTAGAAAAGCCACTGTGGTCTTTTTCCTTAGGTAATATCACTCTATGTTGGTTTGCTTACCATATGTATTATCTTTTCTTCATTTGTTATAACCTGTTTAATTTAATTAACCTTGATACGTTGTAATATTTTTCAATAAATATTATTATTGAAATGAATTTATGATAACTGAAGGTTATTTTAATAAGTCAATAAGCAACTTTTATCATGGTAAGTCAATTGTGATAAAAGTCAAAGTCTTATGACATTAAGTAAATCAAGTGATGCACCTTTGTGTGTTAAGTGTAGGTTAATGATTTAATAAAACACTATTTATTAAAGTGAAATATCACATGAGATAGGATCAAAATGATTCCAAGTGTTGAACAATGTTATTATATACATACATACATACACATATATATATATTAGTCCTAACAAAGCCAGAATACTATAGTATACTCTATCTGACCGATCCACCAGCTTATAAGGAGTATGCACACTTAGGAATTTGAGGTTTACTAGTAGACATGTATTTTTTTTTTCTTTTTGCCTTTGATGTGTGTGTATCGGTGAGGTTTACTACCTTTATCCCATCTATTGAGAAAAGAGGAGAGTAAATATGATATATTTGTGAGGATGACTATCTTCCTCCTAATTGTAAGGAAAATAGGATATGAGTGGTTATATTACAAGTGGTCCCATGATCTCAATGTAACTAATTAAATGGATTTTTGCTATCACCTAATTGAAAAAAAAATATGGTTCTCTCTTGGATCATATCGTATCTTGAGCATCTATAACTGTATATTATCTATCTTGTCATTAGTTTGTTTATGTCATGAATACCCTCTTCTATTGATGTTTATTGTTCCCTTACTCGGTATAGAGTGTACCGATCATCCTTTTTTTATGAGTGTTGCTTATTTCCATGAGTAGATACTGCCTTGTTTTGCATGTAATTGTTGATAAACGCTTTTGATGTGATTGGCTATGGTGAGTGGTTATGGTTAGTTTAAGTGTATGGTTATTTAGATATATCTCTCTCTATATATTTCTTATCCTCTATTTTCTATCATGTATGTTCTCTCTATATTTTATAATAATTTATCATTGTGGAATCCATTACTTCCCACATGTGATATTTAGGTATGAGTTCATTTTTAGCCATGCACCCGATATAGATGAGGTGTATGGAGTACGTCTTCTATGCTTGATATAGCATAATAACCAATATTTTATTATTAATGCATTTGTAAAAACAAAAAAAATTGATAGTAAATTTTTAGGTGTTACAATTAATCAAGCCCATTGATTTCCTAACAATCCCAACTCTAACAATCAAATCAACCACACAAGCATAATGCTCAGTTCCTAGCTAAACCCCATATTTAGATTTCAGGTAGCAGAATAGTTCATGTCCTTTTTTCACCTTACCTAAGTAGCCACATGCCAAGATTACCCCCACAATATCATATCATTAGGTTCTTTGCCTAAAAAACACATTTCATTAAACAATTGTAGAGCTTATGTTCCTAATCCATGTTGTGCATGACTATAAAGAGTGAATTCCATGTGACAACATCTTTCACATCAAACATATTAAAAAACTAGTTTTTCCTTAGCAAGATCACCACATCTGATATACATCATGATCATAATACAGGAAACAAACACAAAACATCAAATTGGGAACTAATTATTTCAGTATGAATCTATCTTCCATGATCAAGACTAGCCAAGCTTGCACAAATAGAAAAAAAATGCTAATTAAAGAAGGAAATTTTTCTAGAAGTATCTTGTTTTACATTAGAGCAAATATATATATAGTGCATGCGGTTCAAAACCTTAATTTTTTGGCTCATTTTCCATAAGCTTCTTTGTGACAAATTCAACCATATCTACATTCATGTGGATTTTACAATCCCTTAGCAATGTGCCCCAAACAACTGCATATGCCTTTATTTGAATATTATTGATCAAGTCCATTACTTCACTAACAAGCCCCACTCTACCAAGAAAATCAATCGTGCAAGCATAATGCTTAGTTTCTAGATGGACCCCATATTTGGATTTCATGGAGTAGAATATTTAATGTCCCTCTTTCACCTTACATGAGTATCTACACACGTTGAGAGTACCTCTATGAATGTCACATCATCAAATGTTATGCCTAAAAAATGGGGCTATAAATGAGCCAAGAAAAGCTAAGATCGGGTGGGCTTAGGCTTGACTCATTTAATAAATGAGCCTAAAAATAAGAATTAACTCATTAAAAAATGAGTCGAGCTTTTAACGACTTAATAAGTTTTTGTGATAAACGAGTTAAACTTGTAAGCTTTTTGTCCTATAAATGAGCTCGAGCCCAAACTATTCATGATTAGGCTCAGCTTATTTATTAAATAAGCTTAAAAATAAGTCTTGAGCTTGACTTGTTTAGATAAATGGACGAGCTGAGTCAAGTTCTTAACGAGTCAAGCCTAGAAAGCTCATGAGTCACCTCTGTTCACTTACAATCCTACTAAAAAACATGTTTCATTAAGCAATTATAGAGCTTCTACACCGGATCCATGTTGTGCATAACCTATAAATATTGAATTACACATAACAACATCATTCATAGCAAATCTATCAAAAACTAGTTTTTCCTTAACAAGATCACCACATCTGATGTACATTATGATCAAAATATAGGAAAAAAAAAACACATCATCCTCAAATTGGGACTTAATTATTTCAGCATGAATATGTCTTCTATGAGCAAGAATATATAAGCTTGTATAAATGAAAAGAATGATAACCAAATAAGGAAATTTTTTCATAATTATGTTGTTTTGAATTAGAGCAAACAAATATAGTGCATGCGGTTCAACACCTCTTCTTTCACACACCTTAATCATTGCACTCAGATTCCATTCATTGTTTATTATCATATTATCAAATATTTGCCTTACTCTAGTCACAATCCACTCTGATCAAAACCAAGGATCATCACACTAAAAATGCTAACATGTAACAAAAAGCTCCAATGCATTTTCCATTTGCCTAGTTTGGGTATAACATATTAGCATAGTGGATCGTGACACCTCATTCTTTTCTAAAATTACCTAAAAAATCTTCATTATGACATATATTTTGTTATATGCATAACCATTTATCATAGTGGTCCAAGTAACTATATTACATCGAGTTATCTCATAAAATAGTCGGCATGCTTCAACTAATCATCCTAGCAGATAATATCTAACCATTATATTACTCTAAGAAGCCACATCATTATCTGACATAGTATCAAAGATACTATAGGCCTCGTCAATCTTGTCTCCTCTAATTAACCCCCAATATGACAGACAATGAAACCACATTCTTTTGGGATATTAGACCAAAAAAACATTCTTCCTTCAAAATCATACCCTACTACATATACCCTTTAACGATTGATGTCCATGAAACAACATTTCTTACTAGCATTTCATCAAAAATATTACTTGCTTCATATAGTATCTTAGTTTTGATATATCCAAAATTCAAACTATTCTAAGACAACTAATTAATACTAGAAATTCATTAAAAAAAACTTCTTGCTTCATATAACATCTTAGTTTTGATATATCTAGAAATAAAATTATTCTAAGAATACATTTCTCTCTTAAGATTGACACCAAACAAACTTTTGGCCTCATTAGCACAATTGTTATAGAAGTAGGCAACAATAATGAAGTTTCATGAAGTAACACAATCATTGTGCAATTTATCAAATAGTCAACATGTATCTTTAGTTGGTCTAAGACAGGTAAAACAAGACATTGTGGAATTATACAATAGTGCATATGAAGTATAATATGTCCTGCATTTACTTGAGGAAAACAAAATCAATTAGAGACATGGATATATTGCTATAAGTGAAGAGAATAACTTATACAAGAAGAGAAAGTTAGAGGGTTTTATATGGGAGAAAAAGTTACACAAGTTGATATCCAAAAAGGACCCTAATAAAAAAACAAAGGACTCTAAGCAATCTTAACTACTAACTTATATTTGACCTTTAAATAAGGTAATATACCTTATGAAGTATTAATACTCAATAAATATACAAAAACATAATAACTATACAGAGAATGTGTTTAATTTGCTAACAGTGACATTCAAACACTTGTTTTGAAGAACCTATAGGTTGATGGCTCATTGATTAAATAAGCTAGCTTAACTATCAATTCAATTCAAATTAACAAAGCAAATTATACCAAAAATGCAATAGCATGTTCCATAAAATAGTAGCCAAAAATATTGATAAGTGCATTATATGTTGTCGATTGCCTTCAATCAGATAACATATATTACCGTTGGTTACAAAGCCTCATTTAACCTCAACCACTGAACTGTACCATTAGAAAGTATAAAAAAAAATACAAAATCATAGAAGTAACATACCTAATTAGGATCACACTTATATTACATCTATACAACAATAAGAGAAAGATTGTAAATATAAATATAAGTGGACACAAATCCATTCATATCATGCACAATATACATAAAAATCAGACTTTTTAAAGAATTTTACCCAAGTCTAGCTTCAACAAGAGCAACACCACCAATCTAAAAATGATACAAAAGTAGAAGATTAGATAAAAAAAATCCCCACCACCATTCACATCATCTAGGGAGTTCCCATCAACATTTGTTGAATCAATGATGTTGGAATTAAATCCTGAATTCCTACTTTGGTGGTATTAAAAATTAAAAGTAGTAGATGCCACCATGTACCAAAGGGATGAAAAAATTGTCGTTAGATATCAATGAACTGTGTTATCATAAGAGGTAATTGGAACATTTTTGAAGCATAATGAATTGGAATATTTCAATAGAAAATTACTTATCACTGGACTAGTAAACAAGGGCATCACACCGAATATCGAAACATTATAAACTAAGGGATGTGAAATTCATTTGTAGGAGTGGGTTAATAGAATCATATGGTCAATTCTTAATGAATTTATATCTCATTTGTGTTCAAATTTTATTTACACAATTATAATGATTACTTTGTCAATCAAAAGCTGCAAGTGGTCTTAGTATTAGAATTAGGGTTGTAAGCAAATCAAGCCTTATTTTTAGGCTCATTAAATAAACAAACTGAGCTTAGGCATGAATTGTTTGGGATTAATCTCGTTTACCATACAAAAGCTCATAATTCAGCTTGCTTGTAAACAAGCCAAGCTTGAGCACATATTGGCTCGACTCGACTCAACTCATTTCCGACCCTAACTAGAATCCCAAATATGACTAACCTATCCTCAATTATTAAGGAGGTATAGAAGATTCTTTTTCAATTTGATTTAGTTTGGGTTAAAGTGTTAGGGTTTAAGTACCTTAAGAATGTGTTGGGTTTGTGGAAATTATTGAGGAAAAGAAAATTAAAAAAAGAGATGAGAAATTAATTTTCCCCCCTATTTGGCTACTTAAAAATTTTTGTAGAAAACAATTTCTTGTGTTTAGTTTGGTAGAAATAAAATATAAATAAAATTAAAATTGTAGTTAATTATTACTATAAGTAATTGGTTTTGTATAAAAAAAAAGACACATAAGGTCCATTTGGTTTTAGGAAAATATTGAGAAAAGGAAAAAAATGGAAATTGATTTCAAGTTGTTTGGTTGTAAGGAAAATATTAAGGAATAAAAATAATAAATAAAAGGTAAAGGAAACGTATATAAAATAATTTTCCTACTAAAATTCAAAAAAAAAATTGAGGAAAGTTTTTATCAACTAGTTCCTCAAAGTTGTCATGAACTATGGCTTTTTCTCTCTCTCTCTTTGTTCTTCATTATTAAATTCCCCTCTAAGCCCATCTAATTCCTTCTTCAACCTTCATTTAATTTTCTAGAATAATAGCTCCTCCTTAATTATGGCATAAGCATCTTTATGGTCATTTGTCAATTTTTAATTCCATTTTTGTTGCTAGTGGACCTTAATCAACGCAAGTAACTCAATACTGCTCTATCAACTCTATCTGAACATGTACATCTTAAATAGTTAATTTTTATATCTAAATTTAACAACAAATGAATACCAAATTCCTAATTCCATTATCAAGTTTATGTTTATTACGTTGGATTTTGATTTGAACTTAGTGACTCAAACTTCTAAATTGGAATTTAAAATTGGGTCTTCATTTTTTACTCTCATGTAGGTATAGCAGTTGTGTCACTTTAATGTCATATCATATGCATCAATTTTAGTTTAAATTTAAAATAAAACAACTACACTTTTATTTTGTTTTTAGTGTATTCTTCTTGTGATTCTATTATTAGGAGTTCGTGAAATGATTTACAAGTCTGAGTTAGTCTATATCATGGATACGAATTGAAGAAGTGGATATGATATGTATTCAGTACTTTCTTTACTTTCTTTATTTATGTGGATAGTGGGTTTGTGATAATGGTTTTGAAGTGTAGCTAAGTTTATTTTGAATTAACGTTGTTTTTTACTTCTATTATTTGGTTGAGCAATTTGATACAACAATTTGCTTATGGGTGGAACATCTTGCTGTATGATTTTTAAAGAACTGATTTGAGAGTGTTTTGATCAATTTAAGTTGGAACCATTTTAGTTTTCCATATTATAACTCATATGCTAGCAATTCTTACTTACCACCTTGTCTCATTCTCATATATTTTAAGTTACATGTTTTGGGATGGTGGATTGAAGGTTGGGACTTTGGATTGAAGGTTGGGACTTGAGATTTCCTTATAAAGAAAAAGAAACAAAAAGGGGTTACTTCTTGTTTGAAGTGGTGAGAGAATAAGATAGTAAGTAAGTAGTATTAATAAACAGTGGCATGATTTATAGTAAGTTGCAGATGGAGAGGAGGTTTTAAATGTGACCAATCTATGGAGCTTGAGTACCACCACCTCAAAAGTACTAGATATAACTAACAATATAGAAAAATTACAAAAAGATACTGATATGGGCATCTCATAAGATGAAGAAGTTGCTTGTGAATCTTTACTTAATTGTAATATAGTGGAAACTTAGTAGATGTGAGTTCCTAAGATTCCTTTGCTGCAATGAAAAAAAACAAATTTGACTATTTGAAGTTAAGACTTTAGAATTTTTCTGTTGTTAAAGCATTTTTTTAATCAGCATCAAAAGACACTAATGAATTTGTATAAATAAATTTGCCAAGTTATGTCATGCATATACAATTGATCCAACTATGGCCATGAATTTCAATGATGGAAGCTGAAGCAACTTAAATTTATTAATTTAGTAGGCAATGAGTGGAGTTTTGCTGAATTTTTGTGCTATATTTGTAACACCCCCAAATTTACTACTGAAAAATTTCGTTAAATTTTAAAGAAGTTTAGCAGAAGCAAGCAAATCAAACTATAAATTCGGGGGTATTACCGCCACACTTAGTACCAGATCGATTCACAACTATCGACCCAATACTAAGTGCTAAGGCTAAAATAATAGAACCAAAACAAATCATTAGTAAGGCATAAGTGATAAGGAAATCAGAGTACGAAAGGCAAGAGTTACGTTCAGAAGTACAATTTAAAAATTCCAAATGTCAAAGGAATTAAAATAACGGAAGGATAGGGTACGATAAAACCCTTGGAAATTTAAATACAACACTTGTACTTCCAAAGACGAATACGAATAAACAAAACATATTCCGAAGGGTAAATATCCGGACCACTTACTCACTCAAGCCAAGCCTTCCACCCCAATATAGTAACCGATCAAAACCTGCATCAAAGGTCTGCTCCCCACCGTCGGTGGATCATCACAGGACCCATTCAACCAGTGTAGTATCAGTACGGGTCCAGTACTGAGTAAGGGCGCAGGTGTGCTAAGGCCAAGCATACAGTCACACCAAGTAGCCTACATAACACAATCATATAAGTAACATGCAATAACACACAAGATAAGGCCTGAGTACTTTCCGGTGACTTATTTTTTTATCCTCGTTAATAATATGTCCATTTCACACAGTCTTTATTAATCCACGTGAGTGCGGAAACTCCACTATTATAGCCGGTGGACCGGAATATATAAACTCAGGGCAGAACGCTCCTGACCACTATTATTTGCCGGTGGACCGGTCTCCAGGGCAGAATGCTCCTGGCCACTATTATTCGCCAGTAGACCGGTCTGGCCCCGACTCACATGGTGTTCCACTGTAAGTATTTAGTATTTTCCCATGTCTTATAGATTTTACATTTGGTTTGCTGAGCACGGAAACCCCCACTATTATAGCTGGTGGACCGGAAATCATACAGGGCAAAACGCTCCTGACCACTATTGTTCGCCGGTGGCACGGTCTCCGGGGCACCCCGGCTCCTGGCCACTATTATTCGCCGGTGGACCGGTCTGGGCCCGGCTCAGCATCTTCCTCTTTAAGTGATTAGTATCTTAACGTATCTTATTTGAAAGTGTTTTACCCTTGACATGCATAGCTGACTATATCCACACTTATCCTCCCAGGAGGGCCCGTCCCATATCTTGGAACTCGTGCACCCCTTATCACACCTCGATATCCATTTCCCTTCTATACTTACACATAATAAAACCAACTCCTAGAGTATGAATTAAGGCACAACGCCTCGTGACATCAGACTCCACCTGCCATTAGCCTCTAGGGTTTCCCTTGAAACCCTAATTGGACCTATATGGTCCAACCTCCTCTTACTTCACTACCATTAACTCATCTATCCTCAACACCTCATCTCATTCAGGTCCAATCCCCAAATCATATCGCTTTACCCATCGATTCTACCTGTGACCCTAAAACTCTAGTTGGCCACTTCAACTCTAGTACCTTTCTTTTCCCACAAGTAACCTCTCCTTTTCACCCAATATTTCTTCTCCCTCAAAACTCCCATAATCATCCCTTATAACATAAACTCTCACTCTCAACCCGCACCTCACTCACCCTTAATCATTTTTCTTTCGCCTTTTTCAGATTACTAATTCTTCCCAAAACCCTAATTGGGTCCCTTATATGACCCTATGTACTATATTTCACCTCGAGTCCCCAGACTCCCAAACAGACCTTCCACTATCTTCCTCACGTCCCACGGTAACTTTTCATACGTAAGGTTCGCCCCCATGCGGACCTTAACCTTCCCATGCAAACCCTATCATTTCCACCATGCCAACTCTATCATTTCCATGCAAACCCTAGTTTCCCCCATGCAACCTTATTTTATTCCCACTCTTCTATTTATTTGATTCCCCCTTTTTCCTCATCATTTCACAAATTATGAATTCCTTAGGTCGTCCATACCTATGTTAACCGACGTACTTCCCTTTGGTTATCTTAATTGCTTATTTTTCTTTTTCAAGTCCCCACCTCACAACGCTTCCTCACATAACCTAGCATGCATGTCGTAGGGGTCACATCACATCACATCATACTTGTACCACAACATATTAGTACACACAGACGAGAGCACGAGAACGTACCTCGGTTCCATGCTGCGCTACACAAATACATAGATAACATACAGGTTATAGCATACAACCGCACAAAGCATACAAGACAGGTAAAACATGTAATACACACAGGTGGCCTTAGTTACGTCCTTACCTAAATCGGCGCCGGGCTTGGAGCACGCTCCTACACCTCCTGGGGTTTGACCCGGTTCACCTATAAGAGGAAAATACTTAAGGTTAATCCCCCTCTACCGGAATTATCGAAATTCCTATCTTACCCCTATCATGGCCTAATACTAAGGCTAATATTAATAGTAGGGGTTTATAAATAAAGGGTAGGGTTATTACTATTCTCACGATAGTTTAAACGGGTTATCACTAATTAAAGTAGGTTTTAGCAAAATTCAGAGTATTAGGGTGAGGGTTTCGATATTATTAATAATAATTACTAATAATACTAACAATAATAAGAATACTACTTATAATAATAGTACTCATAATAAGAATAATAATGGCTATAATGATAATAATGATAATAGTAATAATTGAAATCGTAGTAGTATTAGTGATAGTAATATTACCGATAATAATAAAATAATAACGCAACCATAATCATTCAGATGACAATATCAATAGTAATGATAATAATAATAATAATAATAATAATAATATAATAATAATAATAATAATAATAATAATAGAAGGAGTAGTATAATAATAATAATAATAATAATAATAATAATAATAATAATAATAATAATAATAATAATAATAATAATAATAATAACAACAACAACAACAACAATAATAATAATAGTAATAATACAAATGATAGTAAGAGTACTAGAAATAATACTAATAGGGATAATATCAATAATAATAATAATAGTTAGAAAGATAAACATAATAACACTAGTATTAACCATAGTAATAATAATAGTAATGATAGCGATAATGATAGTAAAATAACAATAACCATAATAATAATTACAATAATAATAATAATAACAATACAATAGTTGTGGCAATACTAGGCATAACAAAAATACTAAGGTAATAATATTAAATTATAATGTTAAGGATAATAACGATGGTAATAATCGATAAAATAATAAGCGCGTCAAATACAACAACAACAACAAAACAATAACAAGGATAATAATAATAATAATAATAATAATAATAATAATAATAATAATAATAATAGTAATAACCATAATAGTAATGTTGATAATAAAAATAATAAAGATAATAATAATAATAATGATAACAATAATAATAATAATAATAATAATAATAATAATAATAATAATAATAATAATAATAATAATAATACTAGCAACAACCTCATAACCATGGTAATAGTAATGGTAACGATAATGATAATAATAATAATGATGATAAGGATAATAATAATAATAATAATAATGTTAATCATACGAATAATAGTAAGAATACTACCATAATAATAATAATAACAAAGATAACAACATCAGTCATAGTTAGAGTAATAAACATAGGAATAATAATAATAATAATAATAATAATAATAATAATAATAATAATAATAATAATAATGACAATAATAGTAATAATGATAGTAATACTGATAATAATAATATTAATAACAATAAGAACACTAATAGTAATAATAATAACAATGATAATAATAATAGTAATAATAGTGATAATAATAATAATAATACTAATAGTAACAATAATAATAATAATAGTACTAATAATAATAATAATAACAATAATGATAATAATAATAATAATAATCATAATAGTAACGATAATAATAAAGATAATAATAGTAAAGATAATAATAATAATAATAATAATAATAATAATAATAATAATAATAATAATACTAGCAATATTAATAATAATAACTTATTAAGGTCTTGTATTGCTTAATACCATTAATTAGAAGTTCTTAGGGGAAAAGTTAGGGCCTGCTAATGATAATAATAATAATAATAATGGTAGTATTAATAGTAATTATAGTGATAGTATTAATAATAATTAGGTTAATGATAATTATAATAACATTAACAATAATAGTTAATAATAATACTAAAATTTATTAACCACTTCTATTATTCCAGGTCTAAGGTTCAACTGTCCAAGAAATTTGGAGCAACCTGGCTGAGGCTGGTGGCAGTGGCGGCGGCACGGCGGTGGAGGAAGGGAGAAAAGGAGGAAAGTGGAGATGGAAGCTAGGGAAGAGGGAAGTAGGGGAAAGTGGAGGTGTAGGGTGGTAGAGCAGGAACCGCTGGTTGATTTGGGGTGTAGTGGCGGAGCTGTAGGTGGCGGTGGAGGCGGCGTTGGCGGCACGAAGGTGGCGCCAGGGGTCGAAAGGTTGTTTCGGGAAGGCAACTTCGCGTGGCCAAGGCGACTCGTGCGAGGCAAGGCAGGGGGAGCTAGTAGTCTGGTTGTGTAGAGGGAGGTGCAGGGAGGATGTTGGTGGCGCGGGCAGGCGTCAACGGTGGCCGAAGGCGGAGGAAAGGGCGGCTAAAGGTGGGGCGGTGTGCGGCTCTGGTTTTCTGGGTTCCAAATTTTGAACCCGATTAAGGCAATGGTTAGGGCTATTTATAGTGAAATTGGGACGGGAAATGACAAGGCTCGAGGGGGAGTAGGGGTTAGGTGTTTGCGTGTCCGGCGAGGCTGGCCGGCGTAGGTCTGCTGTTGCAGACCGAGACTCGTCGGGGAGAGAGAGAGTGATTTCGTGTAGGAGAAGGGCTACGATTGATTTGTCATGTCCACAGGGAAGTCAACGAGGTGGAGAGGGACGAAAAGACAGGAGCAATGGCTGTTATTGCAGGCTTTCCTTCCCAGCCATGGTTTTCGTGTTGCAGGCAGCGAAGGGAGAAGACGACGTGGGGAGGGAAGAGGAAGAAGGCTGGACCGGCGGTCCAGCGGAAAAGAAAAGAAAGAAAGAAAAGGGGGGGGCCGAACCGGCCGGGAGAAAAGAAAGAGGTGCGCGGGGGTACTGGGTCGCGCTAGGGTGCTGGGCCAGCAGGCCGGCCCAAGTCGGGGGGAGAGTAGAAAAAAAAAAAAGAAAGGAAGGGAAAGAAAAGGAAAAAGAGGGGAAAATGGAGAAAAGGAAAAAGGAAAAAGAAGGAAAATTAGTGGTTGGATTAATTAGTATGATTTGGGTAATTTGGGATGTTTAATAAAATATAATTATCAAAATAATAATTAAATTCTATTTTTAGGTTAATTTAGGGATTTTTGAAAGAATTTTCTTAAATTTCATTTTAAATTAACAACACACTCTAATTTTATCCAATTGAATTATTTATAAATTTTATATTAATTTGAAACTATTCTATTCTTCTTAATTTAAATAAAGTAATTTATTTAATTAATTTCTAAAATAAAATCCTTAATTAGCTTAAAATACCACAATTCCTCCTATTTAAAACACTTTTAAATTTATTTTTGGTTTAACCTAATTAACTTCCTCTTATTTTAATAAAAATGAATTATTTTGGTTAAACTCCCACATAAAAATCTTATTTAATAATAGATAATAGAAATTAGGATTTTGGGGCATTTCAATATTAGAAGTGGTAAGTGCTATAGGAAATAAAGATACCACATTTATGTAAATTGCAGAAATACCTAACCTCTACTTTGGGCTAGTTGACTTAGGTACTTGAATGAACCCCATACTAATATATATACTATTAAAATACTGCAATATATAATTTAGTAAAAGTAGTGAGGTGAGGCGAAGTTGTTGCTTCTTAGTTTTTTTCTTGTAATATAAGAAGTCGTTCTAATATAAGGTACTACAACCTAAAAAGTACTTGATATAATTAATAGTATAAAAAAGTACAATAAAATATTGATATGGGCATCTTATAAGATGAAGAAGATGCTTGTGAATAGTACTATAGTGGAACCTTAGTAGATGTTGGTTCTCGAGATTCATTTGCTGTAATAAATAAATATAGATATGTTTGTTTGAAGTTAAGGATTTAGAATATCTCTTTTATTGAGGCATTGTTTGATATGCATTAAAAGACAATAATGAATTTGTATTAAAAAAAATTCCATGTAATGTCATGCATGTATAGTCGGTCTGACCATGGCCATGAATTTCAATGCTAGAATATGAAATACCTTATACTTTATTAATTTAGTAGTCAATGAGTGGATTTTTTCTGAAGTTTGGTGCTATATAGAAAGTGGTAATTTCACAAAATACTAATAATAGATTTAAAACCACAATACATGGATAAAATACTAGTGTGGTTGTGATACCATAAATTTCAACATAACCCTAATCCTAAGTCATTAATATTTTAACCGAATCCTAATCATGAGTGATTGATATTTTTATCTTAACGTAATTCCTTAATCCTATATATAAACCTAATGTTAATTCTAATTTTGAGTGATTAATATTTTAACCTAGCCCTAAATCGGATGAATGATAAATTAATTTTTTCCTTAAGTATTGGATTTAAATTTAAATCTAATTCTAATACTAACCCTAAATCCCTTTTTATTTTTCCCTCTTATTTCCCCTTTTTCTTTCTCATTTTTCCTTTTTTTTCCTTATCTTCCTGTCCTGATTGGCCTTCTCCTTCTTCCTCTTAAAGCCATGCATCCTTCTCCCACATGGCTTTCATTTCTTGTACTTGCATCTTCCCTACCAACCTAGCTAGCAAAATCCTAGCATGCTAAGTCCCTTTCCTTCCCTAACCTGTGTCACGTGGAAAATGCCAAATGATGCCTCCCCAACCTTGCATCTTCAACCATTTACTCATTCTCATCCTCACCATATCCCCCTATAAATTCCCATCCTCTTCACTCATTACCTCACTTGGCACTTGGCATAAACTCTCCCTAGACTCCCTCTTTCTTCCCTAAACCCCTCCGCATTTTATTCGTCTTTATTTGCCATTTTTATCCAATAGAGCTCTACATAGTTTTTACAGCCTCACACAACTCCATACTTACCACCGCCATCTAATCACCCTTAGCCAGGTTAACACTTCATGCAACAAATACAGTTTTCATGCTAAACCGTCACACAACCTTCATCCTTCCACATGCATAACTTAGTTGCGTTAAAATTCCACACTACACCACCACTTTTTGTGTAACATTCCCATGCACACGATCCTCATCTGCACCATCAAACTCCCACAGACACCACCCTTTGTGCCACTTCTTCATGCGACACCCACCCCAATTCCACCACTTTTTGTTTAACATTCCCATGCACACGATCCTCATCTTCACCATCAACCTCACGCATGCACCACCCTTTGTGCCACTTCTTCATGCAACACCCACCCCAATTCCACTATAACCTCACCCTAACCACACCCTAGCAACATTCCCACTTCATGCCACCCCAACCACTTATGTGAGGATCTCACACAACACACCCTAGCTGTGTGAGTCTCTCATATTACACACCTCAAGGTTTCACCAAATCCTCACGCAACTAGTTGAAGTTTTGCCACACTTATCCCACAACTTGGCTTGCTTCGTTTTTGCTCCTTTTTCCACCCACATTTGCCTTAGCCTTTATTTGGTTGTTTTATTAAGTTATAATGATACATTATCCTTTATTCTTAGGTGGTTTTATAGCGGTCTTAGAGGGGGAGTGTTAGAATTATTTATTCTTAGATAACAGGGATATTTTTAGTAAAAATACACATCGTATGTGAAAATTTGTATGAAAAATAATGTTTGGTATTTTTATATGGATAATGTCATTATGATATGTTTTAAATATGTGCATCTACATGAATACATTGACTAAGGATACATGTCATGACTAGGATTGTGTATGCAATGTAAAATTTTATATAAAATCTCAAGTTTGGTATCATTATATGATTTAGGTCATGATGGTAATGTATTTATATGATATTTTGTGTTGTATTGTGGAAAAATAAGTAATACGTGAAAGCATGTGATTATGAGTATCATTTAGTTAATATTGTTCTATAAATTGAGCAATTAGCATGAAAAATTATCTACACTAGGCTATGATGTTTGAACCCCCCTTCCATACACGCACGCGCACGCGCAATCACACACACACACACACACACACACACACACACACACACACACACACATATATGTGTGTGTGTGTGTGTGGTTAAGTATTTTATGAGTATCTATGATGAATTATGAAAATTATAAGGCTGTAATTTGTAGGGTTTTTTGTGAAAATATGAGTGTTTTGGCATTATTAATGGTATTTTTTTTAATATAGGTTAAACATGAAATATTTGGTATTTTAATGTGTTAAATGATTTAAAATATTCTAAGTATATCATGGGAGATACTTGGAGTAATTATAAGTGGCCTAAGTCTAATATTATGAGAAAATGGTTTGAATTGGGAATATTAACCTTGGAGACATAGTCATTATCCCATGTGTAAAACGTTGGAGTTAGACCTCTATTTTTTATATGATTTGAATAACGATATTTTTGGAATTTACACTAAATTTTAGGGTTATATGAGTTGTATGGGAAAATTTATGCCTAGCTTGTGAGATTAAGATTTTGTAAGGATTTGTGAATTCTAACCCTAGAAGTAGGTTGTTATTACAATTGTAAGACATTGTATTTAGACCTTGATTTTCAGATATGTTGTCGATAGTAATATTTTAAAAAGTTATGATAAAATTGGTGGATAGATGAGTATAATGGAATAAGTCATGCTTATAATGTGAAATAAAGGTTTCTTAAAGGAAATGTAGTCTTTTTCTTTGAGGAATGTCCCAATATTCATTTTGTTGTGTTTTATGTGTTTCAAATGATCATATTAAGTTAGATTATGTGCAGTGCATATCTATATATGTGTATGCATGATGAAATTGAAATAAATAATAATGGATAAGACATTAATCACTTAAAGTAAAATATTATGTGAGTCTTAACTGAGTTTTTGTGTCCATTCCATTAGATAATAATAGTGGATTAGGAGAATTTTGGCTTAAGATGTTATTCATTCCATTCTACTGGTTTAAGAACAGTGACAAAAAAAATGTTTTGCCTTAGTAGACATGGTGTCCGTTCCACCAAATGATAATAATTTCTCAAGAGTGTTTTTTCCTATAAGGTGTTTTGGTATGTTCCATAAGAGTAAGAATAGTGGGGTTCATGAACTCAATGTAAATAAAATTATAGATTATCATGATATATAATAATGGGTTTTTGGAATTAGTTATTATCTTGCCTCATATTATGTAAATCTATATGCATGCTCATTCTTTCATGTGACCTTATGGCATTGTGTAACCTCATTATGGATTTATTGTTCCCTTACTCAATACGTAGCATATAAATCTCCTTTTTTATTGGTGATACTTATTCCCACAGACAGACAACCTAGATGGTTTTGTGTAAGTCGATAAGGATCCCTTAGATGACTTTGCTGCTTATGACACTTTATTTAGGGAGGAGTGACCACTTTATCTTTATGGTTTAGGATATAGAGTCATGTTATTTGTTTTATAGCTTTTACCCATATATTTTTTGGGAATCTTAGTTCTAATGTATCCCTCTTAAGTATTTTGGATATAGTACTAGAGTTGACCTTTTAACTATTATCTACATTTATGAATCTATCTCACTATCTATTTTATCATATTAAGTATTAATTATTTTTCCTTATATTCGATGTAAGGATGGTATGGTAAGCCAGATTTATGTCGAGTACGACAATAACACCCAACTATATTGTTATTACACTTCCTCCAAAATGAATATTTTTAGTAGTAAATTTTGGGGTGTTACAAGTTGGTATCAAAGCTTTAGTTTTTATTACCATGTTATCTTTGGGGTTTGGGACATGTTGTCATGTTATCTGGTTTATAGCTTTTACCCGAATACCTTTTGGGACTCTTAGTTCCAATATATCCCTATTTATGTATTTTAGATATTATACTAGAGTTGACCTCCAAAATATTAACTATGTTTATGAATCTCTATCATTCTCTATTTTATCATGTTTAAGTGTTAACTGTTTTGCCTTTTATTTGATGTAAGGATAGTATGGTAAGCTAGACTTATGTCAAGTATGAAAGTAACACCCAACTATATTGTTATTGCATTTCCACTAAAATGAAAATTTATAATAGTAAATTTTGGGGGTATTATAAGTTGGTATCAGAGTTTTGATTTTGATTACCATGTTATCTTTGGAGTTTGGGACATAGAGTCATGTTATCGGATTTATAGCTTTTGTATGGATACCTTTTGGGACTCTTAATTCCAATGTATATCTTTCTAATGTATTTTGGATAATGCAGTCAGAGTTAACCTCAAAACTCTTATATAAGTTTATAAATCTCTCTCATTCTTTATTTTATAATGTTTTAAGTGTTAAGTGGTTTGCCTTGTATTTGATATAAGGATGGTACGGTAAGCTAGAATTATGACAAGTACATTGATAATACTTAACTATATTGTTATAACACTTTGCTAAAAGAAAATTTTTAAAAGTAAATTTTGGGGTATTACAAGTTGGTATTAGAGCTTTAGTTTTTATTACTATATTTTGTTTTTAAAATTTTGGTTATCAAATGATCCTGTATCTGATTTTAATAGTTTATTTCATATTTAAAAGAATAAATTCTTTGAAAACCTATATTAACTTGTTAAGAATTGAGAATGGGTAGTTTATATGCCCTATGAATGTGCTTATGTCTTTTATACACTAGTAATCTAGGATTTTTTTTTTATCTTGCAACTAGCTTACCATGGCACTTAATAATCACATAGAACATTTAGAAGAAACTTTCAAGGCCTTCATAGATTTTTTTAGGTGTCCATCACCGTCACCTCAGCCTCATCCGCATTAGCTATAAGAGGGTAGCATAAAGTACTACCTTTAGAGGGTCACTGTCATCACCCATCGATCTACATTAGTGAGGAGGATCTAATCATTGTGGAAGGATGGATCTAAGATTTGGATAGGACATTAGAGGTAGTTGATTATCCAAGGGCTTAGAAGGTGAGTACAACAACCTTATTCCTTTGGAGATCCACAAACGCCTAGTAGGTAGGATGTTGTATACATAGGAGACTGCTAACGTCTTGGGAGGACTTTAAGATGACAATCCACACAAAGTTTTATCTCGAGAGCCTTAATAGAGATAAGTTTAAGAATTTCATGAAACTGAATCAAGTTAGCATGTTAGTGTGGGAGTATTACACACGATTCACAGGGTTGTTGATGTTCACTTCTAGCATTGCATCCAGTGAGGCGATAATGGTTTATTAGTTTGAGTAAGGGCTCCATTTCAACATCCAGAGGATGATGGATATTATGGCTTTCCATAACATGGCCACATTATAGGAGCAGGCATGTATTGCTGCTATGATGATTTAGGAGTAGGCTTCCATTCTAAGTAAGAGGAAGTCAAAGACACAGGGTTTCAGAGGTCAGAATTAGTTTCGGGGATCTAGACCTTGGTATTTTGAACCTAGTCATATAATTGGTTATATTAAGCATTCGATATAGCTAAGAGATGCTTTATTTATCGCTTTTGTGGTTGATATCGTTCAATTCGAGACTACCAGGGTGTATCTGTTTAGTGTCAAGCATGCAGTTAGTTTGACCACTAATCTTATGAGTGTGAGAAGGAGATGAGTCATTTCCAGCAGCATATGCCACTTGTACCCCAGCATTAGGCCTATTATTAATGGACCTATTAGTGGATACATGAGTATTATCAAAGAATTTATGCTTATAATGTGAAGTTAGGATTTTTTCAGAGGAAATATGGTATTTTTCCTTGGGTGATGTTCATGTGGTTGTGTTATACGTGTTTCGAATTATCATGTTAAGTTGGATTATGTTCCTTACATGTGTACATGTGTGTCTACATGATGATTTTGAGATAAATAATAATGGATAAGACATTAATCACTTAAAGTAAAAGATTATGTAAGTTAGAACTGAGGTGTTGTGTCTGTTCCACCATATAATAATAGTGGCTCAGGAGCATTTTTTTCTTGAGAGATATTTTAGATCATTCCACTGGTTTAATAATAGTGGTCAAGAGCCCATTTTAACTTTGTAGATATGGTGTCTATTCCACTGGACGACAATAGTGGCTCAAGAGCATTTTATCCTAAGAGGTGCTTCAAACTGTTCCACCAGCTGAAAAATAGTGGTTAGGAGGGTATTGCCTTAATAGATATGGTGATCATTATCGGACGGTAATAGTGGCTTATGAGTGTTCTACTCTGAGAGATACTTCATTCTATTCCATCAAATTAAGAATATTGGGATCGCTGAACTCAATGTAAATTAGAATATAGATTATGATGATATCTGATAATGGGTTTTTGAAATCAGTTATTATCTTTCATCATATTATGTTAATCTATATGCACACATATTCTTCTATGTGACTTTATGCATTATGTACAACCCTGCTATAGCTATATTATTTTCTTATTCAGTACATAGCGTATTAATCATACTTTTCATGGGTGTTACTTATTCCCATGAGCATATGAGCCATATGAGTTTGTGTAGGTCAATAAAGACGTCTTAGATGAGTTTGCTATTGTAATATCCTGAAATTTTATCTAATTTTAACCTTAAAAAATTAATATTTTAACCTAATCTAAATTCTAATTTCTAGGTAATTGATATTTTATTTTCAATCTAACACTGACCCTGGGTAATTGATGGATTAAATTTTTAACCAAAGTCCTAAATTCCAGCTTAAAACTAATCCTTATTCTAACCTCAAAATTTTATTTCCCTTTTTTCCTTTTTCTTTTATCCTTTTCTTTTCCCTTTTATCTTATTTTTCTTTTCTTCCTTCTCATTCCTAATCTGCACACAACCCCTGCCCCTATCTCCTTTCCCTTTCTCATTTCCCCTTCAAAACAAACACACATGTCCTCCCTATGCATGCACATTCCTTTCTCTTTCCCTTCCTAACCATGTAACTCACAACCTGTACCACCTTCTTCTTACAACTTACTCACCTACTCTAGCAATGTCGAGCTCCTTACCCACTGACACCTCCATCCCCTCACCTCTTCTCATCTTATAAATACCCCCTCCTCAACCTTTTCCCTTCTCCTTTTTCCTTTCCTTTTTCCCGTTGAGAAGTCATCCAGTCAGGCACCTCTTCTTCTTTTATTCTCCCTTTCCTTGATCTATTTTTTCAACATCAACACCACATCACTCACCACCACCTTCTCTCCCATCTATCATCACATCATCCCCATCAACCTCCCTTACTATCACTCAACCATCTCTACCCCAAACCATGTTATTTTTCCTCTCCTCATTGCCTAGTTCATTTCCATTGAGGCACGCCTGGCCCATGTGCACCTAGCACGATCGTGCCTCCCTCTCACACCCATCTCGTGCCTTGATTCCAGTAGTGCTCCAATATATGATTCATTTTTTCCCTTGACCCATACATGCCTCAACCATTTCCTCCTTCGTACGCTTCACTCCCAAGCGTGCACTATATCCCCTTGACTAGTGTACACTCTCCCCCGATTGTGCCACCTTGGGCACCATCGTGCCCTCCATCATGCACTACCCTTGTTGAGCCTTCTATTTTTTGGTTACCTCTAATTTTCCTTCCTCTCCTTTGCCTTAGTTCCTTAGTTAATTTTTCTAAGTCTAATTTTATTGTATTTTGGCTTCTAGATGATATTTCAGTGGTATTAGCGGAGGAGTAGTAGGTCTTAGGTGCTTAGAGACCGAAGATGCCTTGGTAAAGATACATGCCATAGATAGGCCTTATAACACCCCCAAATTTACTATTAAAAAATTTCATTTTAAGGGGAAGCGTATAGTTAAATATTTGGGTGTTACCGCCATAATTGATATAAGTCTGTCTTACCCCATTATCTTTATATCAATCATAAGGCAAAATGATTAGAAAATTTAAAACATAATTCGAAAGAGACGAGATAACTTTCAATAGCATCAACTAAGTGTTTGGAGATCAACTCCGATTACAATATCAAAATATAACAAAAATGGACCTCATGGAACTAAGAGTATAAAAAGGTATCCAGGTAAAACTATCATCCGGATAACATTACTCTACGCTCAAACCCTGATATGAATAATTCACTCCTCCACATATATCGCATCAAAGGCTACGAAATCATCCACCTGGTCCTTGTCAACCTGCACATAAGCATCTAGGTCGTCTGCTCGTTGGATTGAGTAGCACCCATGAAACGGGTGATCAATATGCTACGTACTGAGTAAGGTAACGATACAGTCAAGCAGGGTTACACATGATACAAGAATTCTCATAAGAAAATCATACATACATAAATTGAAGAATGCCAGATAACTATTGATTTTAATTCTTTCATTAGATATACCATATTTCAATATTTTATTTACTTTGAGTTCAGAGACCCCACTATTGTTAAACCAGCGGAACAATCTGAAACACCTCTCAGGGACAACACACCAGAGCCACTATCATTATCCAGTAGAACGGAGCCAACACCTCTCAAAGTAAAATACTCCTAAGCCACTATTTATTAAACTGATGGAATATTCTGAAGCACCTCTTGGGGACAACACACTTGAGCCACTATTATTATACAGTGGAATGGACTCAACACCTCGATCCTGACTCACATATTCTTTCACTTTAAATGATTAGTATCTTTCCATTTATACTTTAACTCTTAAATATATTTTCATTCACGTTAATTATAAGGCCCCACTATTCTTATTTTGATGGAACAGACTGAAGCACCTCTCAGGGACAACACACCCGAGCCACTATTATTATTTGGCGGAACAATGCCATATAAACACCGCAGCCCAACTCAAGTGATCTTTCACTTTACATGATTAGTATCTTAATCAAGCTTGATTGTATATTATCATGTCAAACTCAAGATATAAAATTAAACACATAAGTACGACCACGTAATTATCCTTAAATGACCATAATAACCTTAGGATAGGCAATGCAATCATATTCTTCTAAAGGCCTTATAAAACCTAAAGCATATACATTTCCAATCATTCTTTAAAGTACATATCCTTAGTTTCCCATAGATATATTGTATCCAATATTATGCCCAAACATGTACTTACATAATTTCATTACTCTCAAGAATATCATTTCATAGCATTTCCATAATTAAATTACTCAATATAACATACTCAACATAAAAGCATGCACAAAGATACAAGTATCACATAAAACCCTAGCTATGACATGTATCTTTACTGACAAGGACATCGGGCTCTTTGCACGTAAATCCTATACCTCCTCCAAGATTACCAAAAGACCACCTATGAAAACAAGATAAAAAGTACGATTAGGATCGGAGGTTAAAATTTAGGAGGGTGGTTATGGTAGAGAAGGGTAAAAATGGAATTTATTGGAGCCAAATGAAACATTGATTGGTATGGAAGTGTAGAAGAATGTGTGGTGGAGCTATGGTCAAATTTTGGTGGTGTTTGGATAAGACTTGGAGTGAAAATAGGGTTGCATGGCTAAAATGGGAAGTTGCACGGCGATACGGTGCAAGAGTTGCATGACTATGTAGCAACAGTGCACAACAAGTTGAAGAAAAAAAATATGCACGGCCAAGAGGTACAAGAATTCCATAGCTGTGTAGCATTAGGTTGAGAGATAAAATGCACGGCCAGACGGTGTAAGAGTTGCACGGTGGTGCAGCAGGGGATTTGAGAGTTTCACGGCCATGCAACAGGCCTTGCACTCTAAAACTCTGGAACGAATAAGGGTAAGGAGAAAGGAAAAGAGGCGGTGATCGGCGGCGATGGCCAGCGACGACAAGAGGGAAGGTTAGGGCAACCTTAGTTGTCGGTCCACCAACCAAAGGGCGGCTAGTGGTGGCTTGGGTGGTTCTCGGTGGTGGATTGGGTGGTGCAGATACTGAAAATAGAGAAAAAGGAGGAAGAAGAAGGAGAAAGGAGAAGGAAGAAGAGAATAAGGTTGGGGAGCTAATGGATGACAATAAAATGGAGGGATGGAGGGGTATATATACTAGTAAGGTGGCGTGACTTGGAGGAGAAAAATGGCAGGGGTGACAACGATGACAACAACGATCTGCCAAGAAGAAGAAGAAAGGATAAGGGGGGATGGTGATGGTTGAGATGGATGGGAGTTAGGTAGAGGCACAAGGGGGTGATGATAAAGAAGAAAACATGCATGGGAGGAGAAGGCAGGGAGAAGAAGAAAGAAGAAGGAAGAGGAAGGGTGCCAGGGAAGTGATGGTTGCTGCAAAAATAGAGTAGCAGCAGAAGAAGAAGAAGAAGAAGAAGAAGAAGAAGAAGAAGAAGAAGAAGAAGAAGAAGAAGAAGAAGAAGAAGAAGAAGAAAGCACGAGGGAGTGGTAGGTCTGGCACGGATGGTTTCATGGTGCATGTGGGAGGAAAGTGGAGGGTGGTACAAAGGAAGCCAAGCTCCTCACGCCATAAAATCGGTGTAGGAGAAGAAGGGAAAAAAAAGAAAAGAAAAAGGAAGAAATGGGAAGAAAGGAAGAAAAGAAAAGGAGAAAGAAAAGGAAAAAGAGAGAAGAATTAGGGAATTAGGATTATATTATAAAACTCTAGATTAGCCAAGTAATTTGGATTGGCAATAATTTTAGCAGGTTTTAGTTTTAATTTACAAATTTCAATTTCGACTTCAGTTAAGGTTTCGGGATTAAGGAATTTAGTTAAGGCTAACAATAAGATTTTTTGAGATTAGAATCAAATTAGGGCAAATGATGTGGGAGTAGGTGAAGCAAATTTTTGGGGTATTATAGACCTTTTAAGTTTAATATATGTAATTGGATGTGATATCATGTTTGGATTTTTTACATGGATAATTTTTTGTGATAATGATGTATGTGTTGTATCATATTATATAAAAGTGAGAAAGCTGTAAAATCATGCATTTTGTGCATAGTGTGGCTTGATATGAACATGTGGAATATATATATATATATATATATATATATATATATATATATATATATATATATATATATATATATATATATATGTATGTATATGCGGTTATGCATCTTTTTTTTTTATGATAGTATGTATTGGAGGTTAAAAAATTATTTGTATTGTAACTAGTAAGTTTCTTGTGAAAAAATGAGTATTTGAGCTGTCTTAGGGATAATTTGGTTAATTTGAGTTAAAAATCAAATACTAGGTACTTTAATGTGATAATTGGTTCAAAATAGTTTAAGCATATTATGTGGAATATTTTAAGTGAATATTAATCGTCTAAGTATAATAAATTGAAATGCCTCAAAAATTCTAATTTTCTTATTTATTATTAAATAAGATTTTATAATGAAAATTAATTAAATAATTTATTCTTTTTAAAATAAAAGAAAATTAATTAAGGTAAATTAATAAGAAATCTTGTAAATATTTTAATTAGGGTGAAATTTAGGTATTTTAGCTAATTAAGAATTTTATTTTAGAAATGAATAAAATAAATTATTTTATTTAAATTAAGAAGGATAAAATAGTTTCAAATTAATATTTGTTTTATAAATAATTTAATTGAAGAAAATTAGGGTGTTTTGCTAATTAAAATGGAATTTATGAAAAATATTTTAAAAACTCTAATTTAGCCTAAAAAGGGATTTAAATATAATTTTATTTAAATATTATTATTTTTAACTATCCCAAATATTTTAATTTATTTATTTAACCCAACCCTCCTATTTCTCTTTTTCCTTTTTTTTTCCTTTTCTTTCTTCCTTTTTCTTTCTTTTTCTTTCTTCTTCTTCTTTTCTTTTTCTTTATCTCCTCACCAAACTGGGCTAGCCCGCGGCCCAGTTCCCCTTTCCTCTCCTTTCTTTTCCTTCGGCCCAGCCCAGCCGCGCGACCGGCCTGCTTCCTTCTCCCTCGCCGCGCCGTGTTTTTCTTGCCTTTCCCCCAAAACACGTCATTTTATTTAATGAACTTACCCCCGCGCCGACCATTTTGCCCGTCTCCCTCTTCTTTTCTTTCCTTCCCCCAACTACCCCGTCCAACCCCTTTCTCCCTCCTTTCTTCTTCCTCCCTTCCCCGACGTCGATTAGCTTGTAACTCCGCCGCCGACACCTTGGTTTTTCGACGTTAATCTTACCCTTTTGACCGGCCTTTTCCTCCCTTTCTCTTCCCCTTGTTTTGGCAGCCTCATTTACCCAAACCACTCCCCCATTCCTCGCACGATCTCCCTCTACCTTGGCCACTTGCAGCCCACGGTCGGGGAGTGCGCCAGCTGTCCTCATCAGCCGGTGCCCACTCCTGCCTACCACTCCCCACCTTCCCTTCAACCCTAACTTCCCCTTCAGTCTATAAATAACCCCAAATTGTGCCTTGTATCGAGTTTTGGTCACTTACCTAGAATTCCCTGACATTGCCGCTGCCTACCCTTTAGACCCCATTTATGCCGCATTCGGCCAACGCCGCTGCTTGTTTTGGCCATCCGTGTACTCCCTGCACCACCCTCTACCTAACCAAACCACCCAACCCACTCGATTCTTCCTGCACAAGCCACCCCGGCTGTGCGAAGTAACCTCCCCAAACAACCCTTTCTCCTACCACCGCCACCCTTCGAATCGCCCTTAGCCACCGCTTCCCCTGCTTCTGCTACTTCCTTCACCTCCCATTCTGTGCTGCAAACCGTCCTCTATCTTCCCCTACCTTTCCTTTCCTATCCCTCACTCTCCTCCTCCCTCTCTCTCCTTCTTCTCCATTCGGCCACCAACACCGCCGCTGTGCGCTGCCACCTCCATTCTACTCCTCTCCCTCTAGGCAGTCTTAAACACCCCATTTCCCGCCTCCATTTTGTCTCTCCTTTTCCCAACATTTAACTTTCCCCTCTTTCTTCTCTTTTTCCGGCCACCGCTAGTGCCACCTATCCCCACCAGCCTAAGGTTGAACCCAAGACCCTCTCAGCCCTTTTCCCTATTTTTACAAGCCTTAAATTAATTTATTTCATTTATTCTAATATAAATATTATTATTATTATTATTATTGATATTTCCATTTTTAATATGTATTATTAGTATTATTAATATTAATGTTTTTATTATTATTCTGTTGAGGGCCGAAGCCCTATTATATTTTAATTCTATTTTTTTATTAGTATTATTAGTATTGTTATTATCTGTATTATTAATACTAATATGTTGTTATCATTATTATTTACTATTTTGAAATTGTTATTATTATTATTATTATTACTACTACCTTACCATTAGTGTTGATATTATTATTATTATTATTATTATTATTATTATTATTATTATTATATTCAAGTGTTAATATTATTATTTTATATAGGGTTGAAACCTTATTGTGCTTATTTTAAATTTTAGTAGTAGTATTATAAATATCATGTCTTATTATTATTAGGGTTATTAGTATTTTTATTATTATTAGTATTTATTCTTACTAGTGTTATTATTATTATTTATTAAGTTATTATTATTCAATGTAGGGTGGAAACCCTACTTCTTTTATCTTCGATCATTATCTTTACTATTATTACCATTATGGTTATTATTATTTTATAATATTATTATGGCTCTTATCATTATTATTATTATTATTATTATTATTTCATCATTATTATTATTACTAAAGTTGGTTATTTATTTTAGTAATATTATTATTATTATTATTATGGTAAAGGGGCTGAAGCCCTTATTTCACTATGTTTTTGAGTAATGTCCTTTTTATTATTATTGCTACTATTTTTATTATTCTTGTTAATATTAATATTGATATTATTTTTGGTATTTTTGCTATTATTATTTTAATATTTTATCAAAATTCTAGTCTTATATTAAGTTAGTGATTAATAGTATTTTTGATAGAAGGGAGACTAATTTTAGCTTTTCCCTCATAATAGGTAAAATCAGTTAAAACCCTAAGGAAGCGTAGGAGCGTGCTCCAAAAACGGTGTTGTTTTAGGTAAGAGGTTACTAAGGCCTTTTGTGTGCTTATATGCATTATGTGCTTCGAATGTTATGTATCCTATGTTTATCATTATTAATTAATTTGTATGTAGTATAACGTGGAGTTGAAGTATGTTTTTGTATGGCATGTGTACTATATGTGATAAAATATTGTGGTATGTAATGATATGTGTTGTGACCCTATGAGACATGCATGTGAGGGTGTTGATGTGGTTTGTGTGGGAGAAAGGATGAAAAAGGAGGATGGGAAAGAGGTTGACCAAGGGATGTGAGTTGACCTAATTATTTTAATGATTCATGAGGGGAAGAATAAAATGGAGAATTTTAGGGTTTCGTGTGGGAGAATCTGATTTATGATTTTTATCATTTTATTTGGGAGAATATAATTTATGGTTTTATATGGGAGAATCTAATTTATGGTTTTGTATGGAAGAACCCAATTTATAGTGTTATATGGGAGAATATAATTTATGGTTTTATATGGGAGAATCTAATTTATAGTTTTGTGTGGGAGAATATAATTTATGGTTCTATTTGGGAGAATCTAATTTATGGTTTTGTGGGGGAGAATATAATTTATGATTTTATATGGGAGAATCTAATTTATGGTTTTGTATGGAAGAATCTAATTGATGATTTTGTATGAGATGACCTATTATAGGGTTTGGTATGGATGAATTTTTGGTTTTGTGTGGATTGAATTTAGGGTTTTGTATGACGGAATCTTAGGTTTTGTACGGTGGTATTAATGGTTGTATAGTGGTATTAGGGTTTGCATGGAGGTAATGTTGCATGGCAGTAATAGGGTTGCATGGTGGTATTAATGGTTGTATAGTGGTATTAGGGTTTACATGGAGGTATTAGGGTTTGTATGGTGGTATTAATGGTTGCATGGAGGTATTAATGGTTGCATGGTGGTATTAATGAATGTATAGTGGTATTAGGGTTTGCATGGGGGTATTAGGGTTTGCATGGTGGTATTAATGGTTGCATGGAGGTATTAATGGTTGCATAGTGATATTAATGGTTGTATAGTGGTATTAGGGTTTGCATGGTGGTATTAATGATTGCATGGGATTTAGGGTTTGTATGAAAAGTTTGGGAGGTTGCATGGGATGTGTAAAGATTGCATGGGAGTGAAATTTACATATGAAAGGTTGGTTTGGGATATAAGGAAGGTAATGTAAGTGTTATTTGAGTGGTTGAACATTTTGGACGAAAAATAGAACGTGGAGATTATATAAGGGTCCGTTGGAGACCGAACTAGGGTTATGTGGACAATTAGGGTTTGTTGTGGTTGCTTACAATTTCTATATTATCATGTGTATTTGGTGATTTAAATATAATTATGATGGTGGAATTTTATGATTTATGGTGTGTGAAGTATAAAGAGAATGATTCATGCATGTCCAGAATGAAAGTTTCTGAATAAGATACTTAAAACATTAATTATTTAAAGTGAGAGATCGTTGAGACGGGACCAACTGATCCACCGGTTCGGAATAGTGGTTAAGGTTTTTACCCTATGTGCGACCGATCCACCGGTTATAATAGTGGTTAAGACATGATGCCTTATGTGTGACCGATCCACCAGTTATAATAGTAGGGGTTCCCGAGCTCAATGAACACAAACCAGAGTTTTTCCAAAGCACTTAAAAGATACTAATTACTTACAGTGGAACACCATGCGAGTCGGGGCCAACCGATCCACCGGTTAGGAATAGTGGTTAGGACGCGTAGTCCTATGTGTCTCTGATCCACGGCTATAATAGTGGTTAGGGTATGATACCCTATGTGCCTCCGATCCACCAGCTATAATAGTGGGGGCTTCCGTACTCGCATGGATTTGATAAAAAGTATGGTGTGAATCAACTTCTGATCAGAGATTAATTAAGTAATTGAATTGGACTATAATTGGGCCTTTATGTATGTACCCGAATGATTATTTGATAGTATGTTATCATAATAAATTTTTATGTTCTTTTAGTCTTCTGCATTATTTTATGTGCTTATGTGTTGGCCTTAGTGCTCGGTTACCTTACTCAGTACGTAGCGTACTGATCACCCTTTTCATGGGTGTTGCTCATTCCCACGAGTAGTATGCCCTTATGACTTTGTGCAGGTGGGCGAGACATCAGTCGGGGTTGAGTGTTGAGCATGTTTTGGCTCAAAGTTTGAGAGTGTCGTGGCCATATTTTTCTTCATATGATTTCATTTCGTTATGTTATTTCTTATGATTTGCATTTATTCTTTTCAATTTATTACCTTATGTTAAGTGTTTCGATTAAACCTTTTATAAATTGTAAGAATATTTTGTTCGAAGAATTTTGATTTCGCACTCTGATTTCTATCTTATTATTAATTATAATTCTTTACGCGTACTCTGATTTCTAAGTTATTATCTCTTTAATTCATCTTATGAAATCTTGGTTTAAGTTTTATATTAATCTTTTAGCCTTAGCACTTGATACTAAAACGGTCGGAGAGAACCAGTTTGGTACTAAGTGTGGCGGTAACATCCCCATAATTCATAGGTTTTAAATTAAGTATTTTAATTACTTCCGCTTTAAAAAAAAGTAGTGAATTTTGGGGTGTTACATAAATAAAAAAAGTGACTTTAAGTGGGAATAGTAATCCTAGAGGCAGATTTATTATCACATATGTGAAATGATAAAGTTTGATCTTAATTTCTGGATATGTTGCTTATATTAGCATTTTAAGTATGCATATTAAATTTGGTGTTCATATGAGTCTCATGGAAAAATTTATGACTGATTTGTAAAATTAGAGTTTTATAGGAAAAGATGAATAGTAATACTAAAGGTAGGCTATTATCGCATCTATAAAATGTATCGTGATTTTTTGTGAAGATGTAAATAATAATATTTTATGCATTGGTATTGAATTTGGCAATAAAATTAATGAGTACTAAGGAAGGAGTTATGGTAAATTTATAAAAATTAGGGCTTCTTATGCAACATGTGACCTTTTTCCTTAGGAAATATATTTGTATTCTCATGTTTGTGCTTTATGCATTTCAAATGAGTATGTTAAGATATATTATGTGACTTTCATATCTACATATGTGTATGTATGATGATCTTGAGATATACCACCATAAATAAAATATTAATTACTTAAAGAGAAATATTATGTCAGTCAAGGCCGAGGTATTGTGTGTCTGTTCCACCAGATGATAGTAATGTCTCGGATGTGTTCTACCTTGAAAGGTACTCTAGAACTTTCCACCAGTTTAAAAATAGTGGGAATCCAAAGCTCAATATAAACCATAATATGATCATGATATAAATAATAATAAATAAGATATTAATCACTTAAAGTGAAAGATTACGAGAGTAATGATCGAGGTGTTGTGTCCATTTTACTAGATGATATTAGTAGCTTAATACATTTTTTTCCCAAGAAATGCTTCAAACCATTTTACCGGTTTAAAAATAGTAGTCGGGATCATGTTGGTTTGATAGGTATTGGGTTTGTTCTACTAGACAATAATATTAGCTCATGTGTATTTTGTTTTTCTTTCTAAGAGGTGCTTTAAACCATTCTATAAATTTAAGAATAGTAGGGTCCCTAAACTCAATGTAAATATGAATATGGATTATGGTTGAGTCTAATAATGGATTCTATAAATCAGTATTCTTACTTTATGTTATTATGCTCACTTATCCTTCTATTTGATTTACATTTTCTGTGTAACCTAGGTATGAATGTATTGTTAACTTAGTACGTAGCATATTGATCATCCTTTTTATAGGTGATACTCATTCCCACAAGTAGAGGGCCCAGATGAGTTTGTGCATGTCTTTAAAGACCCCTTGGATGAATATGTTGCATATGATACACTTACTGGGGGAGAGTAATGTTTTGATCTTTAGGAGCTGGGTCGTACAGTCAGGTTACTCGATTGACACTTTCGGCTTAGATACCTCTTCGGACTCTTAGTTTTCGATGAATCTCTTTATATATTTTATCATTTTTTACGAGGAGTAATCCTCTAAAAAAATTGTCTAAGTTTATCAAATCTATCTCTTTCTTTGTTTTCTTATGTTTGAATATTTGACTGTTTTACCTTATTTTCGATATAAGGATGACACGGTAAGTTAAAATTATATCAAGTATGATGGTAACAACCAATTATGTTTGTTTTGTATTTATGCTTAAGTAAAATTTTTCAGTTGCAAAAATTTTGGGGTGTTACTACTGCTTATAATGCTTTGCTTGGGGAGGAATGATGATACTATCCTTAGGGTTTGGAATTAGAGTCATGTTATCTCGTTTATCACTTTTAGTCCAGATACCTTTTAGAACTTTAATACTAATGTATCCCTATCTGATGCATTTTGGATATTGTATTCATAGTTAACCTCCAAAATGTTATCTATATTTATGAATCTCTCTCGTTCTCTATTTGATCATATTTTAAGTGTTAATTATTTTTTCTTGTATTCAATGTAAAGATATTATGGCAAGCCAGACTTATGTTGAATATGGCGGTAATACCCAACTATATTGACATTATGCTTCTGCAAAAATAAAAGTTTTCATTAGTAAATTTTGGAGTGTTACCATTGTTTCCCTATTTCAAACTTAAACTAAAATTGATGCATATGAGATGGCATTGAAGTAGGACATTTGCAATGCCTACATTAGAGTAAAAAATGAAGAACCAATTTCAAATTCCCATTCATAGAAGTTCGAGTTGCTAAGTTCAAGTCAAAATCTAACCTAATAAACCTAAAATTGAGAATGGAATTAGGGTTTCACCATTCATTTTTTTTCTAACTTCAAATAAAAAGAGAATTAACTGCTTAAGACGTAAATGTTTAGATCAAGTTGATGGAGCATCATATTGAGTTGCTTGAGTCAATAAAGGTCCACTAGTAGCAAACCTAGAATTGAAACTTGGCAAACAACTAACAGAAAACTGGTGTAGTGATTCTAAGGGAGTGAGAGTTTCCAAAAAAAAAAGGATGGAAGCTCACACAAAAACAGAAACAGATGGGCTAAGAGGGGAGTTCAATGGTGACAAAAAAAATAAAGGGAGAGAAGATGTAGTTGAGAACATGGTTGAGGAAAACTTTCCTCAATTTTTTGTTTATTTTTCCATAACTTTTGGTAAGGAAAAACATCATATATAAGTTTCCTTTACTTTTTCTTTCTTGTTTTTTCCTTATTATTTTCTTTACAACCAAACAATTAATAATTGATTTACACTCAATTTATTTTTCTTTCCTCCATATTTTCCTAAAACTAAATGGACCTTAAGATTTCATTAAACTTTATAAATGATGAAATTTAAAAAATAATAAAAATTTAAAATGTGATTCACTTTTAATTTTTCATAATTATGAATATATTTTTTGGATAGATAATTTAGATATAAAAATTGAATATGTTTTAGGTATTTTTATACATGAAATTTGGATAGAATATTTATAACACTTTTATATTTTAACCTACGAGACTATGTAAATATACTATAAATTCATTCGGTAAATTTTTAACATGTATTTTAAAACTTTCAAAAATTATCTAAATTCTATTTTCGAATAACCAAACAAAGTATTCATATGACACCTCATATTCTACTACTTAAAAAAAAATTTTTGCAAGCATGTGTTATTGCTATACTCAATATACATTTGGTCTCCTCACCGTTTCTTCTTCCAAGTTCTAAGGATAATACAATTTAACTCAAAAAATTTAACAAGGGATTAAAAGACAATAATATGTATAAAGGGTTACTGATAATACAACCTCTATACAACAATGCTAACAAAATACAACCAAGGACACAAGACCAAAAGATAACCAAGGACATTAGAAAATCTTATTATATAACATCGATTAACCCTTATATTCATCCCAACTAAGCTTAATACTAAAAATTATACATATCAAAAAAGTGGGGACCCCTCCTTCCTTTTAGAATACAGATCCTTAAAGTCATTCAATCACTACATGTTGTGCACGTACTCATCTATAAAGTGATAATATTAGTATGAATTTCTTGTACTGAATAAATCATAATATCTTCTAAGTGGTAATATACTCACATACCAACTACGCATACAATAATGAGAATGATAAATAAATAAATAAAAAACGCGCGCACACACATACAAACACATGGTATACCAACAATTAAGGGAACTTAGTATTTCATAACTCGACATGTGATAACAACCAACAATACCCTAATAAGGGCCAAATAGCAATAAGATTTCCAAAACAAAGCATCAACTAGTGATGAAAACCCTAATTCAAATTATTAAGGAAAGAACTTAGCAATTTATATAATCTAATTCTAATTCAATCCAATCATTACTTCTTGAGAGGAATACAATTCTATAATCCAAATCGATGATCCCTAGGGATGAATCAACAAATCCAAACTCTAACTTCTTAACATCATGTCAAATAAGTCACATGACCTAAGTTATGTATTTAAGTACCCCTTACAGTTTTTTTTAATGAGTCATTTGACGCAAAGGTCCAACTGTGCACTCAGAGATCTTCTAAGGCATAATATCTCTTTCCAAAATCAAGTCTTTCACTTTAAGTATTTAGTATTTTGTTCAAGTTAATATTATTATTCCCCAAAGGATAAAATGATCCACAAAAACAAAATAATCAAATCAAAAGCTCTTTGGCCATTAAAGGTCATAAAAAAAACAACCATACAATCCCAAGGGCCACTTCAACTTAAAGCCATCTCGGCTTAGCGTTAGGCAGTAAAAAATAACCCAAACATTTCCCAAATATTCAAATTTCAAGTAATTCAACCTAACTTAATTTGATTCAATTTTAATTTCTTAAATTCAATTATTCAAGTCTAAGATCAAATCAAGGTCCAAGAAATAAGGGAAGAAAATAAACAAGAAATTCTTAAGGTATCACCATGAAAGAATAATAAAATAAATGACCATAAGCGAAACCGATCAATGAGTCCCTAGGACTAGTCGAGTCGGTAGGGTATAATAGACCTAACAATTAATGTCACACTGAAGCCAAACAATGGATCTGAACTGCCAATCAATGGTTCTTATGAATTAATCAATTGGTAACCAATCAATGGATTCAAGTTAAAACCAAAATAATTTGAACAAAAAAAATCAATCGATAGGTTTAGCCAACTGATTGACTATTCTTATGAAGTAGTTGATGGGTTC
Organism: Tamarix chinensis; assembly: GCA_030549775.1. NCBI lineage: Eukaryota > Viridiplantae > Streptophyta > Magnoliopsida > Caryophyllales > Tamaricaceae > Tamarix > Tamarix chinensis. The sequence goes on from CM060182.1 coordinate 43,659,502, forward strand.
ACCTACCCGATTAACCTGTCTAATAGAAACAACCCAAACCACCCCTTTTCCACACTCAACCACAAATCACGTGATTCATCAATATTACTATAAGATGCACAAAAACCCATCAAAAAAAGAAATTAATATACCTTAATCATGGTTTATGATCATACACAATAAGGGCATAAGTCTTACTTAAACTCACATCTTCCCTTATAATAATGAAGTATATGATAAATACATACAAAACATGCTATTGTACACATTTTGAAAGATACAAACATTTATTCCTACATATCCTCGTGATATTGAACATAATAGTATAAAAATCACAACTCTTGTAATAATTAATACCTATCATGATATTAAGCCCAAAAAACTAACATTCTCACACCCATTATTCTAACTTGTTAAGAGTAGTTAGATTTACCTAGATCCAATGTAGAGCAAAAATACGCACAAAAAAATCTATCTCCAAAGCCGCCTTAAGCAATACTTGGATCAACATAAAAAAAATAAGAAACATACCACCACAATAACATAAAATAATCAACATAATATGAAATTCCAAGAGAAGGAGAAGATAACCCACAAGAATAATAGGAGAACGAGGGGGTCAAATAAGAGACAAACTTAAAAAATTATCCACAAATCTAGCCTCTTTTATTTAATTAAAAATAAAGAGAAGTTATCTAATAGAAATTAGAGAAGGAAAATAAAAAAAATACAAGAAAAGAAAGAGATAGGAGGTTTTAGTTCTGGCAGCAAGAGTAAGAGGGACGAACGCACAACAAAGGCTAACAAAAGAGGAGAGAAGTGGGAGAAATAAAATAAAATAAAATGAGGTTTGCAATAATTATTAAAAAAATCAAGCAAGCAAAGGCAATATAAGGACAATCAAGGGTCAAATTTTCCTAACAACAAGGCGAGTTGTGTTGCTTTGCATGGCACATAAATTGAAAACAATAAATTAAGGTATAGATGAAAGAGTGGTAGAGTGAAAGCAATCACAAGTAGGGCAAGGCAAATTCAATTGAGACTTATTCCATTACTTCTGCTACATGAGATCAAAGGGAGAGTGGTTAGGTAAAAAAAAAAGACTTTTTTCAATCTTTGGGGTGATCAATCAATTGGTATAAGGTTCAAGATCCTAGCTTTCCTTTCATCAAGTTGGCTAACAAACTCATTTAGGAAGTCTAATAGACACAACCCACGAATGACCAATGGGGGTCATTATTCTCAACGATATCCATGTACTGAAAATCATTTAGTAAAAATTTTAGAGTTAAAGTTTGAATTTGATATGTTAATCAAAGTTACGCTTGCAAAATAATAGTATTTTTATCTCTTCTCCTTTGACTGAGCCCTTTCAAGGTGATTTTTTTTGTCCATTAATAGTTGATTCAAAGGCTTTAATACTGCATCTTTTATCTATATATATATATGGTGTTACGACACATTTTATGATAAAATTAGATGGTAGTATCTCTTTAAAAAAAATTAAAGAAAAATGTAATAGGTGGAACCAATAGTAAAGAATCTAGTAATAGTATGTTGGATTTGTGTAAGGAAACAAATAATTGCTAAATCGTATACTAATTACAAATATATTGTAAGAATTCGTACATACATTTTCCTCTAAACCTCCAAAAATAACATATAAACAAAATGGAAAAATATTATGGATTCTTTTTGTCCATCCTCTTGTTCTTGTAGTATCACGTATTGATTCTTCATCATTTGTTATGTGAATGCTTCTTGCATTTTCAAGATATATTGTAGTATTCTAATTAACCTACAAACCTTGAAAAGATCTCCTGGGAACTTTCTTTAATGACTAGCACCTCAACGACTAGGACTAGAACAAGCACGATTAATGATAATCCTCATTATCAAAAACTCGGAAGACTGATAATCCTTAAGCGGCCTTAATCCTTCCACATGCATGGACTTAGAAATCAAGATGAGAAAGAATTTCTTTTCACCATGATGCAAAGTGAATGTGGGTGGCAAATGTTCTTCGTCATCGTTTCTTTTTCTGGGTCTTGTTGTGAAAATCACTCGAACACTTGATCTTGATCTTTAAATGTTGTTTTTGAAGAATGAGGAGAGGAGAGTTAAGTATGAGTCAGTGGTTCCTATGAAGGGTGGCAGGTTGAATGGATGTGTGTAAAGAGATTTTGTATTGACTTTTGTTCATTTTCCTTGTATTTTTTCCCTCTATGGTTGGCGGGCTGGCCAAGGAATGGAATAGTATTTTTCAAACATTTGAATATTGCTGGGTCTGAAACATTAATGCTTAAGATGTTTGAAACTTTTGTGCAAGAATTTTTAACAAGTCAAAAATATTGGAATAAAGTTATACATAATGCTTAAGATGTACAGCTCTAGGGTTTGGTGCATAAGTCGGTATATATATTTTTTTACTATTATCATGAAGAATTAGTTAATTTCTTGTTGAACATCATTATCTTGGCCACAGATGTGGAACTTGAAGCTAGTTTTCTTCTTCTTTTTCACTCTTAAATGCGTCAATTTATTTGATCCTAATTTCCATGTAGTTCGCTGAATTTACAATGGCAGTTTAACCTACTTTTCATGAAAGAAATATGGAGTAATTATTTATCGACGTACAAATCTACTTGTCCGTCTGCTCTATTGCATGCTGTATCCATTTTCTAATTTCCTTAATTGTTTTCCTTGTGTCTGACTAGTCATATGCTCCATGCCTCGGCTACTTAATTTTTGCAATAAAAGAATTTGGCCCAGCATTCTTTCTACACGCAGGCACCTGACCTCTAGGATATGGGCGATTGTCAATTTACTTCAAACACAGAGTAAAATAATGACTCAATATATTAAATCCACACTTCCATCTTAACTAATTTGCGGATCGGCAGTGATAGTTTACACAATATTGATGGAAGAGGCTTTAAGTGTTTTGATTTATCAAGTAAGAAAATAATTATTTGCCGGCATGTGCAGTTTGATGAATCCATCTTTCCTTTTGCCAAAACCCATCAACCTCGTAAGGGTGATTATGATTTTTTGGATGCTGATATATCTCCATACTTACTTCATCAATACCAAACACCATATTCCCCTCCCTCAGCTGCACGGCCTGGTCACCATGAGCCTCCCATTTCATCTCCTGCGGCCCAGTCCCATACGGCACCTTTCCAGCCCACAAATGCCTCATCCCAGCCCACTCCTCTTCCGGTCCAACGCCCGGTCACCCGCAGCCAGCATGGTATCTTTAAGCCGAATCCTAAATACCACCCCACTCAAGCTCATACCGTCTCCGTTACACGGTCACCCCTCCCCCGTAACCCTGTGGATGCCCTTCGTGACCCGAATTGGAAGTTGGCTATGGCAGATGAATTTGATGCTCTTATTAAAAATAAGACGTGGGATTTAGTGCCTCGCCCCCTGGTGTTAATGTCATTAGGTCTATGTGGATTTTTACTCATAAAGAAAAATCCGACGGTTCTTTTGAGAGGCATAAGACCCGTCTTGTAGGTGATGGTAAAACTCAGCGAGTTGGCATTGATTGTGGAGAGACTTTCAGTCCGGTGGTGAAGCCAGCAACAATTCGAACAGTGCTCAGCCTTGCCTTGTCGAAGCACTGGTCGATTCATCAGTTAGACGTCAAGAATGCTTTTTTGCATGGTGACCTGAAGGAGACAGTTTATATGCATCAACCTATGGGGTTTCGAGACAAGGTGCATCCTGATTATGTCTGTTTATTGAGAAAGTCTCTGTACGGGCTTAAACAAGCCCCTCGGGCATGGTACAAAAGGTTTGCTGATTTTGTTTCTGCCATTGGTTTCTCTAACAATAAATCGGATAATTCCTTGTTCATTTACCGCAGAGGGTCTGATATGGCCTACTTACTGTTATATGTTGATGACATTATTTTGACTGCTTCTTCTAATGATCTTCGCACTTCTATAATGGCACATCTTAGCTTTGAGTTTGCTATGAAGGATCTGGGCTCCTTGCATTATTTTATCGGCATTAGTGTGTCTCGGCACAACGGAGGGTTGTTTCTCTCGCAACGAAAATATGCAGAGGAAATTATTGATCGTGCTGGAATGATCTCTTGTAAGCCCAGTCCCACTCCAGTTGACACCAAACCGAAAGTCAGTGCCACTGAAGGTGCACTGTATGTTGATCCGACAAAGTATCGCAGTCTTGCGGGTGCCCTGCAATATCTCACCTTTACTAGGCCTGATATCTCTCATGCTATTCAGCAGATTTGCCTACACATGCATGATCCTCGGGATGAACACATGAATGCTTTAAATCGTATTATATGGTATATCCAAGGTACTCTACATCTTGGTTTACATTTGTCTCCTTCCTCAGTTACAGATATTGTCTCTTACACTGATGCTGATTGGGGAGGTTGTCCTGATACTAGACGATCCACGTCAGGGTATTGTGTATTTTTGGGTGACAATTTGATTTCGTGGTCGTCAAAGCGACAACCTACTCTATCTCGTTCTAGTGCAGAGGCTGAGTACAGAGGGGTTGCCAATGTTGTTTCTGAGTCATGTTGGATACGTAATCTTCTCCTAGAACTACATTGTCCCATCCGTACCGCTACAATGGTATATTGCGACAATGTGAGTGCCATTTATCTTTCCGAGAATCCTGTTCAACACCAGCGCACAAAGCACATTGAAATGGACATTCATTTTGTTCAAGAAAAGGTTGCGCGAGGTGAGGTTCGTGTTCGTCATGTTCCCTCTCGATATCATATTGCCGATATTTTCACAAAAGGGTTGCCCCTTATATTATTTGAAGATTTCCGGACCAGTCTAAATGTTCGTGATCCTCCAGTTTCGACTGCGGGGGAGTGATAGTTTACAAAATATTTCCCAAAATATTGTGTGTTGACTTTGTATATATTGTTGCCTAACTAATAGCCTAGATTGTTTCCTGATTAATAGCTTTGTAAACAACTAATATGGATGTATATATATTGACGAATGATGGAATGAGAAGGAGACGGAATTACATTCTTTCAGGCAGTAGGTGGCTCATATATTTTATACAATGGGAATTGAGCCTGAAACTGTGTTTTAAATAGCGGCTCGAAAATTGATCCGACGAGGCGGCCTGTCCATTTTCCAACCGGCCAAACAACCGTTTGGTGGAAAATTATTTAATTCAATACTTAATTCGGTACTAAACCAGATTGATCGGCCCCAGTCGGTTCATCCAACTTTTATTTTTTCCTTGCATGGGTTTTAAAATAGCAATGTTTTCATTTATATCAGGTTAAATCTTGTAAGACTAGTATAATCGGGTTTTTCGATTTTATCCGGTCAATATGCGAATTTTAAAACCAGAACAACCCTTTTAATGCGACTAGTCCGGTTCCTTTTTTTTATTCATTGCCTGGAACTTAAAACCGTCTTAACATTTAGTTTTAACTATTATATCGATGCTTGTTTAACGATTCACTTCGAATTATCCCTGTCTCATCGGCTAAAAAAACTTGTTGATAATGAATGACACTTGAAAATCTTATGTTTATGAATGAAGGCTTGATTCAGATGAAGGTGCAAACAATTATGAATGACGGCTTTGTTTCATGTCTTTACTAGATTCAATTAGTAGCATATTCAAAGATCCAACATGTACTTCATAGACTAATTTAAGTACAAAACACTGCAAAGAAAAAAAAATAAAACAAGGAAAAAAAATTGGTATGATGAATAATTTGAAAGGAATTTTGGATATGTTAGATCTGACATTTAAAAAATTTCTCACTTGATATACCATATGTACCTTTATGTTTTATCAAGTTTAAAATGTCTATTGTATTCACACATGTATGTTTCTTGTAAAAAAAACTCCACTAAATTTCACTTAATATACATTGAATTTTACTTAATATAGGCCAACAATATCAAAACCAAACTTGTATCATTAAGCAATGCTTAATTCTTTAAAAGTTTTAAAGAACACATAATTGTTGAAACACTACTGAATTTAATTCACATTACAATAATGCAATTATTAGAAAGTGAAACTGAAAATTGCAAGCACAAGAAGTAATATTTATGGGAGAAAGAAATTGTAAATATTTATTGAGTATCAAGATTTGAAGAAAAATGAGAGATCGCACTACTCTATACAAATGACCATCATGAGAGTTTTTTTATGTTATTTCTCATCCTTTAGCCAAACACTCAACTATCGTTAGCCGACAAACTTGGTACAACTGTCTACCTAATATCAATCTATGTCAAAGGAAGTGTATAAAATCCGTTATATCTATAGATTTTACTAACTACTTTCAAACATCCCATCTTTGCTCTACATTTATCAACGTCTTCTTCCTAGATCTGAGCTAATATGCCATCTTAGCCAAGAAGTTTTCCCTTGGCGTTAACTTGGTTGAACTCTGCTCAAGTTTGATCTACCAATTGACCCCATCAATTAATATTTGGTTGGGGCTCTTGTCTAGTTGACGCCATTAACTAATGCCCTTGACTAATGCCTTTGGCGAACACCCTAATTGTCGCCCATTGGCTTACATCTCTGGCTATCATACCTTGGCTAATGAACTTTACTTTTGACCTTAAGTCTCGACATTGGTCCTCTTGTTGAGGCGCATCAACAGGCAATTGGGTCAAGCCACATGACTCAGACTGAGGAATAATGTTTCTAAGTGATACACGATTCAAAGTCATCCTACTGTATAAGGAAGAATAAAATATGTAAATTAATATTACATAAATATTTGAAGATTTAAATCCGTACTGATATTATCAAATGTCGGCTTAACCTTGTATGGCTTTGTCTCCGCTATCAAAACTAGAACTCGACCAGATAACAAAACATTCGTACAATGGTCTCGCTCTAAATACAAAAGCAAGCATGAACAGATGTGCTCAAAGCAAGAAATAAACATATATAGATGATATAGTGTCAGCATCACTGCTGGCGCTAACATTGTCTTACAAGCCGTGTTTGTTAAAGTTAAGTGGAATCATTACACATTCAATATCTGAAACCTCTGCTCAAATGGCTCTTGAAGAGGTAAACCAAAGTAACAAAGACTATTCCAACTCTTTTAAGAAAACAATCAACTTCCAAGCGAGGATACTTCAGTTGCCTTAAGTCAACGACAGCTCATTTGTGGTTGCATCAGTAACCTAGTAAGCGTGCCATGTTGTCAGCCTGTATAGCCGGTGGACTGTCCCCACAACTCCCAAGTAATTCGCCATAGAGGAGTGTTGTACAAATATAGAAATGAAAAAGGGAGAAACGGAACTAAATGAAGAAATGACATTTTCTAATGTCAAGTACATTTATATGTATTCAAAGGGAACAAAACGCAAAAACAGGAAACGAAGAAACATTTCTGAAACGAGAAAATGCCGGATTAATAGAGTTTCCGTGCCACATTATTACATTTAGTTTCCAAGAAGCCACTGATAATCGGCAAGAAGGATTCTCTAAAGGGGATCGTTGGTAAGTTAGTCCCTTCGTTAGTATTTACATGTGACAAGAACTGGGGGCATGCGTTCTTGAAGGTTGTTTCTCAAGGATCACTGTGCCTGCACGCAATCTGATAGGCTTAGAGAAACATATCTGTTTTGACAACTTGGTTCCTCAAAGCAAAACCTGATCCACCTTCGGCTTATCAATGAGAAGATCCAATGATGACTGAAGGTGGACTTCAATAGGTCATTAAGTCTTGGGCCCGCGGGAGGCTCAACGGAAACCTACAAAAACTGAGATTGCAAAACATAATTTAACACGAGAATCTCCAAAATTTAAATAAAATGGACAGCTGCTTCCCTGTGAACAGATTTTGGTCTTACAGAGGGAAGGGAGCGGGGGAATGAGTCGGAGAATGGGGATTTCATACTTCGCATCCTGATCGCCAAACTTGGATTCTCATTCGTTCAGCTACACCTCATTTCCAATGACGCTAAGATGCAAAGTCAACATTCTACAACATCACGACACTAGATATGAAACTCCGCTAAGAAGCACCAGGAGATGTCTCATTACTTTGTTGAAGAAACTTGCAACCTTGCTCCATAACTTTCACCAACGGACAACTACAAGGATGATAAGGTGGAGATAAATATGGTAAAGAAATACATAAGAATTAACCATCAAAATTTAACCAAGGAAAGCTTGGTTTAATCAGTGCTTGGACAAATATAAAAATAATAGATATCATTCAACTGAGGCTGGTGATCAGTTCAGGTTATTTTAGTAACAGATATTGAAGCCCATCACGGAAAGGCATTATCGTACTTCAATCCTTGTCGCCAAAATTGGATCCTCAGTTAACCCTTCATCTCCAGTGAAAGCATCATAACACCAAAGTCAACATTCTGCCACGCCATACCAGAAATAAAACTTCACTCGGAAGCACCATTGAGGTGTACTACTACTTTGGAGAAGAAACATGCAAGAATCCTCCATAGCTTTCACCAACAGACAACTACAAGGTTGATAAGGTAGAAATCAATATCCCACAGATAAATAATGAAAGAAATAACTATCAAAATTTAACTCAGCTAGGTTTAATCAGTGGTTGGATCAATATAAAAATACTTGGTAACATTCAACAGAACTGGTGATTAGTTCAGATCATTTAAGTAGAATCAATAGGAGGCCATCACGTTAGGTTCTCTTATAAGCCAATGTACCCAATGTACCACACAAGGAAAGGTCAGACATCTCACAACCAGTGCCCTGTCCAGGGCCATCGTTAGTAGTATACGTTCTTGCTAACAAGCAGACCAACAATGTCGCATTACATGGCTCAAAATTGAAGGAACATCAATAATGTCACACTACATGGATTCAGGTAAAGAGTGGAAATGCTGTCACTCTTAGGAGCATCATACAAAAAAAACAGTATTTTTCCAGGATCCCTAATTTGCCTTAACAAGGCACAAGGACAAGACAAGCATAAAGGGCTTCATTCCTAAAAATGAAAGAGAACATTTACCTGAAGAAATGGGAAGGCATCATCATACACTGCTCGAAAAATTTCTGATTTCATAGCAAGCCTATCCAATGAGAATCACTTAGCATATGAACAGGAAAATGAACTAAAAACAGGCAAAAACCAGTTACGCCGAACAAATTGAATATAATTGCAAAAATGCAAACAGATAGATGAAAATGGAAAATTTTAGAACAACAATTAGAGAGAAAATGAGATAATATTTTATCCTACTGTGTAGACAGCGTCACAGACATTGCATGCCTCCTTCAATGCATCCAACATAGTGCATTCTAGGACAAGCAATATCATAAAAACTACACATGTACCATGCAAGCAAATGACAAGTGAATTGTACTAATTTTGAGCCTTATAACTCTTTGGTAGACTGGAATGTAGGACAAGAAATTAATCAGAACATGTTCATAGTCGGAGGCCAGCAGAGTATGAAAAGAAACGCACGGACCATCTTACTATAGCATACAATTAAATAGAGGTTCTGCTATAGTGTAGCGACCGCTATTTAGCAGTTTTTGTTTCAGCCGTGACGCAAAATTACCGATACGCTACAGTTTTAAAATTTTACATTTATCGGACGATAAATCGCCAATAAATCATCGATAAATCAGTATCACTGATAAATCGAAAAATATCGGCAATAAATCAGGATAAATAGCCAATTTATTAAGAATTCTTACATCTACTAAAAAAAGTGTGCATGCTAATTTTTTTCTTACTCATTCACTATATATATCTTCAACCAAATTACTATTGAACAATAGTAAAGTATTGTTATTTGTAACCTTTACGTGTCCTACTAAATAACATGTCTTTTTTTATTCCAAGATAAATTTAGGGTTTTTATGGCAATTTAGCACATAATGAGTCACTTAAATAATTCTAATATAATATAAAACACTAGTTTATTGAATATTTATATTCAAATAATCAATAAATAATAATGAAAGTATATAGTGAAATAAAAATAAAAATTCATGCTGCGATGACAACGACACAATTTATCATTCACGACACTACAATACCGCGATATGGTGACCGAGACCGCAAACAAAACTGCGATTTTATTGCCTGTACTATAGTCCTTGAAGCAATAAAAATAATAATAATGACAAAATACATGTAATCAATACCACAAGGAACGGACTTCATTGAGAATGGTGTCAACAATTATTAACAGTTCATTCCACTGCCATCCATATGCTTGTTTTGCCAGCAAACCAAACAACAGTATACTACACACGTGAGTAAATATGTTTATATTAGATCTTTCTAATCCCCAATCCAATGCCATCCATAATAGCTAAAATGAATAATCATCTAGTACACTGATCATATTATTTACCAATGTATGTAGATACGAGATGCTTCATTCCAGTTTCAAAGCAGCACAATAGGAAATACACCAACCAGAAAGCAATAACTAAATATCATCATCAATATGAGTGTCAAGCAAGCAAAGGATCCGCACAGTTAACATCCACTTACCTTTTTAGAAGCCGAAAGCAAATGAATAGTTCTTCTAAGTCTGTTTCTAACTTTAACTTGATATACTGTTTCACGAGCTCACATAAGGTACTAATAGCTTCAGGCATCCCATCATTGCTAGCATCTAGAAGTTGGATCTGTGAGATAGATCGTTGCAGTAATGAAGATAGCTTCCCTACACAACCAGTGGTGGAATACATCTCTGCCAAGACATTCAGCAACAAGCAGTTGCTCTTTTTGAACTTATCAACCCAATAAGGAGGACTCCCTTCGCAAAGGTTTTTATTTGAAGCAGGTTCTATGAACCTCCTATTATTCCCCTGCAAGCCTATTGTTTCAGCAGGTACATTAACAGGATCACAGTCTTGCTTCCTATGCGTAGGAAGCTTCCCGACTATATCTGCTCTGAGTTCCGCAGGCAATTGGTCAAAGACAGAAATATCCATTTGACTAAGGGATGAAGGCATCAAGTCAGGGTTCTGGAACTCCCCACCAGGATTGATGCCAGATGCAGACCTTGCCGCAGAGGCAGATAGAGCTTGTATCTTACCATCGTTGCTAGACTCAGCCTAATCAAAGACAGAGTAGAATGACTACAAATTGCCATTTTCATCTCTTTGTTCATCATGTAATTCTTTTCAGCGTAAAAGATAATTAGATGCATAATTGCGAGATGAATGCACAGATGACAGTGCTCTTACCATATAAATGTTGTGAATATATAATCATAAAAAAAAAATATCAAAAGAGAAGATAATAATAAATAAGAATACAACATAAAGAATGCATTTGAAAATATTTGTGAAAGAATTATATCCAAAAAGATGTAATAAACTTTAATTTCATTTATGCTAAGAATTGTTAGCCCAAAAACTTAGGCAATGTGATCATCAACAATCTTTGAAATATAAATGTCCAGATCAAACTATTAAGAATATTTACTATTTTCGAAATTCATATTACAATTTTGAATTGTGTAATTTAAATACACATTGAAAGATTATTTAACTAAAACATGGTTGTTTGACTGCAAATTGAAAGAATTAGGACCCCTAGTAAAATAATATTTCATTCTTGAAGATAGTAAAATGAATTTTGAATAATGTATCACATAATATATGTTGGGAATATTTTTTGTATTTTAAAAATGATTAAATTATGTAACATTTGTCCAATATACTTATACTTATTTTGCATTGAAGTGAAAATGCAGAAGTTAGGGGATAAAAAAAAATTAATAGAAACACAATTACAGATTCTAGTAGAGTATTGAAAAATGAGTTGGTGGTGGACCCCAATCATCATTGAAAGATGGTAAATTCAAAGAAAATATAACAGAGAAGAAAAAAGATAAGTAGTTCTAAGAAAAGGTAAACTCTAATAAAATTTACAACTACGGACAAATTATAGTAAAGATAGATACATAACTAAACTATACATAGAAAGAAAGACGAACAGTGGGTAAATGCACACAACATGACTTAACAGATGCTAAGTTTAACTTAAGCACTCCAATTCATTTCAAACATAATTCTCATTGAGAACAAGTTTGGTTCAAATAAGCTACATTAGTAAATATTTGAAAATTTTCTCCCAACTTTCAAATGTATATAAAGATGATGCAATGGCCACAGGTGTGTATCATTAGGACTTTCCAACAACCCCCTCCTCCCTTTGAACATGGATGAAGAGACAAAGGTCGTCAAAAACTGAAACCAATAATATGAGGATTGAGGAGTTAAAAGGTCAGAGTAGATGAAGCTTCTAGCTAATGTCAGCCAACTGCACATTACTTATGTTCACTACATACACAGAGTTGCATAGAAGACAGCTTATTGTACATAAGTTGAATTTAATTGCATTAATATTGACCTGCCTACAACAAGCAATATCTGTGTCACTTGATAGATCATCTCCTACAGTCAAACAACCCTCATTTATGCATCATCCAAGTGAGTAGATATTAAGACAGTTAGAAGAGCCAATATTTAAGATCCTCCCAAACAAAGAACCAATCCGTCACCAAAAGGAGGGTGCATGCTACCTTATAAATTTCCTGCTTGCAAGTCTCCTCTTTCTGGATATCTTGACCTACAGAAATGTTGTCTCAAGCACTGTAAGAATTGACGCAAAAGAACCAGTTGGAGAGCCAGTTAAAGAGCCATTACCTACTACAGAAGTGTTCACTGAGCCAGCAATGTCATCAATTTTTTCCTTGCCTCTAGAAATGAAATTGATCAACTTCCCACCATATACTTCATTGATTTCTAAGAATAAGTCTGGTGGTAGGCTCTTTAGTATGCCAATATCAAGATCATGCAAAGATGGCAATGCTGAATCATGGCTTGAAGATGATCTTTGATGCAATGGATCAACAGCATTTAGTGATGAGAGTCCCCTGGAGCTGGAGCATAATTTACCTGTACGAGGACACTTTAGAATCTCACAAACACTGAAGGGCCATTCCTTCATCTTTTCAAGAACTATCACAGATTTTGGTAGATGCCAAAAAAATTGGGCAAACTAACATCCAACATACCTATACTAGACTTCCACAGCCAAAAATATTTCTTTGCTCTGAAAAGATTGACAATAATAAACACAGGCAATACAAGAAGCAATTATGCTTAAACAATAATCACTAATAAAGGAAAGTTTTCATTTAAACAGCAAAAGACATCACTGGCAATGTTTGATAGTCTAGTCGTAAAAAGAAAATGCAGGCTGTATTCTGATTTCAAGCCATTCCAAAATGATGCACTCTGACCAAACTATAGCTATGGGATGAAATAGACTATAAAACAACAGATGAAAAAAAGGCTGATTAAGAAATATAGTTCCATTCTTTGCAGGTATACATGGGATAATAAACAAGTAAAACAATAAAACTACTATTACTACACCTCACCTCCAGTTGTTCCATCATTTGTGGATGTCGTTAGAGGCTTATGAGACTGTTCAATGCTACCAGATACGGATGTCAACCATGACCTCAGGGTATTTTTGTCTGAAATCAACAAAATATAGGAACATTTAAATAGTCAGAAATCTGAAATATAATCATTAAATGGGAGGCATCTCAATGGCCTTCCAACATTCAAGCAGCAAACAAAGATGAGAAACATATTTATACATAATGCGCCATCAAACAAAGTACTTGTTTCCAAGTGGAACAACACTGCTTGAATTCTTTGATACAAACCTTGCTTTGCATAGTCAGCATTTTCTAGCTTGCTGACTTGCAATCCAACTCCACGAATATCTTTGACATCTGCAACAAAACAAAGCAAATGTATTACTTTGCAGATGTCTGGAGAAATTTTATTTGTTTGACATACAAAAAACATAGGTTGAACCAAAAAGAGAGAAGAAACAGAAAAGGAGAGAAACATCATAAATCATATGTTAAAAAAAAAAAAAACCTTGATGGCACAAGCCACCATGTACAGTAATACCAGGACAGAAATATGTAGCAAAAAAAAAAACCTCAAATACAGCTCCACAGATCATGAATCAAAGTAGAAACATGTATTCTGTAGTTAGAAATTGAGCAGACAAATGTAACAGCATGCACAAGAAATGCAGATTTAGACACTATGATCCACAAGACATCATGATTTCAACCAAAAAACTACAATGAAGATATCTCAAGCACAGCTTACTGAGCATTCCAATGATTTAGGAGCAGAACGTTCATTAGATCTTCTTTTCCATCTTACAATTATAACTGTATTTACATGTCAAGTACAGCTTACTGAGCATTCCAATGATTTAGGAGCATAAGGTTCATTCGATATTCTTTTCCCTCTCACAATCATTACTGTATTTACATGTCAGAAAACATTATGATGTTTTGTAACCTCATAACTTACAATGTAAATAATCGCTGAGCAAGAAGGTCATATATAAAGACAAAAGGTCCAAAGGTTCTACATTATGCTATGACATACATGGGGCATTGCAAGCAACTGCTGTGCCATATCTGGACAGTTGGTTCAAGGTGATCGAGTCAGAACCGATGAAAAAATACAATTATAATCAGAATAAGGATCTCTCTATGTGCAAAGGTAGACTGGATACAAAAATAAATCCTGTCTACACCTTTTACAAGCATTTGGAAGTTTCATAAACCAGATATAGCCAACCCTTAGCAGTGTCAGTGCACTTATGAAGCTCTGGTTATGCTAAACATTTTTCTGTATTATATTAAAGTAGTTTGACACACATAATCAGCAATACCACAATGAAAGGATCAGCTCTGCATCATTTAGCCGCTCTCATATAAGTTATAACATAGACAACCCCATTCTGGAAAAGCATAATTGATACGCAACCTATAATGGCATTCAGAATTTGATGTTGAAGTCAATAGTATCAAGCAGAGATACAACTGCTCTGGAATATGAATAGGCATCAGGAATAAATTAAGCTGATATCAACAAACATAACTCAAGCTAAGCATTATCAGAGCATATTGAGTTAAACCTGAAAAAAAGATGGGCAACAATATTACATAGAATAAAAAAACGATGGTACATCTGTTTGAAAGTCATGGACAGAGAGATAAGATTATTTGAAAAGATTGAACAAGTCAGTTTTATTAGGTCAAGCTCCTTCACTAAGAAATAGGATAGAGATCTACCTCCTTTCATTGGCTAACCCAACAGCATGAAACAGCTTATGCAGGCAAAATATGAATATAGAGAAAGCTGGAGAAAACCAACCTATAGAAAAATGTCCAAAGAGCTGCAATGTAATCCGTTGAAGCACATCCACATCATCTGTAGCCACAGTAACCTAGAGCAAAATCATCAACCCGAATAAATATCATGAAGTTGAAAACAAGGCAAGCACTTATGTGAGCCAACTTATACCATTGTAGAGTGGCTCAGATTTTCACAGTCTCCACAACCCATGTATTTTGATGGTTCTTCAGCACCTTTTCTTCTCTTCTTTATCTGGACACAAGAATAATTCTAATACAAGCAGAGTCTGGAAACTCAAACAAGGTTCACAGAGCCTTGAATGAGAATTTAAGAGCATAAAATAACACCCCCTCCCAAATATCTCCTCGATGGTTCATAACAAGGACAACACCTTCAGTGTAAAAGTACGCCCCACGGCTCCACATCCCTGCAAACGTAAGGATACCTCCTTGCATAGGCTTGCCAGGAAACAGTGACACTGGATTATCATATAAAAATCATCAAATATTTCCCAGTGCAGAAAGAGGGAAAACAGGAACAGAATTTCAAAAGGATTATGAAACTAACATCTTTTAAATCATTGAATCGCACACCCCAATTCACTTCAGCACCAACAGATTTGCTTTCCTACAAACAGTACGTTATTGAGCTATATTCGGAAATAATTCAAACTAAGATTCATCTCTCTTGCAAAATGAAGCCATAAATCATAGACAACTAAGGATGTAAAATAATCTAAAAAAATGGGGTAAAAGAGTAAGTTTCAAATGGTTCCACAAAGTTTAATGATCAGATAAACCTGGAAGGCTCCAACTGGCCGATTATCTACTCCGCGACTATAACTCCACAGCATTTCACCAGTTTTTGCCCCAAAGTCTTTCTGCAGGCATTCCTAAATATTCCAAGAAAATACTCATCAATAAAATTACAACATATTACACAGTTCTAATTAACTAATCAAAATAACAGTCAAGCAAATGGCCAAAATAAGAACAGGAGTAGATAACTTTCTGTGGTCCAATGAAAGAGAGAGACACGCACAAGGAACAGACAGTAGTGGAAACAAGTTCAAGACTGACAAACAAAACAAAAATCATGCTGCAAGTCAAAACTTACAAACCTTGGGAATCATTCGCAATTGGCCACATGTCTGAACTCCAACCTTTCTTAGTTTCTTATCCAGGACATTTCCAATACCAGGGAGCGCTTTTATAGGAAGCTCCAACAAATACTCATCCACCTGGAGTAAAATATAGCTTATTGGCAATATGGAAAAGTCACAAAAGAACACTCCCCTACATATTTTTCGTTCCCTTGATTTATACATATGATTAGGGTTGCAGACCCAATCAATTAAAAAGAAAAAATGAAGGTAGAAAAAAGATAGATCAGAGGTCAGTGAACTAAGTTTCAGGACATGTCTCAAACTTCCTGGAACCAGACAAAAGACAAGCCTCACAAGCAGACGGCTACTAATCAAAGTCTGCCAAATCTTCAGGGAGTGCATAGAAAACAGGTAAATGAAGGATTTGAACAAAACTAGCACCATACACGCATACACATACACGTGCACACTTGCGTGTGAAAACCTCATGAGAGTTCAACAAAAAAGAGAGGCTAAATCTGCAAAGAATACCGCATGAGGAGAGATTTAAACCTAGAACCCTAATGTACCCAATTCCCTTGATGTTAACCACTAGAATAGCACCTCTTTAGGAATCACTAATATAGAAACACACTGTCCCAGAAGAGAGCAATATACCACAAAAAAGGAAGACATAAATATACCACGTGAACCATCAACAGTGAAAATATGAAGATCCCAAGGCAATAAATCATGCAGGCACAGACTTAAAGACCTCAGCAGGTACCTTTAAAAGTCATTCACCAAACTACAAGTACACAGAAAGTAATTTTGGGAATACCTTCTCTGGATTAATGTAATATTGGCCATCTGGTTTAGCAGATCTAGTGGCAAGGCGAGCCATTAACAAGTTCCCAGATATCCCAGCACTAGCAGTACAACCAGTAGCCTCAAAGATCTCTTTCCTTATCACTGAAGCTAAAAGTTCTGGATCTTTCTCTTTTGAGTGTGTGACATCTAGAAATGCCTCATCGCAACTTACCGCCTGCAATCAGAATTTCTCCATGATAACAGTTTAATAATAATAAAAGACTGATTTGCAAGAAATATCAATCCTCAAACATACCTGCACCCTGTTGCAATGTTTATGCAAGATGTTGTAAAACTGATCAGCTACCTGCCATTAAGAGAACCACCAAATACCTGCATTAACCCCTTTACTTCTTCCAAAAGCCGCATGAAAGCAGGGGTTAGGAAAAGGGAAAGGCAGAAAAACTCTATTTACCTCCTCATAAGCTTCAAAGTTGTAAGGAACAATAAGAAGGTGAGGACAAAGTGACTTAGCATCCCTAACAAACATTCCAGCTTTCACCCCTAATTTTCAGGAAATACCATTTGTAGAAATTTTTGAGGATGTGTGAACAGAATAGAGAAGGAATATCGATGAGAGCATAAAGTGTTCTTGATAGAAAACCAACCATAATCTCTGGCAGGATAGTTTGCAGAAGAAATTTCAGCTGTTCCTTTTTGACTGTCCGAGTGACATACAGCAACTGGCTTATCCCGTAATTCAGGACGGTTCCTAACAATGACTGACACAAAAAAGCAGTCCTGGAATAGGTATTTTCATTTCTGTGAGGATTATTGTAGAGGGAAAGAAAAGAACAGGGTCAAAGGGACCTTCATATAATAAATTCTTCAATTCTCCCGAACACTGACATCATATTATCAAAATCAATTTATCCATATTAAAAGTACAGAAAGGTACTAAAGCAATACCATGTCAATATGGATTATAGTGGTATCTCCAGAAATTTCTGAAGCATCAATGACCAGACTATTATGCTTGGATCCACTGGACTGGCTGAAGAAACGCTTGCGATACCGATTTCTCCATGTTCCAATGAAATGCAATCTAGAGCTCTAAAACAAGTAAAGAGTAGCTTACAAACTTTGAAACACTACAGAAGAAGTAAAGATCGAACAGAGCAACAATAGTTAATGAGATTATGGACGCACAAGGCCAAATATGCTGGGGCATATAAATCGCATTTCCCCTTAGAACAAATTTTTCTTGATAAACAAATTCTAACAATTTGACAAGAGATGAACCAATGGTGTGCTTGTCATACACAACCATTTCCAATGGCCAAATTCTGTACTTATAGCTTTGACTTATTCTAGGGCGATCACAAATAATATGCAACAAATTTCCATCAGATGAAATGAAAAATAATAAGCACTCAGCTAATTACCTTAAAATAATTTTCAACAAAATTTGGATCTCCAATGGTTGAATGGCGGTAGGAATGACCACCAGACAGCGAAGTTGATGCTTCTTCAAGGTGAGAAGCTGAAGCAGAAGCAGAAGGACAAAGTGGGTTAAACTGTCGCTTCTCTTCAAAAGGGAGATTTTCTGAGTTAGCAGATCTTGGTTCATCAACTTCAGTTTCCAGGTGTCCCTTATTGTAAGTTGTCTCTTCAGCCTTTCTTACACCCGTGCCTCTGTGTGAAAAGCTGTCATTCTCTCCTCCACATTGTCTGGCACATTTTGACAATTCACCAACTTCCAAAGGAAATGTATCCTTCACAACGCTCCCAGATTCTGAATCCAGACTATCAGCTTTCAATGGGGAGCATGGAACAGTGGAAGCACCTCCATCACTGCCACGGGAGCTTGGAACAGTGGAACCACCTTCATCACTGGCGCAATTTATTTTTGAAGAAAAGAAAGCAAACAGCTTTGGTTGATTACATGCCTCATTAAGTTGATCGAGTTGATAAGGGATCCCTGAAGAAGAACCAACTTTTCTCATAATTAAATTGCCCATAAATGTTGTGAAGCAATTCACATAAATGTCAAAATCTTGAGCATGATCTTCATAAAAAATTCAAGCAGGTAAAAAATCAACAGAAAGGGAGCAATAAGTGCATAGATCATATATTTCTCCAGGAGTTCCTACCATCAAGTTTTTACATTGAAAAATCTTACTAATTTAGCCAATTGAGCATCTAAAACATGATATCTATGATTGTAAAATAAATCAACAAGACATATCATTCGAGATGATGATGAAGCTCACAGCTCAATAATTTCCTCGCAGCCACAGAATCCAGCACCCAAGTGGGTTTTACAACAGGTAGCCCTCGACTAAAAGACCTAGACAAGTTGAAGAATGTGTTAAAGCAACGGAAGCATAATAATGCTACTTTTTTATAAATTACAACAAAAATCGGAACAAACAAAAACCTTAGGTTCTTGATTTTACTGTCTGGAAGATGACTACATATTATATGAGTAACCCGATGCTTTGAAAAGTAGTTCTCAAAGTGTCCCCCATGCTTCAACATGTATGCCCGCAACTCCTAAACATTTTTAACACCAACAAACAACAGCGTCATAAACCAGGTCTTGTAATATTAGAACTGGAGTGAATACTTTGATCTCTATATTATTATTTTTTAAGGAAAACTAGGTCTGGAACAAACCGAGGAAGCTATTGTTTCCGAAATACAAACAAATTTACATTCTTAA
Organism: Tamarix chinensis; assembly: GCA_030549775.1. NCBI lineage: Eukaryota > Viridiplantae > Streptophyta > Magnoliopsida > Caryophyllales > Tamaricaceae > Tamarix > Tamarix chinensis. The sequence goes on from CM060182.1 coordinate 43,679,304, forward strand.
AAGATAAGCTACAAAGGGTCATTTTTGCTGATCTAATCTAAAGAGGAAGGTGAGGAGAACAAGCCCTAAGAAGCCACTATTGGGATTCTACATATAACAAGCTAGCTAAACAGTTATAACTTAAATAAAGCACAAAAAGAGAGAGCTGAAAAATATACAAACCTGGCTAGAAGGAATAGTGAATCCATCAACAAAAATAGAAACCCCTTGAAATATTGGTCTCGTAGAACTAGAACCGCCTTGAGAAGAACTTAAAGCCTCCGCATCAAACTGGTCACGAAGTTTATCGTTCTTTACTACCATGTAACTACATCAAATCCCAAGAAAATTTAACAACACAGCAAGATAAAACTCAGAATACAGATGTAAACACCGACCGTATGCCAGTAGATACATGCCTCAAAGATTTATCAAAGTTTGGTACTGTATCAAGTTTCAACCATGTTAGGGCAATTGTTCCCAAGATGTTTGTCGTTTTCAATAAAAACTATCTAATGAACCTAGACTCTAATTAACTCAAAAATAAATTCCAAGTATCTAATCATGGTTAGAAGCAAGGGGTTCTTTAACCAAATTCTAAACTCTTCACTATTAAAAATTCAACAAATTAACAACTTCCCCGATTCCTAATTCTCCGCAGCTCAATGAAATGCTTAACCAATTTTTCATAATCCAAAATTACCTTGCTCGATTTCCACAATCGCAGACCATTTTTTGGATCAAAGAAAGTCGTAACGAGTAATATCAACAGAAAGCGAATTCTGAGGGAGAATCAAAAGAATTTAACGCACCTTCCGACATCCGAAAATGGGGCCTTGCGAAAGGAAGACCGAGAAGAGGCGAGAGAATTGGCGCCCCAAGCCGCACCAAGGGTTTTCTGCTTCTTATTGCTATTATTGCTGTTACTCTTGCTTGATTGATTTGAAATGTTTGAATTACGACTCCTCCTGGAGTTTGCAGAACGAGCAGAATTTAAACTCATATTCTTACCAGCAAAAACAGAGGAGGAAGAGTGGGGTTCACTAGAATGCGGAATTGAAATGTAGCCAGTCTAGAAACTTGCAGGGTACGCTGTAGATTGATCCAAAACGAAGCGGCAAATATGAATTTCTGATATTTATATAGTTACCAATCGACCATCCGCCGATAAATACCGATTCTTATCGGATAAATTTGGTGTACCCAGTGACGTGTGCACCTTGGTCATTTGACTCATTTTTATAATTTTTTTAAACTTTATTTAAATATATGGGGTTATTTTTTATAATTTTGATGTAAGGAATTATTTTTATAATTTTATAATTCTGTTATATAGATACGGTATTATTATTATAATTTATAGCTCATGTAAAGGTGATATAAAGTCATTTTTATAATTTGATAATTTTTATTTATAGATAAGGTATTGTTTTTTGTAAATTTGTCATTTCTTTTATGAACATATTTGACAAATATATTAAATATGATATTATTTTTGTAATTTTATAATTTTTATTTATAGATGTATGGTATTTTTCATAATTATAAAATTCTTATTATAAATACGTTCATCTACTTTTTAACATATGTTTTATTTGACAGGTGTTCATTATCAATTTGGCATCTATTCAACACATATTTGTTATTTGATCGGCAACTATTTAATATTTATCGTATGTTCAATATATATTTGTTCTACATTTTTTGTATGTGTTAAGCAATTCTTCAGGGGTATGTTCAACATACACTTATTTTGTGTTCAACAACTACTTGGTATATGTTTAATATATATTTACTCTTTGTTCAACATTTTATTTTTGTATATGTTTAGCACGTTTTTAATATGTGCTTAGCAACTATTTAAATATATGAACATAGGATCATGATATATAACATATAGATTCATTACATATAATAATTAGGTTCATCACATAAAACGATTAAAGTCGTCACATAAAAATCCAGCAACCGACCATCACCCATATTTAAGCATGCCAAGCCCTCCAACAATAGCTTAACAACACTTGTACCACCCCTGCATATACAGCAAACTTTCGTCCATCTTAAAAAACCACATTGAGCCTCCTACTAGTAAGAAATTCATTGAGAATAAGACCATTTATTATCCATCCTTAACCTTAGCTGGCCCTTCTACACATTATAAGCACAATCCTAGCACAAGAAAAGCCATATAGAAGAACCCATAAAGGAGAATGAGATTAATCAACCTATATCTACATCAAACAGGCCTCGGGGTGCTATAGAGAGGGTGAGAAGCAACCTCCCTCCTTCCTGTTCAATGCTAAAACAACTAAATGTTGTGTAATTAATCAAAAACCATGATCTAGTATGATCCACTATACTGACAGATTGTTCTAAGGAAAAGCACATAATAATTAACAATAATCAAACCTCATTCTAATTAAGCGAATTTATATGAAAAATAATTAATCGTCAACAACATCCAACTCATACTTTATTGACCATATTATGCATGTATATATAGATATATAGATATGGAAATAATACAAATCCATTACCATGTTTACTTAGATAACTAAAATTTAAATACATATAAATTATAGGAGAGAATGAAGGTAAGATATGGTTGTTACAATGGGATTTGAATCATATGAAAATAAGGTATATGTTACTAAATTTCTCAGCCCCTATATTTAGTTGACATCCACTCCAATAGCTACCTTATAATTATTGAATTGTTCGTAAGACATATAAAAGAATTAGCAAACATAATCATATGTCCAGTCCTATGTGACAAGGATCATACCTGACATGCTACTACTTTTGAGATGTTCTAATAAGTCGTATACCAAATCCCAAATATTCTAGCTTATCATATAGCATTCCATCTGTTTAGTTAATCTGTTATTAGATAATTATTAGCTTAACCTAAATAAATTTTGTATTATAAATAATTACTATTGTACTTTAGTTAATCTTATAATATAATTATCAAATCCTTTCATGGTATTAGAGCTTCTTTGATTCTGCCATTATCAAACCAACCAACCGAACTTTTTTTTTTAGTCACCCTATGGTTGATCATCAAATTGTCGTTCCCAATAGTGAAGAACCAACAAGGCCTCTCATCCTTGTTACAGTCAACAACTCCATTAAATTAACCCCCACAAATAATCTTTCTTGTAAAATGCAAGTGCAGGCTACTCTCATTGGCTATGACCTATAAAAAAAATTTGGATGGTTTATCTCCTTCACCGACGTCCACTATTACCCAAAACCAAGCAATTGTCCCAAATTCCATTTATCAAACCGATTTGCGCCAAGATAAGCTCCTCCTTGATGCCCTTGTTGGTACAATCTCACCAAGCCCCATTCCTCTCATCTCTCAAGCACAAACCTCCAAACAAGATTGGGATATTCTTACTTAAACCTATGTTCGTCCCACTCATGGATGCATAAAATATATTAAAGACCATCTCAAAAATATTACACAAGGCTCTCAATCCATTATCGATTACATGCAAACCATCAAACATGGTGCTGATGAACTTGCTATCCTTGGCAAACCTATGGATCATGAAGATGTCACCAAAAAGGTTCTCAATGATCTTGATGATGCCTACCAATCCATTATTGATGCAGTTAATGGTCACGATTTGACAATTTTATTTAAGGAATTACATAAAAAGCTTATCAACAAAGAACTTACAATTCATCACAAATCTGGATCATCCTCCTTCCCTACCAAAACAAATTCCACTCACACCCGCAATACCTCTCGATACTCCTATCCATGTCCCAATCAATCAAACCCCAATCATACATCCAACTCTTCTTCCAATTCTCCTTGCCCTCCCAATCCATTCATTAGGCATTGTTAATAGTGTGGCATTCAAGGCCATGTTGTCTTTCAATGTCCCACCTTTCATTATCAATATCCTAATGCACAACTCCCATCCCACAAACCTCCACATTATTTCTCTCCTAAGAATATGCACATGTTGCCACTTCCACCTCTTCTCTCTACCCGTGGTTCCTTGATAGTGGGCTTCCAGCCATGTCACTGTTAACCTAGCCAATCTTTCTCTCCATGCTCCTTATGATGGCACGGATGATAATGTCATTGGTGATGGATCATATCTTCTGATCACTCACACTAGTTCCACTCCTGTTCCTACTTCCTCTCGTTTATTCTCTTTATCTAATGTACTTTGTGCTCTACACATGAAACTTAACATTATTTCTATTTCTCAATTTTGTGAAGATAATCATACCTCCATTGAATTTTTACCTACATCCTTTTGTGTGATGGATCTTCAGATGAGGGCACCACTTCTTCGAGGACCACATAAAGATGGTGTTTATGAACTTTCACCCTCTCTTGTCCTTCCCTTGTCACCTTTTCCACCACCAAGGCTGCATATTCTTGCTGGCATAATCGGATTGGTCGTCCCTCCTCCACCATTCTCAAGCATCTATTGTCTCAGCTTTTAATTTCCAAGTTTGTGTCTTTAGATTTCAATTATAATTCTTGAAAATGTAATAAGAGCCATAAGCTCCCCTTATCTGTTTCCACTTTATGTACTTCTTCTTCCCTTGATGTAGTATTTTCTTATTTATGGCCATCTCCAATTAAGTCCTATAATCATTATAAATACTACTTTATTTTTATTGATCATTGCACCAAATATACACGGTATCCCCTTAAAAGGAAATCTGATACTTATTTGGTCGTTTTCTGCTTCCATACCTTAGTTGGAAAAAAAAAACCTTAATTGTCCAATTTTCACTTTATATTCCAACAACGGCGGATAATATCAAGCTTTATCCTTATATTTGTCTAGTAATGGCATATCACACTTCACCTCCCCTCCTCACACTCCTAAACACAGTGGTTATGCCAACTGTCATCATTGTCATATTTTTGAAATAGGCCTCACTCTCCTCTCTCATGCATCTATTCCCCTATCATATGGGTCTTTAGCCTTCATTACAACTACATATCTCATAAATCACCTACCTACTCCCAATTTTCATCATTCTTCTCTGTATCTCAACCATTTCAACTGCATGCTTAGTTATATCAAACTTCATAACTTTGGTTGTTTATGTTATCCATGGCTTCGTCCTTTTACCTCTCACAAACTTCAACTCCACTCTACTCCATGTGTCTTTGTTGGCTACTCTACCTTACTATTGTCTTGATCTATTAACTCACCGTATATATAGTTCATGCCATATTCATTTTAATGAGACCATATTTCTCTTTTCCTCTCTTTCCACATTTGAATTACAGCCCCTGGTCCACCTCTGATAAGTGGTGTTCCCTTACTCTCCCTGTCATTATTTTTATTTACAATCACTCACCAACATCTTCCATGCACAATACTCCTTCTACCATATCCTCCACCTCTTCCCCTTCCTTATCCACTTCCTCTTTGCCCACTGCTAGTTCACTTGTCTATATATCTCCTTCACCTATCTATGATTATCCCCCTACATACTATCGTTACTCAGTCGATTCACAATATTTGTAACTCAATACAAAAGCTTAATCTTCATGCAGCTGTCTAGTAACCTATCCTTGAACCCACCTCTATTAAGCAAGCTCTCAAAGATGCAATATGGCATCAAGCCATGAGTGATGAGTTTAATGCTCTTGTTAGTAATGGCACTTAGGACTCAATTCTCTCCCATCCTAACCAAAATCACATGGGGTACAAGCGGGTCTACCATACCTGTTATTTGCTTAATGGGAAGATAAAACTTCACAAAGCCAGACTTGTTGCTAAAGGTTTTCATTAGCACCCTGGTATGATTATACTAAAGCAATCAACCTGGTTATTAAGCATGATACTGTTCGTCTCATTCTCAACCTTATTGTAACCCACTAGTGCCCCATTAAGCAACTAGATATCAACAATTCTTTTCTACAAGTACCCCTATTGAGGATATATATATATGTCCTAACCTCCAAGTTTTAAAGATTTTCCACATCATGTTTGTCACTTTTTAAAAGCCGTCTATGGCCTAAAAATACCCTCAAGCTTTGTACAATGAGGTTTATCCACTATCTTCTATAGGTTGGCTTCATGAACTCCTTAGCTGATGCATATCTCTTTTTCCTCAAAAACTCCTCAACCCCTATCTTTATTCTAGTATATATCAATGAAATTATTGTAACTAGTCTTACTAAAATTGTTGTCTCTTCTTTTACCAAAAATTTATCCCAACGTATCTCTTTAAAGGATTTAGGTCCCTTAACCTATTTCCTTAGCGTCAAAGTTACTCATTCTCCTCATGGCCTTTTCATTAGTCAAAACATGTATATCCTTGATTTACTTGCTCATGTTAACATGTCTAATTCCATATTTTTTGCTACTCTTATGACTGTCTCTCCTATCTTGATATTACACTTTGGATCACCTCTATCTGATCTGATTATGTATCATCAACTTGTGGGTAGTCTTTAGTACTTTTCTCTCACTTATCCTAATATAACCTAACTTGTCAACAAGCTCTCCTAGTTTATGCATAAGCCTACCTTTAACCATTGGACAGATTTGAAGTAAATGCTTTGTTATTTGTATGGTACACTTTATTGTGGTATTACCCTTCATCATAAGTCTCTTATCCACTTGCATGCTTTCTTGAATGCAGATTGGGCCATAGATAAGGATGATTATCTCTACATTAGTGCTTATATTATCTATTTAGGCTACAATCTAATCTCTTAGAATTATAAAATGCAATGCACAATCACTTGTTCATCCATAGAGGTGGAATATCGCTTTGTTGTAGCTATTGCTACTAAAATTGCTTGTCTTACATCACTACTTCAACAACTCAGGGTGTCCTTTGGCTCGCTTCCTATTATTTATTGTGATGATGCTAATGCCAAAAATCTTTGTTCCAAACCAATCTTTAATTCACTTATGAAACATGTGGCCTTAGACTATCATTTTATTCATCAAAAAGTCCAGCAGGGTGTTCTACATAGTAATGATCAAGTGGCAGATGCTCTCATCAAACTATCATCGAGACATAGGTTTCACATTTTGTTATCTAATATTGGACTTACACTGATTCTCCATATTTTGGGGGCATGATAAGGATCATACTTAACATGCAATGCCCTCTAAGATTTTCCAAGAGGTCGTATACCAAGTGCTAGATATCTAGCATATCATATTGTATTCTAGTTGTTTTGTCAATCAGTTATTAGCTAATTATTAGCTTAACCAACATAAATTTTGTATTTTAAATAATTATTGTTTTACCTTAGTTAATCTAATAATATAACTATCAAACTCTTTCACTATGTACAATTAATGTTTTGTTTGGAGCTACTTATTAAAATAATTATCTAAGATAATTACTTTTGATTAATATATCCAAATAGGACCTAAAAGATTTCCCAAACTGATGTGGATAAGTGACAGTAACAACAATCATACATGTATCTTCTGCAATCATACCAATACTTTTGATAGCATATTTCAATTATTATGAAGTAATTTCATAGTTTCTCAAGCTCAAGAAGATAAAAAACTTACCTTAAGGTTCACAACCCTCACTTATAGCTTCGCTTCAGTCTAGGAAATTGAAAGTTAAGCGGTATGAACTCTATGAGATCAAGGAATTTTATTTTAATAAAGATCTTATCAAGAGAAGAAAAAATATAAATGGTAAACCAAATCATCTTGATAATAAGAAAATATTTTATGATTTTCATAAAGTTTAATTCCAAAAGTAGATGTGTAGAATAGTATCAAAATTAATAACACTATTGTTGCACCTATTTATTGTTGTAGTAAGAAAGGTATTCGACGATTATATGAATCTTATAATTAGCTATTCGCGAGAATAGAAGACAAAGTTAGGAAGGGGCCAAAAGATAAATGAACTTATGGAAAATTAGTTTAAAATCTCATTTGTTTAATCAACCACCACCATCATAAAAAAAAATTGATCCTCTTATTTTTCCGATGCATGCATCTATATACAATGATTATCATTAACAATTATAAACATTAAAATGATTGATCTCTAACAAAGAAAAAGAGAGGCGATAAAAAAAAACCCTTAACTCAGATAACAATGGAGCATTGAAACTTCCTTTTTAGCATAACGTATTAGTTGTTCACAAATTTCTTTCATGACCCTGTCTTGCCTGCAACAGCATGTGGTTCTCATCTCGAAAAGCAAGTGACTTCCTCCATTGATATGTTACTAAGCAAATTCTTAGGTTTCATCCCTATCCACAAACAACTGAGCATAAATCAGAGATATATTTGTTCTGAATTTTCAATAGTCAAGAAGAAACTTATTGAAAATTTTGAAAGCAAAAACAAAATTTAGATGATAAACAAAAAAAAGATTGAGTAAAAAGGAACCAACCATATATCTGAGTATTGGAAATAAACAAAGTCAGAAGACGAAACAAAAATAATTGGAGGTTGTTTAACCAGGCATAATTTGGATTGTAAAATGATGATTTTTCAAACAACCACATCCATATTTAATTAATTGCTTGAAAAAAAACAACCTGCCATTGCCAACATAAGCTCCTCCTTTACACTAAAGGTACTTCATTTTATCTTATTACTAACTCATATCCTCCAAGTTATTTATAAAAATTAAAATTTTAGAAAGGTGGTTAGCTTGATAAAAGCGTAGAAAGGTGTTTGACTTGATAAAAGTTAATTAAATAGGTTGTTTGTAGCCATGAAAACAAATTAAAATTATGGGATAAAATCTTATTAAATTTAAAAATGACTTTGAACCTTAAGGAAATGATAATTTTAAAACATATCAAGTGTAATTTTATAGTTTATAACCCCTTATATCCATTAATGAAATATAACCATAGAAGAAAGTTCTAATAGAATCACAAAACCATAGTTAGAAACAAATTTAAATAATAAATCAAACTTGTGTCCATAAAATACAAACATCTAAATTTAGATATTCTCACAAATATTAGGGATAAAGTATACTTCAAGTGTCTGAATTTTCATATTTTAGAGGTTAAAGGACCTAAACTTTATTTCCATTGAATTAAAGACATCTCTAAGTATTTTGGCAATATTCTAATTAAATATATTTCTTATATGTTAAATATGGTAGAAAAATACACGATAATTCAATGATAAATATATATGGAATATAGAAAACAAACACACTAATTGATAGGCATTACTAGATTAATTTAATTATTTCGATTCATACGGTTCTTAACAAAAATTAACTTAAATGAATAAAAGTCATAGAAATTGTGTAACCAATTTTCTATATATGTTGTACGATACACCAAATTCATTTCTGAAGTGACTGATACATATTATTCTATCAAAATTAAATAATAAATTATCATATATATATATATATATATATATATATATATATATATTTTACTTTCATTATTCAATAAAAATAAATTAATTTTAAGGTAATAAGGAAAATGCTAAAATTCAAATAAATTTGTAATTGGCAATGATATGATTTCATATCCCAAAAGTAGCGGTAACACATGTATAATTATCATCACCAAATTGTCTTGATCTAGCTTAGCCATTCATAAAATGATAATTTCTCAAATATTATTTGAAAATGCGTAATTATAAATATTCATAAATTTATCAACTTAAGGCATTTAATAATAAAATTTAAATTTAATAATGAAAATAATTGTAGCACCTATGAATTTTATATAAAAAATAATATTATAGTATACTTTTAATAGTGCAGTATCAATATGTAGTAATTAAATAGATTTAATACTTGAAAAAAATATGATAAATGTGGTTGTCAATTTAAATATTTTTTTGTCAGCGCCCAATTTCAATTAAAATAAATTTATTAATGTAGCAGTATCTATTAAGTAAAAGTTATATTTGATCAAACATGGCAAATGGAGTTGTCGTTGGATATCATAGCGATACCACTTCCCCCACCTTTTACGAAGGATTGGACATTATTGTAATATCACTTCCCCTATATTCTATGAAGGATTTGGAAGGGTCATTAATGTGTTACTTGAGCAAAACCAAAGAGTATAAATGCCCAAAGGGTTAAAGGCAAAGCTATAAAAACACACATACCCCTTGCTAGCACTTGCAAAATAACACAACTCTATCCCCATTCAAACCAACATGTCCACGAATATAAGAAAGTAGGTGCTACTAGTGACATCTTACGAAAATAAGAGAAAACCTACCCCAATGATCATGTAAGAGGTACATATAGTGGACAAAACACCCAGTAAGGTGTGCACCGCACTACCCACACTATCTCGTCCCACCCCGTCCTACAAAAACCACGCAAAGAAAGTTTCTACCCACAAGACACTTGCATGGCCCCCTAGTGCAACAACACCCCCCATGACCCCTGAGATTAAACCCATGCTACAAAAGCATAGCTTCTTTGGATACCAGATTTAGCTAACCAGTGAACAACTACATAACGCTCACATGACCTATGACATACTTCAAAACCAGGCTACCAACCTTGCATATTACTAAAAAATTAATCATGAATCCCACATTCCATGATGCACAACTTGGATCGCAACACAACCCTACTACATTTAGTGAATTGGACTTGATATAGATACCCATATACCACAACAACCATTGTTAGAAAGTGAAGGTATAGGATGTATATATCATCATTGCATCAACTTTATTTACCTTAGTCAACTCCACCAGAATGGAGGAAATAAATACAAACTTTCCATTTTAGTATTTTAGAATGCCACATACTCCTCCCCAACTCTCTACAAACTAATGCTTTTGTGTTCCACTTAAGTTGTCCTCATCTAAGAGGCTCACACGCCAACCTCTAAATCATGACCTGCAACAATGCTAGGATGTCAAAAAGAACCCAAGCAAGAAGGAGTATGCACTACCTAATATGTCAAGTAAGAAAAAGTTGGTGTCTAAGCCTTTATCTATCACCCCAACCACATGAGGGTCAAGCCCTATACTATATTTATACTTAGCCTTTGATCCTAAAAAACTCTAGCATTATGTTCTTTCCAAATCTACTGAATAATGACTTTGAAAGTTGTCATCCAAATTTTCATAGAGAACTTGTCGTTTGAAGGCTGCTGCCATTATTCATATAACTCCATCAAAGAGTTAAGAACACACCAATTGATTTTATTTAGTTTGAACCACTGTGCCTAAATCTCCCAAATCTAACTACAATGAATAAACACATATTATGCCTCCTCCTCATGAAATCCAAAAAACTCATGGTGAACCTCTTAAAGACGAATGCTACCCCTTATTGCGGATTCCTCAATAGAGAAAAAAACTTAAGTTGTCGGCTAAAGGTAACAATCGGGGCTTGTCGGCCAAGGAAAATGCATAGGATAGTCGGTCAGGGGCAATCATCTAGGGGTAATCAACTAGAGGTAATTACAAAGGGTGACTGGTAGGAGCATCAGCTAAAACTGTCAGTCAAGGACATAAGTAAAGTGTAAATTCTAATGGTGATGAACAAGGGATTTGTGATTGGTGACTAGTTTTTAGGGAGTGGTTAGGAAAACTCTTAGTATAAGGGATTTAACACTTATCAGTATGACAACTCATAGGTTGATAGAGGTCAACTCATAGTATCAATCATTAAGTTGTGACTTGTATGTTTGTATAAGTTAGACAACTAATGATAATTGATTATTCTGGCTAAGGATGAAGGAAGGTATAAAAGACCATCTTTTAACCATTTTAAGAGATGCATACTTCATAATCAATAAAATCTCTGATATTTCTTCCTCCCAAAACCCTTATTTCTCCGTATTTTTCCTATTATCATGTAGTTGGTTGAGGGCGTTATTGTCTACCTGATTGAGGGAATTATATTTTGTAGTTCCCATCAATTGGTATTAGAGAAAGGTTTAGAGTTATGGAAGCTAGTAAATCAATAATGGTGATGTTGAACAACACTAATGATAAGACACAGAAGAGCAAGATGGAATATTTTCTCTACATAAATTAGTTAGAAGATCTGACCGAGAATGAATGAGGCATGCCTAAGAACATGAAGTAAAGATAAATGGAGTGTAGGAATCTTGATAGAAGAGCCTATGACTATATAATACAAACATAAAATTTGCATTATCTTAGTGTGTTTCAAGCATAATTTATGGACCTTTGATGCATACTTCATGTTTAGATTAAGGTTATTGCTTTGGTTTGTATTATTATGTGTAGGTATTGGCTCAAGATTAAAATATTTGATGATCATTGGATGTTAGATAAGATTTTGGAGGCTCAACAAGATTTAGAATGCATGGTTCGAGAAGAAAATGGATGCACATGTATAAATAACTGAAATTTCAACCATGATGCAATGCAAATCTGAAAAGAATCAAAGAACCAAAGTTGTAGGTTGCTTCAATATATTTTCAATGCAACTTGAATCACGTCAATTTGATGTCAAATGAAAATGTTATAGCCAGAATACAAAAGATTGTCCAAATGAGCACAAATTAAGTAAGACAACAAATGCCGCACATGTGGTTCGGTTAAGAAATTTACAAAACTTTTTTATTTCTTTTTAGAATTATAAGACCTATATATGTAAATTTTAGATTATGGTTTAGGGGTTCTATTTTTGGCATTCTATTAGTTGCTAAATAGTATCTAGATCCATAACTCAAGTGGAGAAGGAAAACGAAGGATTTCTTATGCAAGATTCGATTGCAACTCTCTACCTTGAAGATTTTAATCAAAATTATGGTTCTTTCTTTCTTATTTTTAGTTAATTTCTACCTATGATCAAATTTCATATTTATTTGATGTGTTCTTTATTTCCAATCACGTGTAAGTAGATTCTTTATTTGAGATTGGGAAAGAACCCAACTTTTTGGTAATTGATGATGAGTTAGTATACATTTTTGGTAAAAGTTTGAATCTTTAAAATTAATTTATTAGTATTGAACTTTTTTGACTCACTTGATCACATAAATATCAATCATAGGTAATTAAGTGAAGAATCATTAGGTAAAATTAATATTGAATCTCTAGAAATTAAGTAGGAAGTTCGAACCACAAAAGTATGCTAGATTTTTTAGGGATTCTATTAGATTAGTAAGAAGCTTAATAGATTTAATTTAATATTAATTCCATAAAATTATTTAATTAAGATTAATTAGGCATAATCTTTATACCTTGAAAGAGGCTTTATATTAATTTTGATTACTTCATCATTTTAGTTTAAACTAACACCAGGAGCTAAAATAATCCATCATTAAGTGCCAAAGTTGGGGTGAAAACCTAATCATGACCTTTCATTATATTTAATTCCACCCGATCAACTATTTATTTTATTATTATTATTTAATCTTACAAATTTATTCTCCTTTACCATTAGCTAGTCAAAAACGTAATTGTTGGTAATTAACCTCTAACATCAGTGGGTTCGACCTTGATAGCTACAACAAATTTATACGCTTGCAAATTTTCCCATCATTATATCCGTTAATGGGTGGATGACAACATCATTTATCATGTTGAGGAAGAAACCATGGTAAATGGAGTGTGGTCAAAACTAGATTCACTCTATGTAAAAAAGATGGTTGGGAACAAGGTGCATCTAATGAGAAAGTTTTATAAATTGAGGTATGAAGATGAGGATCCCATTGCAGCACACCTTAATGAGTTCCAGAACATATTCATTGAATTGAAGTAAATGGAAGTAGTGATCGGGGATGAAGTTCAAGCTTTGTTAGTTCTAGTTTCTCTACCAGATAGATAGGGGACTCTTTATGTGTCTCTCAAAAATTCTACCTCGAGCGAAAAAGGTTACAATGGCATTGGTGACAATGACACATCTTGAAAAATAGACAAAAAGAGGAGGTTGGTGTGTGGCCTTGTCATCAAAATCAAAGGCACTTATGGTGGGTCGAAGGAGATCCATGGGCGGGATGTAGAAGAGACTAAGAGTAGACCAAGGAGCTCAAAGAAGGTCAAATATTGCTTCCATAGTGGGAAGCTTGGTCACTAAAAGAATAACTATTAGGAGTTGAAGAATGGTGCAAAGAGGAAGGGTAAGTTGAATTAGGAGAAAATGGTCGTAACCGTTGATGAACTAATGGTTATTTTAGAGTGTCTAAATGCTTGCACAATCACCTCATGTGTCAATGCCGACTAGGTAGTGGACATAGGTGCATCCTACCATGTTACCCCACACAAGAAGTTCTTCTCATCCTACACATCCATAATTTTTAGTGAGGTGCAAATGGAAAATAATGGTGTCTCAAAGATAGTCAATATAGGGAGAATACAACTAGAGACGATCTTAGGTTATACCTTGTAACTCAAAGAAGTCAGTTGTGTTCTAAACTTAAGGATGAACCTCATATCACACGAAAAGCTTGATGATGAGGGCTACATAAGTTAGTTTGGAAAATATTTGTGGAATTTGACAAAGGGTTCCTTGGTAATAGCTAGAGGGAACAATTATTGCTCATTATATAGGACTCTAATGAAGAGGTGTCTGTTAGCTAAAGTTAACTTTGTGGAAGACTCCTATGATGTATAACATCATAGGCTCAATATACGAGTGAGAAGGGTGTAAAGCTTCTTAGCAACTAATGTGCTCTACCATAGGTCTAAGGATGTAAGGTTGGATAATGCACTTGCTATGTATTAGGTAAGTAAAATCAAACCCACTTTGTCAAAAGTGTCACCATATAGCCAACAAGGAAACTTGATCGGGTCTTCTCGGGCTTATGTGGTCTAATGAAGGTAAAGTTATTAGGTAGATCATCATACTTTATGACACTCATTAATGACTTATCAAGAAATATGAGGGTATATCCCATGAATACCAAAGATCAAGTTTTGATCAAATGTTAAGTCTTTCATGCTAAGGTTGAGCATGTGACTAGGAAGAATTTGAATTGAATTTAGATGGATAATGGGGGAGAATACCTTACTCCATTTGATGAATGTTGGAAAGCTTATGGAATCTGGCATAAGAAAACCAATCCTAAAACCCTTTAGCACAATGGAGTGGTAGAATGGATGAACCACACATTAACGAAGAGGGTAAGGCTTTTACTCTAACATGTAAAGCTTCTGAGATCATTCAAGGTGGAAAATCTATAAAATATATGTCACCTTATCAATTTATCTCCATAAAATCCTTTCAATAGTGATGTGGCCAATGGAGTGTAGCTTGATATGAATATAAGCTACAACCATATGAGTTCTTTTGTTTGTCAGGCGTTAATCCATATACCAAGGTATGAGAGGAGAACACAAGATGAGAAGGCTCATCAATGCATGTTTAAAGGATATGGTCAAGAGAAGTTTGGCTACAAGTTGTGCAATGCACTGTTGAAGATGGGAGGTTGGAGGCTTACATTGATGATATTGTGGAATTTAGTGATGATTCTAAAATAGAAAGCTTAACAGGAAAGGAAAATCTAAGAGGAGTGACCAAAACACACTCCTACTCAAAAGATGAGATGTCAAGGCAGTAGGCTGAGGTAATGGAGAGTGAAGATCCTGAGCCTGAGCCTGACCAGATTCAACCATAAGTGCTTGTCAGCCATGAAGCCACACAAGAAGTGTGAAGATCCCCCCAGAGACCAAGACCAACCAATAAATATCATACAATAGATTATGTATTACTCTTGAATGGTGGATATCCTTTATGCAATGATGAGGCCCTCGATGATGCTTGCAAGAAAAATGGGTGGTTGTAATGAAGGAAGAGATAAGCTCTCTTCAAATGAACAACACCTATAGGAATGTGGATAGGCCAAATGGGAGAAATGTCTTAAAGAATAAATGGGTCTATAAGATCCAACATGAGGAGGGTAAGAATGAGCTAAGACATAAGGCAAGGTTGGTGGTCAAGGGGTTTGGCTAAAGATAAGGGGTTGATTATGATGATATCTTCTCTATGGTGGTAAAGATGGCATCAGTTCATATGGTTTTAGGGTTAGCTGCCACTCTAGATTTAGAGGTGGATCGCCTTAACGTATAGTTTAAATAAGTTTGGTTAAAATAAGTTCAATTTGAAGGGTAGAAAGGTAAAATGAGGGTTTGAAAGGTATATCTAAGGTGTCCACAAGGTGTAAGGTTAAAGAAGGGATAAGGACACTAATCAGTAATCACCCAATAATTAAGGTTAGAAAATTTGAGATATTACACATATCTTTTATGGGAATAAACTTTTTAGAGCTAAGTGGACTATCACACTTTCATCATATTGCAACTCACTTATTATTAGATGAGAATCGGTTGTTAAAGTGAATTCTACACTAGTTAAAGCATTTTTAGCTAGTATATGTGTAAAACTACTTAAAATGATAAGAACATCCTACTTGTAACACTAGTTAGTCCTAACTCTCAATCACAAAAAATTATTCCTTAAAGGAAATCTCCTCCCAAGGATTCTCCCCATGGTCAAACACCGACTACATCTCCATGAAACACACATATTTAGCCGAAAAGTATAGTATCAATGTGATTTTCTTGTATAGAATAAATCACAACACATCCAAAGGGGTAGCATGCTCATATAGACATCAAAATCACAACAATGATAAACATGATGTAACACCCTAAAATTTTATAACCTTTATTTCATATTTTTAGTCTTTTATTCAAAACCAACCCTTAAACCTTGGTCTAATTATTTTATTAATAACTTTTGACCCATAAACTAAATAAATTCCTAACCATTTTTCCTATTATTTGACCTCTTTCCTTTCTACTAGACCTACTCTAAACCTAATTATTTTTATTTGATATCCTAACATAACCAAATTAAACCTAAAACTAATATAAATTATACCTTTTTCCCTACCATTTTACCTATCTAAAATTACCCTATTCACACCTCTATTCTCTTACCCTTACATGTCTAGTTATTCTCTGTTGCTTCGAATACCTTCTCCTATATTTCATTTTCCTCACGCCACACCCTCTCAAACCATCCCTCACCCTTTGCAGAACCATACCCCTCTTCCCCATCTATGTGAACCATGGCCCTAGCTTGCCATCTCTTTTCCTGTTCGAGAATAAAGAAAATCCTCATCCAGTAATACACACACACACGTACCCACCCTTCTCCCCTTTCATTTTCATTTGAATACTCTTCACCCTTTTTCTTCTTCTTCTTCTCCTTCTTCTTCTTCTCCTCCTCCTCCTCCTTCTTCTACTACTACTACTTACCAATCCTTAACCCCCTAGGTAGTGACAATTGCCAATGTTGTTGCCCGTTTGCCTTCGACACCCTCTATCATTGCAGTCCCTCCCTCCACCCTGCATATTCCACCTTTGCTAGCAGCCACCATCTTCGACCCCTCTCTATTGCTACCTTCTCTCCTCTCCTTCCTAAACTAGTTGAACTTTTCCCCATCACCTCTACCATTCGCAACCCCGTACACCACCTCCCATCGTAGTTGTTGCCCCTCCTTCACTATCCCACTAAGCCACTGCCATCACCATTGCCACCCTCCACCGTTCGAACCAACACCGAATACCACCATCTCCCCCTACTTCACCCAACCAGCCGACCTACTCCACCCTTTCCCCCCTCATGTGTGCATGGCTCACGCTGCGCATGCAGCATGAGTTTGTTAGTTTTAAGTTATTTTGATATTATTATATATATGTAAAGGATATTTTGGTAATTTTAGAAAAATAAATATTTTAGTAATATGTTATGCATGATTTTGTGTTGTACCATGTTATTATGAGAATTATTACATAATTGTTGATACTATGATAAGCGGTTAATATTATATGATAGAAAATGAGTAAGTAAATATCATGCAGTATTGTTATTTTATGTGGAAAAGCCTTCGGTGTGAAATGTTGATTAATCATGCATTTATTAATGGTATAATGATTGTAAAATGATTATGATAAGGTTTATGGAGAAAAATGTGGATTTGAAAGTAATGTTATTAAGAACATAATATTTGCATGAGATAATGATTTGTGACTGATAAAGTCATTTTGGTCAACAAGGGTTAAATATGAGAATCATGGTATTTTGAGGTTTTATATCCTCCAAAATATACTAAAGGATTTATAAGAAGTGGTTGGAGTAGCTGTAAATGATATAAGATTGATAAAGTATGAAATGGCTTGATTTGAGAATAGTAACCCTATAATGAGAAGGCTATTATCACATATGTGAAATGGTAGTTTTAGACCAAAAATTCCAATATGTTGTTAATATTAGTGTTCTAGTTATGAAGATTAAATTTGGTAAATGTTTGAGCTCTACATGACAAGTTATGATCAATTTATTAAATAGTGACTTATGGGATAAGTTTATTATCATATATGCAACACATTAGATTTAGGCCTTGAAATTTAGGTCTGTTGATAATAGAAATATTTGAGGAAGAATAAGAGTTATGATAAAAGTGTGGAATTATGGTTTCGGGGAATCATAAGATTCTTAACTCTAGAGAATGGCCTTATAATCTTTATGATGTGCTTACTTATTTTTAAATGTGTTATGTGCCCTTGAATCAATCATTAATAAGACATTAATCATTTAAAGTGAAATATCACGTAAGTCGGACTAAGGTGTTTATGGATTCGTTCCACTAGATGACAATAGTGGCTTAAGTGTATTGTTCTTGAGAGGTGATTTAAACCATTCTACTAGTTTAAGAATAGTGGATGAGGGGAATTTTCTCCTGAGATATGTTTTTGGATCCGTTACACTAGATGATAATAGTGACTCACGTGTACTTTCCCTTACAGATGCTTTAGTCCATTCCAATAGATTAAGAATAGTGGACCCCTATACTCATTGTGAATATGAATATGATTTGAGATAAATAACCTAATGGATAAGACATTAATTATTTAAAGTGGAAGAGTATGTGAGCCAAGACCGAGGTATTGGATCCGTTCCACCGGATAATAATAGTGGCTATGTTGTGTTGTTCTTGAGAGGTGTTTCAGATCATTTCACTAGTTTAAGAATAGTGGCTTAGGAGAGTTTTGTCCTGAGATATGTTGAATTCATTCCACCAGATGACAATAGTGCCTCAAGCGTGTTGTCCCTGAGAGGTGCTTCAGATCGTTCCACTGGTTTAAGAATAGTAGATTCCTTAAACTCAATGTAAATAAAATAATAAAAATGGTTATATATAATAAAAAGGCACGGTCTAGTAGTAGCCTTCATGCCCATTATATTTGATAGCTGCCTTTGTTGCTACCAGTGGTTTGGTAGCAGTCTTTATGCCTACCTATATTTTTGTAGTAACTTTTATGCCTACTTGTGATGCAATGAGTTGTTATTCATTTGTATTCGTGAGCTTACTTGTGTTATGAGATTTGTCTGGATTGATGATGAGTTATGTGGCATGTGGTTATTGTTTTGGCCTTGGGTTGATGTTGTTGCTAATTATAATATAAAGAACATCATTTAGGTGTTCTATTGGCAAGTTTTAGTTAATTCTAGATGAACGAGTATGGTTAGTATGTGGTATTGGTGGTATATGATTATATGAATGGTTAATTAATGCTTGTATAGTTTAATGTTTATACCATGTATTATTATGATTTCTTGAGTGTGTTCTATGTTGGTTTTTTGTTTTGGTTTAGTATAAAGGGTTTCTCAATACCATTGTACTAAACGGTTCTTTTTGTGAGCCCCTGACTATTTAATGGGCAGTAATTTTTGTAGGTCAGCTTTTGGGTTCAGTTGAAGCTAGTAATTTGTTTGAGAGAGCCTAGGGCTATCCAGTATCTTTCAATATATTGATTTTGATTGTATTTGGATATCTGTATCCCTCTGTATTCTCTCCTTCTAAGTTTTGTAAATCTCTGATGTTGCTTTTATGTTTCAAAATGCTTATCTTTTGTCTCCTTTATTCCATTTCTTGTAATTACGTTATAAATCTAAGGTTTAGCACACTTGATATGAGAATTGTAAGGGTAATTTAACTTATATTAAGTGTGGCGGTAACACTCTTCTTTTTTTATTATTTTAGCTTCCGCACTTAGCTCTATAAACAAAATTTTTTGGTTCGTAAAAACCGGGGGTGTTACACATGCATATAAACATATGATCACACACAATTATATACACACTTATACGATTTCATGGTACATCTATTCTAACACTAAGGGATGCATAACAAAAAGGTAAAATTTGGTCACATGGGATAATAATGTTTAAAGAAAATTTTAACCTCAAAACTCCACATACTATAACAACCATGCAAGCCCTAGCAAGGGTCAACATCAACAAGATTAAACCATATTTCAACAACAATCAAGATGAAACCATAATCTAATTATTAAAGAGATAATAAGGTGAATTCCTAATCTATTTCAATTCAAATCAAAACCTTAAGAGGGGCATAATCCCATAATCTAAGGTAATGATCTCAATGGAGGTGTTACCAAATCAAACCACTCAATTCTAGGGTAAAGTTTGCTAAGGAATCCATCAGACATATTAGTCTCCCATATTAAACCTCAATACCAAAGTCCTTAAGGACATGTACCCTCCATAAGGACTATGGAAAATCTATAGAAAATAAGTGGGTCATTTGACCTGAAGGTCCAACTATGCACTCGGAGATCTAAGTTCGAGTCATAAGATTTTTCCAACTCAAGTTATCTTTTATTTCAATTGATTATTATTATATTCAAAATCAACTTATTATTGACAAGGATATATGATCCACCCAAAACTCAAACGACCAACTAAACCAATTAATCCAAATAATCCAACTTGACCATAAGTAGGGATGTATACCCATACATCCCTACTTATGCATATACCCATACCCATACCCGAATCCGTTGTAACACCCCAAAATTTACAATTTTTTTAAATAGAAATACTTAAATTAAAACCCGTAAATTCTGTGGATGTTACCACCACACTTAGTACCAAACCGTTTCTCTTTAACCGTTTTAGTACCAAGTGCTAAGGTTAAGAAAAGATTTTCATTAAACTTAAACCAAGAGTTCATAAAAGATCTAGAAAGATCATAACATCAAAAATAAAAGTACGTGTAAAGAATTGTAATTCATATCCAAAAGAAAATAGCTTACAACCGATAAAAAGTTCATTTAAAATACTCAATACAAGTAATGAATCAAAAAGGCTAAATCCGATACAAATGAAATAAATGAATGAGATAAAATAACAAGAAGAGTGAATCCGGCCACACTACTCGCGAACTTTAAGCCAACCATAAGCTCAAAACTCAGCCCCGCCTGATGCCTTGCCCACCTGCACAAAGTCAGAAGGGCCTACTACTCGTGGAAATGAGTAGCACCCATGAAAAGGGTGGTCAGTACGCTACGTACTAAGTAAGGTAACAGATACACTAAGGCCAACACATAAGATCACATAAACCATGCAGAAGAATAAAAGAGCATAATCATGATAACATAATATCGTACAAACATTCTGGTAGATACGCAAAAGCCTATTTATAATCCGGATTTATTACTTAATTTATCTCTGATCGGAAATCGATTCACACCATGCTTTTTATTAAATCCATGCGAGTACGGAAACTACACTATTATAGTCAGTGGACCGGATACATATAGGGCACATAGCTCCTGACCACTATTATTGCCGATGGATTGGAAACACACGGGGCATATAGCTCCTGACCACTATTATAGCCGGTGGACCGGAAATACACAGGGCATATAGCTCCTGACCACTATTATAGTCGGTGGACCAGAAACACACAGGGTATAAAGCTCCTAACCACTATTATTCACCGGTGGACCGATCTGGCCCCGACTCTCATGGTGTTCCACTGTAAGTACTTAGTGTCTTTCCCATATCTTAGCAAAAATATGTTCGATTTTGTTGAGCACGGAATCCTCCACTATAATAGCCGATGGATCGGAAACGCACAGATACAAAGTCTGACCACTATTATTACCGGTGGACTAGTCACATATAGGACATCATGCCCTAACCACTATTATTCGCCGATGGATCGGTCTGGGCCTGGCTCAACAATCTTCCACTTTAAATGATTAATGTATTACGGTATCTTATTCAGAAACTTTACCCTAGACATGCATGAATCACTCCCTTTACACTTATCCTCCAACTGACCTGTATCATATCATGAGAACCTTGTACCTCCTAACTTTCCCTACAACCTTTCCTCTATACTCAAACTCATACTAGAACTCCAACATCGAAATATGTGGGTCAAAGCCCACTACTACACACCTCTCCTTACTTTAGGGTTTTCCCCAAAAACCCTAATTTAGGCCTAAGTGGCCCATCTTACTCCACCTCACACAACCCAAATCATTTTAATACTCCACACATCACAACTCATAGATTCTACCATCATAATTACACTTTAATCACCAAATACACATGATACCACAAAAACCCTAAGCAACCACACCAAACCCTAATTGTCCACACAAACCTAGCTCGGTCTCCTACGTACCCTTATATTGCTCCACGTACTATTTTTTATCCAAAGTGATCAAACACCCAAACAATACGTACATTACCTTCCTCACACTCCAAATCGACTTTTCATACGTAAACTTTACTCCCATGCAGATGCTAACCTCCCCATACAAACCTTTGAACTTTTTCATACAAACCCTAAAACTCCCACGTGAAACCCTAGATTCACCCATGCAAACCCTAGATTCATCCATACAAAACCCTAGATTCCTCCATACAAAAACCTAAATTCATCCACGTAAAACCCTAGATTCCTCCATGCAACACCATAAAACCTGCCATGCAAAACCCTAAGTCCATCCATACAAACCCTAGTTTAGATTCTCCCATGCAACACCATAAATTAGATTCTCCCATACCTTCATTTTACTTTCACCCCTATTCTTCTCCCACAGATGGATCATTAACATTTTTTAGGTCAACTTACCTCCCTCGGTCAACTCATTTCTTTTTTGTCAACTTACTTCCCTTTGGTTAACTTATTTCCCATTTTCCATTTTCAACCTTTTTCCAACACAGTACCACTTTTATGCATCCTCACATGCATGTCTAATGGGTCACAAACCAATCATCACATACCACAATATTTCATCACATATACATAATATACATGCCATATAATAACACAGAAACATACTTCAACTCCACGTCATACCACACACGAAATAATTATAATGATAAACATAGGATGCATAACATACAAAGCATATAATTCACATCAACACACAATAGGCCTTAGTAACACCCTTATCTAAAATGGCACCTGTCTTGGAGCACATTCCTACGCCTCCTTAGGGCTTTGACGGGTCTCACCTATATTAGGGAAAAACTAAAATTAGATTTCCTCCTACCAAAAATACTATTTTTTTCTAACTTATTCTAAGATTAGGTTTTTGATAAAATAAAATAAAATAAAATAATAATAATAATAATAATCATTAGCCAATTACTAAATTTGGCTAGAAATATAATAAATAATAATAATATTGTAAAAGTTGATAATATAAGGTTTGAAAACTTTATCCTAATAATAATAATAGTGATACTAAAATAATAATAATAATGATAATAGTAAAAATAATAATAACGATAATAATATTAATAATAATAATAATAATAATAATAATAATATGATTTGAAATAAAAGATGGAATAAGGGATTCGACCCTTCACCAAAATAATACTAATAATAACATTAGTAAAATTAATAATAAAATTTAGTAATAATAATAATGATGAAATAGTAATAATAATAATAATGATAAAAACCATAATAATGTTGCAAAAATAATAATAATCACAATGGTAATAGTTATAATGATAATAATCGAAGATAAAATAAAGTAGGGTTTCGACCCTACATTGAAATAGTAAGAATACTATTAGTAGTAGTAGTAGTAGTAATAATAATAATAATTGCATAATAATAATAATAATAATAATAATAATAATAGCAACACTAATAGTAAAATAGTTGTAATAATGATAATAATAATAATAATTTCGAAATAGTAATAGTAATGATAATAATAATAATAATAACAACATTAATAAATAAAATAAAAACTCATAATAATACAAATAATATTAATAATACTAATACTAATAATTTACTAAGCCAAATAAGGTTGGCCTTGATAAAAATAATAATACTAATAATGTTGAACTTAATAGTAATAATAATATTAATACATAATAATTATAATAATAATAATATTTGAATAATAGGTTAAAAATTGAAATAAAATAAAATAAGCTTAATTAAATAGGGGAAAAGGGTTGAGAGGGTTTAGGGTTCAACCTTGGGTTGGTGGTGACAAGCAGCACCGGTGGTGGTGCACGGTGGTGGCCAGAAAAAGAGAAGAAAAGGGAAAAGTTAAATGATAGGAAAAGGAGAAAGAGAATGAGGGTGGAAGTAAGGGTGGTTATGGTTGTTAAGAATAAGAGGAATAGAATGAGGGTGGCGGCGCACGGCGACGGTGGTGGCGGAATGGGGTAGAAGAAGCGAAAGAGAGGAGGAGAGGGAGGGAGAGGAAAAGAAAGGTAAGGGAAGATAAAGGAGGGTCTGCATAACAGATTGTGAGGTGAATGAGGTAGTGGTAGTGGCGGTAGTGGTGGCGGACGGCGGCATGAAGGGTGGTAGAGGTGGAAGGAAAAGATGATTGAGAAGCAAACTTTGCACAGTTGGGGTGGCTTGTGCAGGAAAAATCGAGGGATATGGGTGGCTTAGTTAGTTATACGGGGGTGCAAGGATTAGTTGGGTGGGCAGAGAGGGCGGTGAAGTTGGCCGACGGTAGTGGATGAAGCATCTAAAGTGGCAGTGGTGCACGCGAGGGTTTTTCTGGGTAGAAATCAAAGGCTCGATACAGGGCTATTATGGGGGTATTTATAGATTTTAGAAGAGAGGGTAGGGTTCTGTGGGTCGGCTAGGGGGTAATGCAGGTAGGGTTCCAGTCGCCGACAACAACAAAAGCCGACGAAAATCAAATCGAGGTAGGGGTGGTTGCACAAAAAAAGAAGGGCCTTGAGCAAAAAGGAAGGGAGGTGGGTTGGGTAAATGTGGTCGCCGAAATAGAGGGAGGAGAAAGAGAGGAAACTGTAGGTCAAAGGGGCGAGATCGGCGGCGAAAACCAGGGACGTTGGGCGGCGGTGCAGGTCGTTGGCGTCGCAGGAGGAGGAAGGAAGAAGAAGAAGGAAAGGGGGCCTAGACCGGCGGTCCGGGGAAGAAAGAAAGAAAAGAAAACGAGGAGAGACGGCCGGTCGGGCAGTGAGGGAAAAATTTTAATTGAAACGCTGCGTTTGTGGGGGAAAAGAGGAAAAAACGCAGTGCTCTGGCTGCCGAAGGAAAAAGAAAAGAAAGAAAAGGAGTCTGGGCCACGGGTGAAGGAAAAGAAAGAAGGGGAGGGGCGGCCTACGGGGAGGAGAAAAAGGAAGAAGGGAATTAGGCCACCGATAGGCCCAATCAGGAAGGAGAAAGAAAAAGAAGAAGAAGAAGAAGAAGAAGAAGAAGAAGAAGAAGAAGAAGAAGAAGAAGAAGAAGAAGAAGAAGAAGAAGAAGAAGAAGAAGAAGAAGAAGAAGAAGAAGAAGAAGAAGAAGAAGAAGAAGAAGAAGAAGAAGAAGAAGAAGAAGAAGAAGAAGAAGAAGAAGAAGAAGAAGAAGAAGAAGAAGAAGAAGAAGAATTAGAAGAAAGAAAGAGAAAAGGAGAAAAAGAAAAGAAAAGGAAGAAAGAAAAAAGGAAAAGGGAAAAATAAAATAGGTGGGTTAGGATCAATTAAATTAATTGGGATATTTAAAATAATATTATTTAAATAAAATAATATTTAAATCCCTTTTTAGGTTAATTTAGGGTTTTTGAAATATTTTCCATAAATTCCATTTTAGTTAGAAAATCACTCTAATTTTCTTCAATTAAATTATTTATAAAATTCCTATTAATTTGGAACTATTTTCTCCTTCTTATTTTAAATAAAATAATTTATTTAAATAAATTTCCAAAAAAATAAAATCCTTAATTAGCCAAAATACCAAAAATTTTCTAATAAAAATATTTATTGTTTTCTTCTAGAATAGCCCAAATTAATACCCTTTTATTTTAATAAAAATAATTTATTTAATAAATTTATAAATAAATCCCTAATTAGCTATAATTCTTAAAATTAGGTTTTGGGGTATTTCATCCGTATCAGCTAATACATCCATATTCATATCTGTTGGATATCCATTACCCGACAAACTATCCGTTTACCCATTAATAGATATTATCCAATGGATAAATTCATTACCCAACAAATAAACCCATTTTGATTTAAGCCAAATGACAATTTTAACCTTAATTTATACTATATTTATTTTAAAATTAAGAGTAAAATGATAATTATATATTGGGTAAACAGGTACTAATATGGATACGGGTATGGTTACAGGTACGGGTATGGATATCCCATACCAGTATCTGTACCCCAACCTGAAGGGTATTTTTTTCCATCATCCATATTCATATCCGTTTATCCATATTCGTTTAAGTATCCGTCGGATTTTGGGTAAAATTCACCCTATTCACATCCTTAACCGTAAGGGTTACAACTTACAATAATAAAATGTCATAGAAGGCATATGGTTAGGGATTAAGCTATAACTCGACACTTAATAAATTTAATTTAATTTAATTAATTCATTCCTTTAGATATTCAAAAAGTCAATATAAAGTAAATTGTCAAGAGTGAGGTCAAATGTCAACACTAAAGTCCAACCTATATCTACTTATTGAACAAGTAGACATATTTTAGCTACTTATAACCAAAATGCTCTTATACACTAATTGTTCCAGTTATTACCATTTTACCACCAAACACTTATATAATTCAATAAAACTCACAAAAAGTTAATTGACATTAAAATAAGCATTTTAATGCACAATACTGCTTCTAGAAAAATTCTAGAAGTGATGAAAATATTATTTTCCCCCTAAATACATAATAAACATACTTAACACATAAAACTCTAACCATGCATATCTATCATACCATATTTTACTTATCATGCATAATAAAACATGGCTATATTTGAAATATATGCTGGAAAAATGATAATTTCTCCTAGGGCTCATAAAACTTTGATTATGCATAACGATGCCTAAACATTCTAAAATCTTAACATGTTATAAATCAAGATTTAAGTAAAACATATAATGAACATAGTGGAATATATATCATAGCATGAAAATACCTTGGCTGGAACAAAATTCCCCTTTAAGAGCTTCACATAATTAATCACATAAAATCTCATGCTTCCACCTTTTATCGCAGACACAATATCTCATATTTCGTTACAATTAATTAAATACATGATACAAATACATAAACATGATTCCATGAATTATAATAAAATATCATAAATACACGAACAACCATATTTTTTATACTCTTGAACATATTAACACAAAATACATAATTTTCATTCTAATAAAACCTATAATGCTTAGTATGCCTAAAAATCCTAACATGTTCACACATAAATTTATGCCATCTAAAGATCTAAGTTGGATGTACCTAATATCTAAGATTAAGTAAAAAGAATTAAAAAGGCCTTATCTAAAGCCAACTTATATATATCTTATAAGAAAGCATATAGCAATGTTAAACAAATTAGCAAATAATGAGGGGTATTTATAGAGTTTGGAGGAGAGGGTAGGGTTCTAAGGGTCGGCAGGTAGGGTTAGGGTAGTCGGCGACGCCAATTGGCCAATACAAATTCAAATCGTGGCAGCCTATTTGCGTAAGAAAAGGAGAATTTTGCGCGAAAGAAAATTAAGGTGGGTTAGGTCATGTTGATTGGTGATTCGGGGGAAAGAGAAAGAGAGGGGAAATGGTCGGTCAAGACGAACGTAGCCGGCGGCACCATTTTTGGGCTGACTGAGTTGTAGGTCGACGGGGAGGAGGAGGAAGGAAGAAGAAGGGGGTGGACTAGCTGGTTGGGGGAAAAAAGAAAGAAAGGAAAAGAGAAGGGCGAACCAGGCCGGCGTTGGTTATAAAATTTTTAAATGGAATGTAGTGTTCCAGGGAAAAAGGGGAGAAGGAGCGTTGTTTTGTTCCTGGGCCTCGCCTAAGGAATGGAGGGCGATGGAAATGGGCAGCGGGCAGGCCCAACCGGAAGAAGAAAAGAAAGGAAAAAGGAAGAAAAGAAAGAAAAAGAAAAGAAAAAAGAAGAAAGGAAAAAAGAAAAATATATGGGTTAGGGTTAATTAAATAAATCTGATTATTTTGGGTATATAAAAAATAAAATATTTTAATAAAATAATATTTAATTTCCTTTTTAGGCTAACTTAGGATTTTTAAAATATTTTTCCTAAATTCCTTTTTAATTAGTAAAATACCCAAATTTTCTCTTATAAAAATATTTGTAAATTTCCTCTTAATTTGCCCTAAATAATTTCTTCCTATTCCAATAAAAATAATTAATTTTTCTAATAAATTCTTATTTAACTAAAATTCTTAAAACTAGTATTTTTAGGGCATTTCATGGATGGAATACTAATCAATAACTCCTTCCTAAATGTTTAGTTATTATTCATAGAAATATTGGACACACCATGGTATGTGAACTTTGTCAACAACATAGTGTGTGGAGTCTTACCCCTGGATCTAATCTATCAATAGAAGAAGTTCTTTGTGGACTTGAATTATTATTTTTGGGTTAAACTATTTCTAAACAAATGGTGTGTTGATGAGATGTTTAAAAGGTGTGTTCTTGAATATGAGGCTACAAGTAATCCATCATTGTCATTCATCTTCATATGGGAGACATGAATGCACTTCAAAGACAACTACAAAAGTTCTACAATCAGGTTTCTATTGGTCAAGTCTTTTCCAAAATGTAAAACAATTTGTGATATCTTATAATAGTTGTTAGAGAACAGGGAACATTTCAAAGAAACACAAGATATATTTACACTCCATCTTAGATATTGAGGTTTTTGATGTGTGGGGCATAGATTTCATGGGACCATTTCCACATCGTGTAACAAAAAGTTCATCGTAGTGGCGGTGGATTATGTCTCTATGTGGGTAAAAGAAATAGCATCCCCCACCAATGATTCTAATGTGATTGTGAAACTATTAAAAAAAAGCACCTTTCAAAGGTTTGGGTGCTAAGGATGGTAATTAGTGATGGTGGTTTACACTTCATAGAAAGAAATTTTGAAGCTCTCTTGAGAAAGTATGGGGTCACTCATAAGGTTGCCATGCCATATCATCCTCAAACTAGTGTCCAAGTAGAGGTTTCAAATCATGAAATCAAGAGTATATTGGAGAAAATAGTTAATAATTCGAGAAAGTATAGGTCTATGAAACTCTTAGATACCTTATGGGCCTATCGAACTACCTATGAGACACCAATAGGTATGCTGCCATTCAAGTTGGTATATGAAAAATCATGTCATATCCTAGTTGAGCTAGAGCACAAGGCATATTGGCCTATCAAGATACTAAACTTTGATATGAACACTCTAGGTAAGAGAAGAAAGCTTTGACTTCATGAGTTAGATGAATACGATTAGCCTTTTACGAGAATGCTCGGTTTTTTAAAGAAAGGACTAAATGATGGCATGATAAGAATATCCTTAGACGAAATTTTAATCAAGGAGATATAGTGCTCATTTTCAACTATCATTTGAAGAATTTTTGAGGAATTCTCAATTCTAAATGGTATCGACCTTTTAAAGTCCATGAGATATTTCTTAGTGGGGTTGTTGAAGTGTGGAGTGAAACAACGGGATCTTTCAAGGTAAATGGGCAACTATTGAAGCTTTTATATTATAGGGAAAAAAAGAGAGAAATGGGTCACTTATACCCTTTCCAATCCCCCTTCTTCAGAGAATTATGCGTAATAGGGATCAAGCTTGTGACCATAAATGATTACTTTTTAGGAGGCAACACAATTTTTTCTCCATTTTATCCTTTTCCTCTTCCTTATTTTATTTTATTTTTTTTTATAAGCAATCAGATAGGCACAAATTTAACTTCTAATGCCTTCATTTATGTAGTCTTTTCATGAGTGCTAGAACGACTCTGCTCTAGCTCCTAATTGGTGAGTCAGTATGTTCCATAAAACCTTTTATTCGTTTATATCATACTACACTGGGGACAATGTAGATCTTAAGCTTGGGTGTGTGGGTTCATTATGCATTGAAAATTGTCTATGATTACCTATTTTTGTTTTGTTTTTTTTTCTTCTTCTCTTTCAAAAAATATTGAGAAAAAAATATATGGAAATGATCTCCTAATGATGATATGAATCCTTAGCCTTTATCAATCATTGAACTAAATAGATGCTCGTGAGTTGGGATTATAAAAAAATTTTAACCTATAATACAACTGATTCTCAAAGGCCTTTGATTGTAAGTAAGTAATAAGGGAGAACTATACTTAAATGTTCTTTGTCTTATATGAGTTAGCATTTTTGTGGATAGCATCATAGCCTTCATCATATTGAGATAAAATGGAATTACATTTTTTAGACATTTAAAACGGGTGAGAGCTTGAGCCTAAAATTGGATGCATTACATATCTAATCATTATTTTTCTTTCCTTATGTGATATTATCCAATGGTATAGGAGACTAGAACTTACATTGAATATCTTCGAGGCCACATATAACTTTTGCATGCATAAAAAGTGATTGAGGCACATGTATTTTTGCTTTTAGTCCAGATTAGCCAAATAACCTACCACATGCTATTTTTCCTTCTAATTATTCCTTTTGAGCTTATGAGCCTATTGTTTTTCATTCAACCCACAGATTTAACCTCTAATTTCTAATGTAATCCTTACCCATGCCTAATCTAGGGGAGCATAATTTCTGATACGGGTTATGTGAGTAATGTGGTATAAGCTTGGGGTGTCAAAGGAGGTGTTTGGTTTCCTCATTCTTTCTTTCTACTTAAAAAAAATGGAGAAGAAGGAGAGAGAAGAAGAATAAATATTGCAAATCAAGCATTATATTTTTGGTGCATATAATTGTGGGTGGTCAAAAAATTTTATTATGACATATTAAAGAGAGTAGTTGGAAGAAGTTATTTGATAGAAGATGGAGATTGTGTGGATGTTATTGATCTTGCTTTGAGATATTATGGTTTGCATTTATTACTCCACTAGTTATAAGCTTTTAGCTACATTCACAAATATCTATCCTACCCTTTTGGCCCTATCCCCATTACGAACAAATAAAAGACCTCATGATTTTTTGCATGCATGAGTTTTTAAAGCGGTGGAGAATTGATATGATATGCAAGCTTATGGATTGAATACATCCATTTATAAGAATTTTGAGTAACATAATTCTACCTTTAAGCACATGAGAAATTGAAAGTCCACATGCCCAAAAGCGAGGTCTACCAATTTAACTACTTGAATGTATCAATTTTGCTACTTCCAAGTTGAATCTAGTTTCATGGATTGGTTTCTCTTAATTTTTCTTGAGTAATATATGGAAATGTTATGCTTTACTTGTGACACTTGTGATTGCAAATAGATGTTTAAATGTGATTTTATTGAAAGCTATGAAAATTACTTTGTTAAGTCCCTATAAAACGTGTTTATCTTGTGATTTGTTGGATATTGGTTATAAGATTGATAAAGGGGTGATCCTTACTCTATTATATTTCCCTCCTCCTATAGTTCTCATTGATTATTTACTTGAGGACAAGCAAAAGTATAAGCTTAAGAGAGTTGATAAATACATAAAATATGTACTATCTTAATGTGTTTCAAGCATAATTTATGGGCCTTTGATGATTATTCCATGTTTATTTTGAGGATACTGCTTTATTTTGTATTCTTATGTGTAGGTAATGGCCCAAGATTGAAATATTCTATAATCGTTGGAATTTTTACAAGATTTTGGAGCCACAATGACATTTAGATTTGATGATTCAGGAAGAAAATGGATGCACTTATATAATGAACTGGACTTTAAACCATGATGAAATGTAAGTCTAAACAAGGTCAAAAGAGCAAAGTTTATTTATCTTCAATATGTTTCCAAATAAACTTGAATAACATTAATATGAGGTCAAAAAAAAGTTACAACTAGAATACCTAAGACTGTCTAAACAAGCACTAATTAAGCAAGACAACACATGCCACACATGTGGTTCGATTACGATATTTACGAATCTTTTATATTTCTTTCCAGATTTTGAAGACCTAATATATTTATTTTAACTTAGGGTTTAGGTGATATTGATAGAAGCTTTCTCTTAGCCACTAAATAGTATCTAGATCTAGAAATCAAGTATTGATGACAAACGAAGGATTTCTTATACAAGATTGGATTAAAACTCTATACTTTGGAGATTTTCACCAAGATATTAGTTTGTTTCTTTCTTATCTTTAATTAATTTTTTCCTATGATTGAATTTCATAATTATTTGATGTGTGTTTTTTTATTTCCAATCATGTATGAGTAGATTTTTTTCTGGGATTGAGAAATAACCCAACTTTTTGGTAATTGATGATGAATTAGTATACATTCTTGTTTAAAGTTAAAATCTTTAAACTTAATTTCTTGTGATTTAACTTTGTTAAGCCTCTCCTAATTAGTAATCACAAGTAATCAATTAAATGGATAAAATTTGAAAAGGACTATTGGACATTTAGAAATTAAGCAGGGAATTTGAACCACCGAAGTAGGTTAGAATCCTTGTGGATTCTATTAGATTTGCAAGAAGCTTAATGGGTCTGACTTAATCTTAACTCCAAAAAACGTAGGTAATTGAGATTAATTAGGCAAGATATTTAGACCTCAAAAGAGGCTTTAGATTTTTTAAGGCTAATTCATCCTTTTTAATTTAAACCAACAGTAAGAGCTGAAATAATTCATTATTATGTACCGAAGTTATGGTGAAAACCCAATCTTAGCCCTTTATTGTATTGAATTACACTTGATTAGCTATTTTATTTTATTTTTTTAATCTTACAATTTTATTCTCTTTTACCTTACTCATTGATTTAGTTAGTCGAAAACATAAATTTTGCTAATTAACCCCTAGTCCTTATGGAATCGACCTTGATAGCTACAACATATTTGTGCGCTTAAAGATTTTTCTTATCATGTGGTAATTTTGGATGAAGGTAGGAGGGTAGGGAATGGTAGGGTTGGTTTCAGGGTAGATGTAACACCCCCAAAATTCACTACTGAAAAATTTCGTTTTATTAAAGATAATCGCGGAAGCAGATTAATAAAATGTGAATTTTGGGAAGTATTACCGCCACACTTAGTACCAGACCGGTTCACTCATACCGTTCCAGTACCAAGTGCTAAGGCTAAGAAAAGTAAAATACATTCTGAAAGAAATTCAACACTCATAAATCAGAGTAGCGCATCAAATCGTTTACAGGAATAAAATCCACCAATGGTGGTTACTTTAACAACGTTAATATTTAAAACCAAGAATTTAAATGAGAAAGAGAAAAAGCTAACGATACCGGAAAATTCCTTACTCTCCTTCCCGTAACCCACTTGAGTAGCACTTGAAAATACCTGCAAGGGCACTGCCCATTGAATAGGCAGGGGCCCCATAAAGGGAATCCCTTCAGTACTACGGTACTGAGTAACCCTTTAATACCACACTTAAAGACAGGCCCGCATGCGGCACATAATGCAAGCTACACATATAAATAATGAGAGATGCATTCATAACAATAACAAACATAATACTTTATAAGACACGATCGATACTTTGGGCCTTAAGCCATGTTATAGTGTAAGATCAATACATTCGGGCCTTAAGCCATTATTCCATCCTCATTCAATCAATATCATATTTTATTTCCATGTGAGTGCGAGAACCCCACTATTATAGTCGGTGGATCGGAAGTCAACACACAGGGCACAACGCTCCTGGCCACTATTATAACCGGTGGACCGGTACTCATGATCACATACCAGGGCAACACGCTCTTGGACCACTTTTATATCCGGTGGACCGGTACTCAATATCTCATACCAGGGCAACACGCTCCTAGACCACTATTATATCTGGTGGACTGGTACTCAATATCTCATACCAGGGCAACACACTCTTGGACCACTATTATAACCGGTGGACCGGTACTCAATATCATAATCATCTGGGCCCGGCTCATTAATATTCCACTTTCAATAATAGTATCTTTCCTTTTCTTTAATTAGCACATCAATCATATTTATTTGCCTCGAATGGGAGATTGATAACCCGGGACACAAAGGTACACCGGTCGTACCGGTGCATATCAGCTACTCAGTACCCTTCAACCACAAACCCAAGGACGCAAAGGTACCCTAGTCGTACTGGTGCATAAAGCTAACACATTACCCTACCGACAAGGACACCTAATCCATAAGTATGTATACCCCCTAACTAGGTCCGTAGAGCTAGGAAGAGTAAGATATAGGGCCTGGCTGGGGCACAAAGGCACACCAGCAAATACTAGAATAATCGTGGACTAAACCACATCCTTAGGGTAGCGATCCCTAAGGAGTCACCATTCCCAATCTCGAGGTCTTTCACTTTAAGTAATAGTGTCTTAATTAAGGTGATCACGAAAAGCACGATAATCAGATACTTATTCACTTTCAATTGTTCCGATATCATTAGTCATTTCTTATTCAGATGATTATCTAGGATATCACAGAGAAACCATTAAGGCCATACTAATTATCAAATACTCTTACTTGGCCAATCAACATTATTTAATCATATTAATGTTCCACAATCTCAAAGACGTGTTAGTTACAAACTACTCATTTTCCCTTTACTTATATAATTGTTAAGTATCCATTCCTTACTTGATAAATTACCACATTACCCTTAAGGTTGCATAATTACCAAATTACCCCTTGTCCACTTTAGATTACCAAATTGTCTCCTACACTTTTTAGATCACCATTCACCCCTCATAATTACTACACTTATCATATTTCCCTTTTGGTTGGTTATATTACCAAATCGCCCTTCTCCTTTGTTATAATTACTAAATTGCCCTTGAGTTGGATAAACTACTACATTACCCTCCTTCATTATCATGATTACAATTTTGCCCCTTTAGTTGGTTAAATAATTATCACTTTACCCTTTAATCGGCTAAATTACCAAATTGCCCCTTCAGTTGGATAAATTACCAAATTGCCCTTCTCCTTTATCATAATTACCATTTTACCTCTCTCAATTATTTTAATTGTCATTTACCCTTTTCAATTATAATAAATTCCAAATTAACCTTCCTCATAATTAATTTACCCTTCTTCATAATTATAATTACCAATTTTACCCTTCTCCATATTTAAAATTACCACAATGCCCTTTAATTGGTTAATTTACCAAATTACCCTTCTATAGCATCATACTTATCCAATTTCCCTTCTACAATCATAATTTAATTGCTAAATTATCTCTTGTCGTTATCATAATTACCAAGTTACCCCTTACTCCCAAGTTTACCATAATATCCTTTTATTTATAAAATTACCATTTTACCCCTTACATCCAATTTTACCATAATATCCTTTTATTTATGAAAATTACGATTTTGCCCCTCTACCTCCAAAATTACCATAATGCCCTCCTTCATCCAAAATTACTATTTTACCCCTACTTCCAAAATTACCATTTTACCCTTCTTTCTCACAACTTACAATTTTATCCTTTACTTATAAATTATCATTTAACCCCTTTATTTTTAAATTACCAAAATACTCTTTTTGTTTACAAAATTACCAAAATGCCCTTTTTCACTGATGAAATTTCCATTCAACCCTTTTATTCACCATTTTTATGAATTTACTAACACTACATAAAATAATGATATTAATACTTCATTTTTATCATCTAAGTCCACCAACTTATCATTTTTCAACATAATACTCATTAGCAACTACATACATTGATTTACATACCTCATAAGCATAATTACTAAAATACCCTTAAACAATAACATCATTCATGCATTAGCAACATGATACATCATAAACAAGTATTTAACATTTCCATCCATAATCAAACTCCTTCCTTAATTAACATACCTACATATGGCACAAAAGTCATCATGCTTTTCCTTTTTATCAAACAATATAAGAAACCATATACATATCATGCTAAGCATACAAAACATGCATAAAATCATACTAAACCCTAAATGTGCTAGCATATGTTTTTCCATATATTTAAGGGAGGATTAACGGTTACCTTAATCCCGCAAAATATCAAATCTAACCAAGCATAATTAGCAACTCAACACCTAAAAATAATATCCATCATATTTGTTAGAAATAAGAAGTTAAAAAGGATAAAACTTTATAAAAAAATTTATTTAATAATAATACACTTTAATTAAATATGGATATACCTCAAAAATTTTCCAAACAAATTCCAAAATAAGGGGGGAGCTCACGCTGCTCATGCAGCGTGAGTCTCATGCAAAAATGAGGGGTGGAAGGGTTCGAAGGGGGGTGAAGGAAGCAAAATCCATTATTTTTGGGTTAGGTTATTTAGGCTAGAAAAGAAGGTGGTTGGGGGAGGTTTCAAGGCAGGTGAATGGTGCAGAAGTGAAGAGGGGGTGTAGGTGGAGGCTAAGGGTGGTTTCAAGGCGGCATAGGGCGGCGGAGACGGCGGCGGCAAGACGGCGAAGTTGGCTGCCAAGAAGGGTCGAGGGGAAGGGGTTGTGAAGGAAGGAAAAGGAGAGGGAAAAATGGAGGGGTGCAAGAGTTGGTTTCGGCCAACTAAGGCATGGCGGTTGTAGAGGGGGTTGCAGGGTGTCGAACGGTGGGTTGGGTGGCGGCAGAGGTGGCCGGAAGGCGGCGGTTGCAGGTGGCTCGGCGGTAAGGGGAAAAAACTGGGGAGAAAAGAAAAGGGGTCGAGAAGGGAGGGAGTGTAGGGCTCGAGGGGCGGCGTGGTGGTGCAGGGTGGTAGTAGGCGGTGGCAGAAGGCGGTGCAGGGGCTGGGCTTGGTGGTTCAAGCGGCATAGGGCGGCGGAAATAAAAAAATGGGGAGCGAAGGGAGGAGGAGAAAAGAGAGAGGAGGGAGCTCGGGAAGGGGATGATAGGCTCGAAAAATGTGGTAATGAAGGGCTGGTGAGATGGAGAAAAAGAAGAGGGAGAAGAGAGGGGCAGGGATGGCCGACGATCGGTGCCATAGGTGGCAAGTGGTGGTCGGGTGGCAGGGGAAAAAGAGGGAAGAAGAAGGAAAGGGAGAGAGCATGTGGGGCTGTGATCCAGGGCCGGTTTGGCTCGAAACGGGAAGGAGAACGACGGGGGAAGAGAGAGAGGGAGAGGGAGGTAGGCGGTGGCCAGGTTGCAGGTGGAAACATGCGCGACCATGGCAGAAGAATGGTCAGGCATGGGAGAAGAAGGGAGGAGAAGAAGAAAGGGATGGCGGGCGGCTGGACCGGCGCAGGAAAGGAGAGAGTCGGCCAGTCCAGGGAGAAAAAAAAATAAAGGGGCGTTTGGGCTGAAGGTCAGGCGTGCGCGAAGGAGAAAGGGGCGGGAGAGACGGGCCGAGGCCCAAGCGCGCAGCGAGGGCCCTGGTCAGGAGGGCGGACGGCCCAAGGAGGAAGAAAGAGGAAAGAAAGGGAAGAAAGAGGAATGGAAAATAGGGAAAAATAAAATAAATTAATTTATGAAATCATAAAATGTAATATTCTTGATAATTTATTTAGTTTAATAATTTAATTCATTATAATCTAATATATTAGTTTAAAAAGGTTAAAGTTAGTAAAATTTTAATTTAGAAGTTTATTTAAATAAAATAATATGATAATAGCAAAATATTTATTTTTTTAATTTATTAAATACTCTTATCCAAATTTACCTACTCTAAAATCCATACAATAATTAAAATAAATAATCTTAAAGCAATTTTATTCCAAATAAAAGTAATTTATTAAAATATAAGTTTTCGAAAATTTTGGGGTATTACAGTAAAAGAGAAATTAGGGCGTGACAAGGGAGAAGGGTGAAAAAGAAAAGAAGAAGGAGGAGGAGAGGAGGGCTAGCAATGGTGAAAGGTATGGTGGTGCTAGCGATGTGCAGGCAAAAAGGAACTAAGGCAGGGAGGTGGATGGATTGACAACACAAAAATGGAGTGTTGGCACATGAAAATGGAGGGTAGGGGAGGATCATCACTGGTGGTAGATAGGGTAGAGGATGGTACCGAGGGAGGAACGATCAGGGGCTGAAATGGAAAAGGATAGGGGTGACACAGATGATAGTGGATGATGGTTTTGCTAAGATTAAAACCAAATAGGGTCGAGGAAGAGGGAGCTCAATATGAGTGATTGGTTTAGTTAAGGAAAAGTAGATGGTTGTTTGGTTGTGGCTGGTTGGGTGACAGGGGAACCAAATGGGGTAGAAAGGGAGAGTAGGGGAAGGCTGTGAGAGCTATGTTTGGTTTTCAAGAAAAACCAAATAGTTGAGTGGAGAGTAAGGGGTTGTGTGATCGGTTGGTCAAGGATATATGAGGTCGAGGATGAGAAAGGAAATTGGGAAAATGAATGGGCTAAAAAAGGATTAGGAGAAGGGGTTAGGGCGCTAGTGATGATTGGAGGTGGTTGGTGATGGTTTCTGCAAAATCAAAGAAGCTGAGACTAGGTAGGGCCAGATCAAATCGAGGAAAATAGCGAGGGAAGGAGGTATTGTTTGGTTATGGGAAGAGACACATGAAAATAAAGAGAGAGAGAGAGAGAGAGAGAGAGAGAAAGAGGTGGGGAAAAATGAAAAAATAATAGAGAGTAGGATAGGGGGTGTATGGTTCGAATAGAAGTGTATGTGTGTATGTATACATGCATGGAGATCGTAGTAAAGGGTATGGTTTGAGGGATGGGGTAATAGGTTTGATAGAAAGGGATATGGGCTGCCAAGTGGGGTATAGAGGGAGATAGAGAGACTGATCAGGGGAGGAAAATGAGGGAACGCAAGGGTTAAATCTGGGGGTAAAATAGTAAGGTAGAGTAGGAATATTTTATTTTAGTTTTAGGTTTAGTTTGGATAGGTTAGGGTAATGGGTAGAAAATATATTGAGAAAAATAATTAGGTTTAGGATAGGTTTAACAAAAATAAAAGAGGTAAAATAATCAAGAAAAAATATTAAATAAATTATTTGGATTATGAGTCAGGTTATTAATAAAATAATTATGCTAAGGTTTAAGGGTTAATTTTGAATAAAAAGGCTAAACACCCAAAAAATTGGGATGTTATAACAATTTGGTCATTTAAGTGTATCATAATATTTATTTTGATATAAATGCTTAATATATCTTAATTATTATTAAGTAAGGAGGTATGTGCTTTGATATTTTAGAAGAAAATGTTTTAGTATTATTATTATCATATACCCTAGGTGCATTTTAGTTATTTTAAGTGAATCATGGTAATTATTCTAATAAGCATGCCTAATATGTATTATTTATTGTTAACATGAGAATATGTGATTTGATGTTCTAGAAATGCATGTTAGGGTTTTACATGCAAAGGCATGTGTAAGGGTAAAATATTCATTCGACGTGTCTGGTAATTTATTTCCATGTTAAATAATCAACTTAGTGTGTTTTAGCCTTTTCATGATAAATTACTAAATAAAATTAGAATTAATATTTAATATGGATGATAATGTGGAAACTATAACCTAAGAGGCATTTTGGTCATTTTCAGCCTAACGCGGCCAAATGTAAATAATTGAGGTTAATATGTCCTTAGTAGATATCTAATGATAACCTTCGTGTTGTTTATTATTATTATTATTGTCTTAAGTAATTCAATATGAGTTAAAATGGTTAAGTATAGAAGTTGATCCTATTTGGTATTATGCGATTTCATGGTCACCTTGATAACATATTAATATTTAAAATGAAATACCTCAAAATCAAAAATAGTGACTCTTTTGGAGTATTTATCCTAAAGATGCAGTTTATCCCATGATTGATTATATATTTTTCTGGTGTGCCTTAGTGTCTAAGACAGATTCTGTAGCTTACTCTATTTAGTTCTACAGACTTATAGAGGGTATACATACTTATCGATTATGTGTCATTGTTAGTAGGGTGCTACTTTTGTGTGCCAGTATGACCAGGATATCTTAATCTTCTTGGGTTGATAGTAGATAGGATGTTGTGTTGCCTTGGTGCGCCTTTATTACCGAAGTACCTTCATGTCTCTAGGTTTGATATGATCTCTCCTCGAGTAAAGGAAAATGAAAATGACTATTATTGTACTAAATTGATTATTTGATTGGTCGCTAGTAGCCTTTGTGCCTACCTATGGTTCGATAATAGCTTTTGTGCCTAACTATGGTTTGGTAGTAGCCTTCGTGCCTACTTATGTTTGGCATTATTCCCTTGATCCCTAATTGTAATGTTATGGATTTTTATTTGATATTGTGCCTTTGAACTCTACATGTGATGTTAAGGATTTTTATTTAGTATTGTGCCTTTGAGTTCTACTTGTGATGTTATGGAATTTTATTTGGTA
The DNA here is from genome assembly GCA_030549775.1 of Tamarix chinensis. Classification (NCBI taxonomy): domain Eukaryota; kingdom Viridiplantae; phylum Streptophyta; class Magnoliopsida; order Caryophyllales; family Tamaricaceae; genus Tamarix; species Tamarix chinensis. The sequence goes on from CM060182.1 coordinate 43,719,730, forward strand.
TTATGCCTTTGAGACCTACCTATAATGTTATGGATATTATGGATGTCAAGCATCAAATGTATTTTGAAGGAGATGGTTATTAGGTTGAGATTGGTTCTAATAATTATTTACGAGAGCACCTCTTGGATACTTGGTTGGTAAGTTTTATTATAATCTAAATGAACGAGTATGAGTAGTATGTAGCTTTGGTGATATGTGTTTAATTATCTGATGTGAATATCATATTTTTATCATCACATGTATATTTTAATATTTTATACCATGTCTTGTTGTGATGCCTTTTATGTGTTCTACGCGGGCTTTTATGTTAGTTTTATATAAAATGGGTTACCTAGTATCATTATACTTCATGGTTCCTTTCTATAGGCTCCTACTTATTCAATGGGTAGTAATATTTGTAGATTAGCTTGTGAGATTAGTTGAAGGGTAGTACTTGGGTTAAGAGTCAGGGTTATCCGATGTTATGCCTAATATCTTTTGATTCAGATTTTCTTGTGCACTCACGTCTTTATGTATTTCCTTCCACTGAATTTCGTAACCAATGGCATTTGGTTTTATTCAAAATGATAAGAAAATGCTTTGATTATCTCCACCCTAATTATTATAACAAGGTTATTAATTTAAGTGGAATAATGTTTTTAGCTTTAACACTTGGTATAAGAATAGTAGATAAAGCCTTGTATCAAATGTGGCGGTAACACCTTATGTTTTTCAATTATTTATTTAAATAAGTTGTTTTAGTTCTAAATTTGGAGGACGTCACAATAAGGCATGAAATGGAAAATAATAAGAACAACAACAACCACGAAGATAAGATTGGGCATAACAGATAGTAGTAGCAACACATGAAATGGAGGAAAAAACCAAGGAGAGCCAACACAAAAACTATCAATGGAGGACTAAGGTGTTAGGAGGTTAAGGGTAAAGAAAATATAAAGGAAGGCTTGAGAGAGAGGATCAAAGAAGATTGCATGGGCATTAAAAAAATGGATAGAAATGAGAGAAGAACAATGGTTAAAACTTAACAATTTTGGGTGAAATGATAAATTGATTGTGTAAGGCGTTGCATGAGGCAAAAAGGCCCAACACCTCACCCTTTACCTATCCGAGTCTGATGCATAATAGGGAGGATGAGATTTGGTTAGCTCAACACTTGAATGAAAGATAGAGCAATAGGTTACATAGTCACTTTCTCATTTCACCCAAGATTATTAAGTGTTAAACCTTATCTTCCTCTTAATTCTGGCCATTTTATTCTTAGTTTCCCTTTATTCCCCATGCAGTTTTATGGAACCAAAGCTTTAGTTAGGTGGATTTTATGTCAAAATTAAGTTTTAGTTAGGATTTAACTAAATGGAGAAAAATAAGCTATGAATATGGTTGTCCATAATAAGGAAATCCCATTTAACATCCCAAAATTTACTACTAAAAATTTTCATTTAGTATAAGCCTAATAATAAAATAATTAGGTGTTACTGTCGTACTTGATATAAGTTTGGCTTACCATGCTATCTTTATATTAAATACAAGACAAAAATTAAGAACTTAAATCATGATATACAAAGAATGAGAGAAACTTTCATAAACTTAGATAAGTGTTTGGAGATTAGGTCCGAGTACAATAAAAAAAATATAGTCAAAATGGATCAATTATAACTGAGAGTCTAATAGGTATCCGGATAAAAACTAATAACTGGATAACATGAATCTACACCCAAACCTAAAGTTAATATGATCATTATTCCCTAAGCAAATCATCATTAGTAGCGAACATCAAAGTGGTCATCATCTACCTACACAAAAGCATATGGGCCATCTACTCATGGAAATGAGCATTGACCATGAGAATGATTGATCAATATGCTATGTAATAATTAAGGGAATAATACATTCACACCAAGTTTACACAGATTACATAAGGTCATGTAGAAGAATAAGCATGCATATTGATTAAACATGATTGATGCAATAAAAGAACCGAGTCAGGGTTCTATTATTTAGGTATAATCTCAATCTAATTTCTTATTTATCTTGAATTTAGGGACTATTATTGTTCGGTGGAATGGAAAAAACATATACCAAAACAACATGCTTCTAAGAACTATTCTTAAACTGGTAGAATGGTGTGAATCACCACTTAGGATAAAACGCTTTTGATCTACTTTATCGTCTAGTAGAACAAACACAACACCTCGGTCCTAACTTACGTGGTCTTTCACTTTAAGTGATTAATGTATAACTAATTATTGTTTATCTCAATATCATCATGCATAAATACATATGAATATGCAAGACACATAAACAAAACTTAACATAATTATTTAAAACACATAAAACACAATTACATGAAAATCGGGACATCTCCCAAGGAAAAATGTTATATTTCTCCTAAGAAATTCTACTTTTACAAGGTAAGCATACCTTCTTTAAAAATAATCATTTAACATCCATATTTATTACACATTACTAAAATATAATTATTAACAACATGCTCAGATATCAAGGTCTAAATCTAAAATCTTACATATATGATAATGACCCTATCTGACTGCCTTTAGGGTTACTATTCCAAATTTAAGTAATTTTCTCATTTTATTATACTTACGCTATTCAAAATTACCCCAAATATTTCCTGTATCATAATTATCATATTTTAAGTCTATTACCATTTTAGAATATCTAAAAACTCATATTGACCAAAATACCCTTAATTTACCAAAAGCCTCAAAATCTCATTTTAGATACTTTGTGCCTTACTCAACCATCATTTGATCATGTTAAGTATAAAACCCTAAAATATTATCATGCTATACTTATTTTTCACAATATTCTAAAATGACCAAAATATCCTTATGGTAGCCACAATACCTAGATTCCCACAACAACCCTACAAGTTCTATATGTAATCCCCCAAAAATTTCGAAAACCTATATTTTAATAAATAACTTTTATCTAAAATAATATTTGCTTTTAAAATTATTTATATTAATTATTTTATGGATTTTAGAGTATGTAAGTTTGGATAAGAGTATTTAATAAATTAAAAATAAATATTTTTCTATTTATCATATTATTTTATTTAAATAATTTTCCAAACTAATATTTTACCAACTTTATCCTTTTTTAAACTAATATATATTAGATTATAATGAATTAAATTATTAAATTAAATAATTTATCAAGAATATTACATTTTATGATTTATAAATTAATTTAATTTATTTTCCTATTTTTCCATTTCCATCTTTTACCTTTTTTCCTTTTCTTCTCTTTTTTTTCCTTTTACCCCTCCCTTGGGCCCCCCGGCCAGGCCAGCCTCCCCTGCGTGCTTGGGTCAGGCCCATTCCCGTCCCCCTTTTCCTCCTCGTGCCCGCCCAACACGTCCAGCCCGCCTCTCCTTTCTTTTTTTTCCCTGGACCGACCGGCTCTCTTCTTTTCCTGCGTCGGTCCAGCAGCCCGCCAGCCCCTTCTTCCCTTCTTCTTTTCCCATGCCCGACCAGCGCCCTCTGCCATGGTCGAGCATGCCTGCAAACACCGCCCTGTAGCTGCCACCACCTGCTCCCTCTCCCTCTTTCTCCTCCCCCGTCATTTTCTTTCCTTTTTCGAGCCAAACCGACCCCTGGACCACAGCTCCCGTGCCTCTCTCCCTTTCCTTCTTCTTCCCTCTTTTCCCCTGCCACCCGACCAGCCCTCGCTATTCATAAAAATGGTGAATAAAGGGGTTGAGTGGAAATTTTATAAGTGAAAATGGTATTTCGGTAATTTTATAAGTAAAAGGGTATTTTGGTAATTTAAAAAGAAAGGGATAATTTTATAAGTAAATGGATAAAATTGTAAGTTGTGAGAAAGAAGGGTATTATGGTAGTTTTTGAGGTAAAAGAATAATATAGTAATTTTATGATTAAATGGCAAATTGATAATTTTATAAGTAAAGGGGTATCATGGTAAATTTTGGAGAAAAGGGTAAAGCGGTAATTTTGGAGTCAAGGGGCAATATAGTAATTTTATAATTAAGTGGTAAGAATGGTAATTTTGGAAGTAGGGTTAAAATAGTAATTTTGGATGAAGGAGGGCATTATGGTAATTTTTCAAGAAAAAGGGCATTATGGTAATTTTGGAAGTAGAGGGGCAAAATAGTAATTTCATAAGTAAGTGGTAATATAGTAATTGTATAAGTGAATGGCGAAATGGTAATTTATAAGTAAGGGGTAATATGGTAATTTTGGAAAAGAAAGGTAAAGACGGTAATTTTGGATGTGAAAGGGTAAAATAGTAATTTGTAAAGTAAAAGGAGTGTTATGGTAATTTTATAAATAAAAAGGGTATTGTGGTAATTTTATAAATAAAAGGATATTATGGTAATTTGGAAGTAAGGGGTAGAAGAGTAATTTTGTAAATAAAAGGATATTAGGATAAACTTGGGAGTAAGGGGTAACTTGGTAATTATGATAACGACAAAAGATAATTTAGTAATTAAATTATGATTGTAGAAGGGCAATTGGACAACTATGATAATAGATAAGGGTAATTTGGTAAATTAACCAATTAAAGGGCAATATAATATTTATAAATATGGAGAAGGGTAAATTAATAATTATAAATATGGAGAAGGGTAGAATGGTAATTATGACAATGGAAAAGGGTATTTTGGTAATTTAATCAACTAAGGGGCAATTCGGTAATTATGATGATGGAGAAGGGCAATTTAGTAATTTATCCAACTAAAGGGGCAATTTGGTAATTTAGCCGATTAAAGGGTAAATTAGTAATTATTTAACCAACTAAAGGGGTAAAATGGTGACTATGATAATGAAGGAGGGTAATTTGGTAATTTATCCAACTCAAGGGCAATTTAGTAATTATAACAAAGGAGAAGGACAATTTGGTAATTTAACCAACCAAAAAGGGAAATATGTTAAGGTTAATAATTATGAAGGGTGAATGGTGAACTAAAAAGTGTAGGAGATAACTTGGTAACTTAAATTGGACAAGGGGTAAATTGGCAATTATGCGACCTAAAGGGTAATATGGTAATTTATCAAGTAAGGAAGGGATGACTTAGCAATTATAGAAGTAAGGGGTAAATGAGTAATTTGTACCTAACATGTCGTTGTGATTGTGGACGATTATAATATGATCCAAATAATGCTGATTAGCCAAGTAAGAGTATTCGATAATTAGTATGGCCTTAATGATTTCTCTGTGATATCCTGGATAATCATCTGAATAAGAAATGAGTAATGATATCGGAACGATTGAAAGTGAATAAGTATCTGATTATCGTGCTTTTCGTGATCACCTTAATTAAGACACTATTACTTAAAGTGGAAGACCTCGAGATCGGGAATGGTGACTCCTTAGGGGTCGCTACCCTAAGGACGTGGTTTAGTCCACGATTATTTTGATATTTGCTGGTGTGCCTTTATGCCCCAGCCAGGCCCTATATCTTACTCTTTCTAGCTCTACATACCTAGTTAGGGGGTATGCATACTTATGGATTAGGTGTCCTTGTCGGTAGGGTACTGAGTTAGCTTTATGCACCAGTACGACCAGGGTATCTTTGCGTCCTTGGGTTCGTGGTTGAAGGGTACTGAGTAGCTGATATGCACCGGTACGACCGGTGTACCTTTGTGTCCCGGGTTATTGATCTCCCGTTCGAGGCAAATAAATATGATTGATGTGCTGATTAAAGAAAGGAAAGATACTATTATTGAAAGTGGAATATTAATGAGCCGGGCCTAGATGATTATGACATTGAGTACCGGTCCACCGGTTATAATAGTGGCCAGGAGCGTTGTGCCCTGGGTGATGATTCTTTATATATCCCGGTCCACCGGTTATAATAGTGGCCAGGAGCGTTGTGCCCTGGATGATGATTCTTTATATATCCCGGTCCACCGGTTATAATAGTGGCCAGGAGCGTTGTGCCCTGGATGATGAGTTTATATGTATTCCGGTCCACCAGCAATAATAGTGGGGGTCCCGAGCTCAATAAAATCAGTTATGTATGTGAATAAGATTATGGAAAAATACTAATCACTTATAGTGGAACACCATGTGAGTCGGGGCTAGACCGGTCCACCGGCAAATAATAGTGGTCAGGTGCGTTCTGCCCTGTGTTTTATCTTTCGGTCCACCGGCAATAATAGTGGTTAGAGTCGTTCTGCCCTGAGTGTATACTTTCCGGTCCACCGGCTATAATAGTGGGGTTCTCACACTCACATGGATATAAAATATGATACTGATTGAATGGTGACGGAATAATGGCTTAAGGCCCGAATATATTGATTTTATCCTATTATATGGCTTAAGGCCCAAAAGTATCGATTGTGAATCATAACTTGTTTTATGTGTGATTGTTATGTATGCACCCTATTTCCATACGTACATAGTTTGCATTATGTGTTACATTGCGGGCCTGTCTTTAAGTGTGGTATTAAAGGGTTACTCAGTACCGTAGTACTGAAGGGATTCCCTTTATGGGGCCCCTACCTATTCAATGGGCAATGCCCTTGCAGGTCTTTTCAGGTGCTACGGGGAAAAGAGAGTAAGGAATTATCCGGTACCATTAGGCCTTTTCTCATCCTCATTTAAATTCTTGGTTTTAAATGTATATGATATTATTGTAACCACCATTGGTGGATTTTATTCCTGTAAATGATTTGATGCGCTACTCTGATTTAAGTATGTGAATTTCTTGCAAATTTACTCTGATTTATGTATGTTGAATTTCTTGCAAATCGTATTTCATTTTCCTTTAGCCTTAGCACTTAGTACTGGAACGGTATGAGTGAACCGGTCTGGTACTAAGTGTGGCGGTAATACTCCCAAAGTTCACGTTTCATTAATTTGCTTCCGTAATTATCTTTTAATAAAACGAAATTTTTCAGTAGTGAATTTTGGGGGTGTTACACTATATCATTAACTTCTGACCCTCAATTTATTACATCATAATATGACTTAAATATAATCATTTCCCACTTACCATGCTTTACCAAATTCATCTTACAATATTATAAATCATACTACCTTACTTAGGGTTTTCAATATAAGACTTATAGCATGATACACCACATAAACACATGATTTCTTATTCCATAGTATGATACTACATTATCATATCATAAAATTTAAAAAATGACATTATCAATATGATCATACCAACATGATACACACAAAATACACATTGCATTTAAAAATTCCTAACTACAACATGTATCTATACTAAACAACACAAATATCTGAGAATGAATAATCCCAACACGCCTCCTGTGATACCACTAGAAAATAAGCTAAAAAATAATAATAACATATGGTTATAATTTAGGAAAACAACCAAGGAAAAACTAAGGCAAATGAGGATGGAAAGGAGGAACAAATGAAGTAAACTAAGCTACGAGAGAATGTGGTGTGACTGAGGGGTTGTTGTGTGAGATAATGGTGCAACCAAGGGGTTGTTGTGTCAATGGTTTATGCATCTAGGGTGGTTCTATGTGAAGAGGTGACACTACTGATGATGGATCTACGTGGAGGTTTGATACAACTAAAGGGGTGTGTGTGTTGAAGGTTGATGCAACTAGGATAAAGTGGTGTGTGATGTGGGTTGTGCGTAAGGTTGTGACATATATGAGAGTGGGTTTGTATGGATTTTTGATGCAACAAGGGCTCATCTTTGTGAGGTGTGGTAAGCTACGCAGATCTTTCTTGTAAGAAAAATGGTGCATGTCAACGAACAAAGCATAGAGGAGATGAAGGAAGGAAGAGAGAGTCTTGGGAGAAGCTAGGTGAGGTAATAAATGATGTAAGTATATGGAATGGTGGGTATATATATATATGAATGTATGTATGTATGTATGTATGTGGTTGGTGAAAATGGTGAGGGATGGAAGAAACGAGGGAGAGAGGGTATGGGTGCAACAAGATAGGGGGATTTTTGGGGTAAAATTTTCAATGATATATCTCAAAGGTTTAAGGAGGGGATGGTGGTATTGATGATGAGTTACAATAGGTAGGTATATGGGGGAAGCTTAGTAGGGGGATTTGATCGGGGGGGAACAACACATGCAAAGAATAAGGGGAAGAAGAAGACTGAGGGGGAGAAGAAGAAAAGGGAAAAAAGGAAAAATGGAAAAGGAATTTAGGATTAGTATTAGGTTTAAATTTAATATTTAAGAATTAGAATAAGGTTAAAATATTAATTATTTGGGATTATGGTTAACTAAAATTTGAGGTATTATAGCTCACTCCAATTAGGAGAGGGCATTATAGAAATTTCACAATTTATAGAATAATTAAATAGGAAGAAATGCTAGAGAATAGTTATTTATTAGGAAAATAGAAAATAAATCCTAAAAATCATGAAAATCTATGGAAATGACCTTAAAATTTATATTAACCCAAAAAATATAAAAATATTTAGTATTGAAGTTGATTTGAATGTCAAAAATGGAAAGCGAGCATAAATATAAAAGAACAGATAAGTTATGGAAACAAGTTTTTCCACAAATGCACAAAATGAATAACACAAGGTTAAAATATGCAAAAATATTTGGTTTCATCATTGATTTGATGTCAAATGGTTTAAAAACTACAAAATGGATAAAATCATCTAACCGTATAAATAATTTTTTTTTTGCTATTTAAAGAATCAAACAAAACAAATGAATTTCAAGAAAATTGATTAAATGAATGATATCAAAATATTTTAGGAGAGACTTCAAATTTTTTAATAATTTAAAATGAGAAAAAAATGACAAGATAAGAAGAATCCTATAAAATGTGTTTTTCTTTTATGAAAAGACTAAAATGAATGTAGGAAAGTTGAATTTGCTAGAATTGAATTACAAGCCTAATCACTTAAGATAATTAAAGTTAAAGAAACATGGTATTACAATATGTGACATCATCGCTTTCTTAAATTAGTAATTACATATATATTTGGTAGCCTATGGATTAAATTTTGTAACTATATAATCATTTGAACTTCAAGTCCACCTTGATATGATATAAGAGTTTATTTATTTATTTTTATTTTTCTATAGAATCAATACTTCATGTGTCTTTTTAATGATATTATTCTCCCATTTGGTACAACTATTTCATCAAAATGACATCTAAGTGCGTAGTTATGAATACCCTTTGATATTTGGTTTTAGGTACATTATAATAGAAGAGAATTCATGAATTCCCAACACTCTCCTTGGCACCATCTGAGATCATTATGGAGGAAGGAAAAGGGATATATGCCACCACGTGTCCAAAAACTCTTAAATGGAAAATGTTATCATATTTTCCACATATGAGTTATAATAGGGAATGCCCATGAAATTGTGATTGGTCTAAGTCTAATTAATAAGGCATCATGCAAGATTACTTTCCCCCATCTTAAGGATGACAACTTCAACCTCATCAACAAGGTTCAAGCTATCTTTTGTAGGTGCCTAATTAACAACTCTACCAAAATGTTTTGAGGATGAGTGTGAACTGCTTAATGTTCTCTATTTTCATATGAAAAAAAATAAGTAAAGGGGACAAAATTTAAGAGGAAAATACTTTCATGTTGCTTGGTTCACGAGAATATAAGTAGGAAAACTTTTTTAAGGAAAAAGAAAAAGAATGAGAAAACACACTACAAAAATTTTCTTCTCCATAACTAGAGTAAAGTTGAGGAAAAGTTAAATACGGAGGAGAACAGAATGACTTAAATTGAAAAGTCATTTAAAAAAATTTTTTATAAAAGCTTGCCTTATAGGCTTATAGTGTTGGTGATAATAACTTTATTTGTTTTGAATGACAACATGGCTCAAGTTCCTTGCTCAACCTCATCAACTTTCCTTTTTTTTCACTATTTTTTTTCCAACAACCAAAGAGAAGGAAAACTTATATTTTCTTAAAAAAATCCATTTTATTTTATTTCATTTTTCATTTTCTCTTTTATAAGTTTTTTAGGAACCAAATAGGGCCTGGGGAACTTTTAAGTCATAACAAGACTTGATCAATCAAAACTCAAATTTGAGCTTAGTCTAAAATACCAAACTAAAGCTAGTAGGCTATCTATCCAAACCGAACCATGATATTTTTCATCTAATTTAATTTTTCTATTGGACTTATTCATGCACGGTGATAGAAGTGAGATTATTCGAAACTTACATTCATAAAAATGGGGTTATAGTAGCATTTGCCCCAATAAACCTAATATTATTTTCGTTTCTTAATAAAGAGCTTACTATTCTTTTATATTCATTTATTAAAATAAGTCATTTTTTTGGCAAATGATAAAAACTCAATGCTACATTTTAAACTCTATCTCTTCTTATCTCATTAATGTATTTTGTGAAAACAAGAATTTATTCTCTCTGTATTTTTTGTTTAAAACATGCATTTTTTATTTAAAAAGTTAGGGAATTTTTGGGTTGGACTAGACTTGATCAAGCTAAAATATAAATTTGAACCTAAGCTAAACACTAAATTAAAGGCTTTTCAATTTTATTTTTTCTACTTAGACCTATTCATGTCCACACTCATAGTTAGGAGACCATGTGAAATTCACATTTATAAAAATGGGTTCATGGTAGTGTTTGATCTAATAAACCTAATACTCTTTCTGTTTTATAATAAAGTGTTTGTATATATATAATGAGAACTACCCTTTATGGTTAAAAAAGAGAACTATTCTAGTTTTTTTGAGTTACTTAGAGTAATTTTTACCACTTATTGCAGGTAGCTTCAACCATTTACCGTAGATAGTTTTCACCATCTATTATGTGTAATTTTTAAACTTGAAACATAAATATCTAATATTTATAAAAATTCCATCATATTTTTTTCTAACTCTCAAATACTATAGTTTTTTGGAAGTCTTATAGTAGTTTTTCCTACCCATTGGAGATAGTTTCCACCATATATTATGGGTAGATTTCTAACTTAAAACACAAATACTTAATATTTACAAAAATATTACAAATTTTATTTCTAGCGCTCAAATATTATAGTTTTTTTTTATAGACTTATGGTATTTTCTTCTACTTATTAAATGTAGTTTACATTGTTTACTATAGGTAATTTCCGGACATGAAACATAAATATATAATATTTATAAAAATACCACCATTTTTTTAATGTTTAAATACTATAATTTTTTGAGCTACTTATAGTAGTTTTCTCTAAATATTAAAAAAAGTTTTCACTACCTACTATCAGTATTTTATTTAACTAAGAGTACTAGTTTTTAGTTCTTATTAGATATTCTCTTTATCTATATATATATATATATATATATATATATATATATATATATATATATTCACAATATATATCATTTTTATAAAATTAATGAAAATTTTTAATTATGTTTTAAAAATAACCCCTTCCTATCTTATTACTACACTCGTATCAATAAATTCATTCAAAATTTAATACAAATATTGTAATTAATCTATATAATTATTCATTATAAATATGAATATTTCTCAATTTACAAAGCTTAACGTAGGACTGCGCATTTACATAGAAAAAAATAGGTAAATCTTCCAAATGATGACAACCTAATTTATTAATGTTTTGTTTGGTTTGGAGTGAACGAAAGTTAATGGGGTGAATCAATTGATTTATTTTGTTTGGAGACGAATTTTGTTAGCTTTAACTTAGGTGAATCAGAGTTAAATATTTACCTCCGGTCATCCTCGCTGTCATCATTTTTTTAACCTATGATTTTGGAGGTAATGAAGCTGAAGACAAAAATATAAGTAAATTCACCCCATTAAGTTTAATCCAAACAGATTTTTTTAATGTTAACTACATTTTATCCATAATAATTTAATATTATTAATATAATATTTTAAAATATTTAATTCTCTTTAATTTCGTTCACTTAAATTAATTTTGAATGCTTACTATGGTCCTAATTCAACCAATCTAAAGGGATTATAAGACCTAACATACCATTCATGCATCAATTAGGAGTTTAGAACGAAGAAAATATGCCTGCGCGTCTCCTTAAGCCAAGGATATCCTTTAAATGGATTATCAATTTATCACCCTTGTATGATCATGGACAATAAATGGTTCCCCTCAAAGCAAGAATTTTCCGCCCACATTCAATCCTAAAAATCTATATATCAAAATTTCAACTCTGTGAATCAAATCCTTCCCCCCCCCCCCCTCTTTATTTATGAATGAGCTCAGATATTAAATTGATTGATTTCTATGTTTGGTTGAATGATTAATAGTTTCATCTTCTTGCCCGAAATTTCTTATGAGCCAAATGTATCTCTCCCCTGTCCGTCGCCGTGACCTATAATTTCGAAACCGTCATCTCTGGATGCCGCGGGAGAGGATTGCAACGGCGGTCTTTATTTTTCTCGTTTGGGATAAGCTGCCTTCTTCATTGGCTATCTTACATCCCCAGGTCAGTCAATGTCGCCGTAGAAATACAATTTGTTTTAGCTATTTTTTCGTCTGTTGATTGCTCAGAAATTGAAGGAATTGAATGCAAGTTTGGTCAAGTAGAGACATTTAGACATTTTTCGTTGTTTGTTTGGTTTCAAATTGGGTTTCATTGTATTCTTTTGATCATGTCATGGTTAAATATTTAAGGACGGTAACTGGAAAAAGTCATTAACTGGAGTTATCAGTTAGCTTTACCATTTGGTATTGCCGCTGAGTAGGTACACAAAAATGCTGGAAATTTGTTATATTCTTCTGGAGTTTTGTTGACCTGTCTGCTCGTTTGAAAAAAGAAAAGAAAGAGGAAAAAGGAAGATGTCTTTGTCTTGTTCTGTTCCTAGAGGTATTAGCAACACTCACGGTGGTACTTGAGAGCAGAGAGCAATCTTTGAATTCAAAATTTAAACCCAGTTCACCCTATAAGATATGTCTCTTCTTTTCTTTTTGGTACTGGATTTTGTGCTGATTTAATACTATTTTGGTCCCGCCCTTTATTACAGGATGTGACTGGGTACCTTTCAATTGTGAAGTTGGTATGTTGGATTGCTAGGTTCTCACCACAAATATATGCTCCAGCCCTTCTCGAGGGTGCATACTTAGGAAGCATTGTGCCTTGGCCTTACACCCCATGAATTGGAATGAGATAAGTAAACTGCGGTTTAGAGTTTATCAATTAATGGTTTCAGTTGTTGAGGATTGGCTGAAGGATTGTTGGTTATGCAGCTTTATGATTGACAACTTTTAAAAATGAGGAAGATCTTGATTAGCTGATGCTTGATTTGAGGAGCCTGTGGGTTTGGAATTATAACCATTGATAACTTGTAAAAAGAGGGCTTTGGTTAACTGATGCTTGTTGTGTAAGCCTTTAAGGTGGTTGAGGAGTTTGTGGGCTTAACATGTACACTATTCATTGGTCATTTCTTATTCTATAAAAGGAAGATATGACAAGTTTCTTTTGGAAAAAAGGCATAAGAGGTGATTTTGGCGGACACACCATGTGCCATTTTTGGTTCAAGCGGAGAGAGGGTTAAAAGAGCCTTCTAGAGAGAATTTTTGCATACACCAAGGCTCTCTTTTATTGGGATATAAGACAATATTTGCCATGTCCCTTGTAATGTTGTGGAGCCTGTAAATTTGCATAAAAATGAATATAACCCTCAAGTGCCCAGCTATGCTTCTTGGCATTATTCTATCTAGTTAGTGAATTGCGTAGTTGGTTATTTATTTCTGAAGAGAAGCACAGGTGGAAACATATACTATGTCATATTCCAGTTCCATATCATTAAGAACAATTAGCTCTTCCTTTTCCTGCATTGGCATCCTGCTACTTCTTGTATATATATCAGAGTGATTGGAAAACTGAGACACTTGCCTGAGGACAAGTTTTTGAGTCAGTCAACTGCTGAATACTATCTCTCAGTCGAGTTATAATTCCTTTGTGGAGCTTGTAGTCTTTCACAGTTTGAGCTTTGTTGATAATTTGCACTTTGTAATATTGTCTTGTGATTTTCTATGTCATAATAATTAAGGTTCAACATGTATATAGCTTCATTTTGCTCTACCAAATGACCTCCTTTTATATAGAGTACATTTATAATGATGCAAGTTTAATGGTCATATTGGTCCAATGTTGCATAGAGGGTTGGGTGGGTGTTGGTTGGAGGAATTAGTTGGACTGCAAGCCCTTTGTTTAAGGGAATATTCTAGAAAGAAGAAACAATTGTAATAACGTAATTAAATATTTGTTTTGCCATGTACAGTTATACCCTTATGGTAACCTAGCCTTGTAATTGCCTATGTAAAAGGACATGATATTAGAATAAGAACTTGCACTGCGGAACTGCTAACAAGCCTTCCACCATACTCTCTCTCTTTCAATTATCCTTTCCCTGTCCTTTTCATCCCCCATTAATCCTAACCTTAAGCAGTCATCCTTGGGATTACAAATGCAGAAACAGAAAAAGGGGACTTGACTTGAGGAAAGTTCCCCAGAGTTCCAAGTCTATGCCAGTAACAGGGTCTGAATTCCAGGCTCACAACAAATTCCTGTGAGAAATCTTTACGACTTACTGGATCTTGATGTATATCTAATCTCTGGGATGAGATATGCTGTAGCATTTTGCTCACCTAATAACTATCGGGAAACTAGATGTATCTGATCCTGGGATGAAAAAATGAAAATCACCCCCTAGAATTTAGTCCTGATAAATCACATATGATAAATCACCTTGAACATCTGGCTAATGAATCTCTTTCCTTTATAGATTTCCTGCAATTAATGAAGGCATTGATATACGATCTGGAGTCCTGTAGAATTTGGCCTTGAAAAAGAGTGCAGGGTATGTCAAACTAAAACTAAAGGTGAAAAATATGAAGTATGACATATGGTCATTAAGTGTCCAGTTTCATTAACAAAGTACTTCTAAGGCAATCCTAAGTAAAATGTTGGTATATAATGGTGATTGTTTACAATTAGTTGGGAATTGTTAGGGATTTATCAATCTGAAGGTTTACAAAGGAAAACCATTGCTTTGTTGTTCTTCACTTATGATGTTTAGTGAAGGATAAGATCGTAAGTAGCCAAATTTGCCGTCAAGTGAACTAGTAGATTCATGATGGTGCCAATCTGCAAGCTTACGGATTCGTTGTAGCACCTCAAGGTCGTATCCCACAAGGACTTCGCAATTGAATACCAAACTTCATCATTTTAGCTATCTAAATCATCATGGAGTGGAAAAATATGCAGGTAGAGAGTGATAAAGACTAATTGAATATAGATTCTAAAACGATAAATATAAAGCCTAAGATTGAACTTTGGTCTTTAAATTGGTATTCAACAATGAAATAATGCTATGTTGTAGTTTAGTTCAATGGTTGTGAACAATCTGCCTAAATATATTCATTAGTCTATTTCAAGGTCTAAGGACATATTTAATCTAATTTGCTAACTACTTTCGTGACTAACTAATTAAATTATACCCATTAAGTGCCACCGATTTCATAGTCCCTGAGAACCAAACATCTACTTTTGTGATTGTTTGAATTCCCGTCCATATGTTAATTTCCGATAATGGTTTCAACCTTTCAGTTGTAAACAATATCTAAATAGATCAGATTCTGTCAAATCCGACTTATTACGATCAATCTTAAAATACGAAACAGCACATATGAACCAAACATACAACATATACTTTAATTCATCATATTAATACCAAAATGGACCTAATTCAATCCTAGAAAAAGGAATTACTCACTCATAATTGCAAGGAAATAAAAAAAATTTAAATTGCATAACAAATATAATTTCAGCATAAAAGATTATAAAGAAGAGAGTGGATTGAATTAATCGTAAATTGATGAAGAATAGAGTTGATTGTTGAGTTGCTCATACACGAAACTTGCACTTAAATTCGGAAATTAAAATTAAGAATTCGAGACATACTACATGAGGTTTTTGCTTGGGAAAGGGAGAGGAAGAAATTCCTCTAAAATTTTCTAAAAACGTCCCCTAAATCTGCTGAAAAAAATCCCCTAAAAACTACCCACAATCCATGCTACCTCGTGTATCGACGATCGTGGGTAACTGCTGCTGCTGTACGGCCATGCAGCATTCCTGACCTTGACTTGTCTTGCACGTTGAGACTAAACTTCTGCACGGTTGTATGGCAGGCTGTCCTAAGGCCATGCAACATGTCTGATCTTCAAAGCAGGTTGCATCAGTGTTGCACGACCGTGCAGCTGGTTGTGCTAAGGCTGTGCAACATCATTTTCGCATCTCTTTTGACCTTTTTTTCAGCTCTTTGATTTCCTAGACTCTTCCATAAACATGCGAGGTTGATTTACCTTCCTTCAAGGCCTTTCATACTTGGTTTTCTGCTTCGAATACATGCACTACTTCTTTGGATTTGTGTGTTCTTGTGCAAATCCCTGAAAAACAAATACGAAGAGAGCAGTAGCGCAAACTATAGACTTGAACCACAATAAATTACATATTTCAGACTAAATAAAGTCTTAAAGTGAAGGCAAAGCAAGGTGAAAATATAGAAAATTTTCAATTTATCAATTCACAATATGAAACCGATATATTTTCAATTCCTGGACTTTAGGGGATGACCATTTGGTTGGTAATGGGCTGAGGTTCAATATGGACTACATCTGATTTCACTTTGCACAAAGGGGCGATTGCCTGTGTGAGAACGCCAGACTCAGGTTTCAATAATATGTGATGTGTAAAAATATCTACCTTAGCTTCCACCCTTCCTCCGTCAATTTTTTTTAGCATGATAGATCAGACAATGAGTTTGTCTTCTTTCTAAATTCACAAATGGTATCGGTTGTTCCGCACGTACAGCTGTTTTTATTATACTGTTAGTTTTACTTGGTATCTTATATTTCATTTTATCTTATGGCAGGAGCACAAAATAGGTTGGCTTTTCAAAATCTCAGCCACTGTGGTTGTTGGAGTTGCTGTTGCAGCTTATGTGTGGAGACAAGCTTGGACAAGGTAAGAATTTTCTGTATTAGCTTACTCTGGCTACGTGGCTACTTGTTATGAGCTTAATCTATACATGACTTTTTCTGTGTCTCGCACTATTATACGAGTTATAACTTTTTCCCCATACATGAACTAGCTTGCTCTGCTACCTGTGTTTCTTCTTCTATTCTTTCAAAGTACTTAAATCCTGATCTCCAATTATTGGGTATCTTCCCATTGTTGCAACCCAACCTAAAGCTCACATAGTAGTTCCTGATTGACTTTTTGGAGATGCAGAGCTTCAAGTAGTCTTTCCATTTTTTATGTTGATTGGGTCATTTAGACTAGGATGTGGCTTGTTTGGTGGGTGGGGTTGTGGAGGGGGTGAAATGATTGAGAATTATCTCTAAGGATTTGGACGAGCAACTTTCTTGTGAAGGAGCTTTCATGCTTAATAATGAATGCCAGAATTCTCTGTTTTCGCATTTTACTTGACCAATTCAGTTAACCTGCTGCAAGTTATTCCCCCCCCCCCTTTCCGGGTCGTTTTCTTATCTCAAATCTATGGTTCCAAATTTCTTTTCAGGGTAGATAAATCAGATGAGGTTGATACCGCGGAAAGACATAAGCTGATATGCTTCTGTGGTCTTCCTGCCAAACTGAGAATATCAAGAACATCAAAAAACCCGTATCGGTTGTTCTATAAGTGTCCCAAACATGTATATCTCCGTGTGCATTTCATTCTATTGATACCTTTCATTCTGCTGCTTGCCTGTCACTGAATCTTAATCTCTCGTCTGTTCTGAAATCAACAGCAGTGCGAGTTCCTCTGTTGGTCTGATGAAATTTCAATTGGCATAGAGAGATACTTAGAGGAGAAGAACTTACTTCGTGATGAATGTGTCCAGCTGCAAGAAAGAATCGACTATATTCAATCTCGAAGACAACATGATAGAGCCATTTGGGATCGGGAAAAGTTAGAGCTAAGAACACGACTCTCAACCGTTCAAGCTGAGCTTGATGACATCAAGAGGAAAATCGAGGAATCAATAAACTCAGATGAAATGCCTCCACAGGATAGATTGTACGACAACCCAGACAATGGCGATGACGATGCTGTAATAATAGGAACGGTGTAGGGGAAATGCGTTCAAATTTTTGTATACTCTCTTTAGATGAGTCATCTGAAGGAGCTTTCATTGCAAGGGAGAAAGCCCATTGTTCTATAATTCCGAGGGGATTCATTCAAACACGTATCATAGCGATAGTGCCAGTCACAGCGAATTAAAACCTTTCACTTTATTGGTTGTTTGATATGCTCTTGATAGCTTCTTACTAAACTTGAAGGGTTAATTTGCATGAATGACAGCGACTAATTTCAACAACTGTTGTCCTCGGAGATCGGATCTTCTGAAATATCTAACTTGCATATATTGGGTTTATATCAAATGATTAAGGGTACCCTTTTTTGGGTTCAATACTAACGTAATTAAGGCTTATGACCAATTTTTGTAGGCAATTTCCACTATAGAACCATTTCTACTATGCAAGGTGAAAATGATTGAAATTTCTAATCTTTAAGGCTAATTACTATTAATTTGGATCACTAATTTTTTTTAAAAAAAATATTCATTACATGTTTTTTGAGATTTTTTTAATAAATATAGACTTAGATTATTATACTTTAGACCAAAAAAGATATATGTGTACACAAAAATATACACATATTACAAGAATGCTCATATTCTATGATTAAATACAGATTTTTTTACAAGAATATTCATATACCATGATAAAATATGCTTCTTCTATGATATAAGTACACATCTCCCACAACATAAATGTACGTATATGAAGATAAAGAATACACATTTTTCTTTATTTATTCAAGTCAAAGAGAAGATATACACATATCTTTAAGAATAAAAAATACACATGCTTTGTTATTTATACAAGTCAAAAGGAAAATAAAATATACACACATTTTGATACTACAACATATATTTTTCTCATCAATAACACATATCTTTCATAAGAAGAATACGCGTCATTTTATTTATACAAATGTAATGAAGGAATAAATATATATTTAAAAATAAATACACATTTTTCATGATAATAAAGAAACATATTACTAGATAAGAATACACAACCCTTATTTGTACAAGTGTTAGAAAAAAATACACGTACGTTAGGACATAAATATACATCTTTCAAAATAGAAATAGTTAAATACGCATCTTCAATAGTATAAATATACATCTTTCAAAGCATAAAAACACATATTATATGTAATACCCCGAAAATTTGCTTAAGCTAATCCCGTATCATTAGCACCCTAATTTAATTATAATCATAATAAATTCTATATTAGCCTTAACCCATCCTTAATCCCGAAACATTAACCGATTCTGAAAATCTTAACTTTGACAAAACGTTATTTGTAAACCGAAATCAAATCCGCTAAAATTTCCGTTAATTCTAATTACCCTTAACTAATCCAAAATCAACCTAAATTAATCCCCTCAACCTTTTCTCTTTTCCTTTTTCCTTTTCTTTTCTTTCCTTCTTATCCTTCTCCCATCCTTGCAAACCTACACCCTACACACCACCCCATGACCGTGCATCCTCTTATCCTTTCCACCTTTACGCAACACTTCCATCAACCATCACCACCCTCACCCTGCAGCTATTACCCTGCCCTAGCCATCCTCTGCAACCATCACCTCCATCATCAACTTGCAGCTGCACCATCACCATTCTCCCCATACACTCTCCTTACTTCTCTTTGGTTTTGCCTCACTCAGCTGATATTTTGTGCCAAAGAGCTATTGTCGAGCTCCCTCACCCTTCTCCTTCCCTTATTCTCCCTTTCTTCTTCTTCTTTCCCTTCCTATCCCTATTTTGGCTTTCGCACCACCATCTTCCCCCACCGTGCACCACCTCGGCCACCACTTGCCGCCTTTTAGCTAATGAACCGACCACCAAGGTCGCCCAAACCTTCCCCCTCGCCGTCGTTGGCCATCGCCGCCAACCGCCACCTCTTTTCCCTCCTTCTCCCTCTCATTTATTGCAGCATCATAGTGTGCACGGCTTGCTGAACAACTGTGCAACGCTTAAAACCCCTATTGCACAGTCGTGCAATCCCTGCACCGTCTAATTGTGCAAAATTTTTTCTCTCGACCTTATTATGCACGGCTGTGCACTTTCGCATCGTCTGGCCGTGAATTTTGTTTTCTCTCGACCAGAAGCTGCACCGCCTGCAGCACAGCCGTGCAACCCCGTTCCTTTAGCCGTGCATTCCTATTTTCACCTCCAAACCTCAACCAAACTTCTACCGTGGCTCCACCATACATACCTCTACATATCCACACATCTCAAGCTCTCATTTGGCTACAATTATACCTACTTCTACCCTCTTTACCTTGATTTTCCCCCTTTGGTTTAACTCTTCGACCCTAACAGTAATTTTATTATTTTTCATAGGTGGTTTTCCAGTAGCTTCGGAGGAGGAAGTCTAGGATTTTGCATGCTTAGAGCCCTGTGTCCTAGTTGGTAAGGATACTATTTGATGCGTAGGACTTTTGATGATAATAGCTTGTTCGAATAAATTTATTTTTCATGATATTGCTGCTATAATATGTAATATATGTTGATATTGATAATTTGTGATGTTATGAATGTTATGTTGAAAGAATATAAGAGTTGTAAGAGATACCATTATGTTATGATTATGACAATGATACCATATTTGTGAGAATGCATCTTATAGCATGAAATATGGGTTGTGTATTATTAATATCATACTTGTGGAAATATATCTATGGTTGAATGATGATAATATCACACTTGTGGAAGTATATTCATGGTATGAAATCCGAGTTGAATGATAAGAATGTCATATTTGTGAAGATTATAACCTAAGGTATGAAATATGGGTTGAATGATGATAATGTCATAACTGTGAAATTATGTCTTATGGTATGAATATGGGATGAATGAGTTGTGGAAAATGGCCTTAAGGTCTCTCATGAGGTATGATGATTAATGAGGACTTGGGAAAAAATAATATGTATGGAATATATAAGTTTTTATAAAATAAAGGTGCTAATTGTTCTAAAAGGGGTAACTTAGTCATTATGGGATATTAAGGAAGTTTGATAATTTATGTGTTAGGAGACTTAAATTAAAACAATAATAACTTGAGTAATTCATGGGAATATTATCGTTATTTTGGGTTCATAAATATTTAATCGTAAATTTGGGACAAGTCATCTTGAGATGTTAATATTATTATTCCACCTTCATGGATTAGAAAATAACTATTGAGAATTAGAAGTGATGGATATTTCATATGAAGTGTTATGACAATTTTATGGGATTTTGACTTAGATACTTCAGTGTTTAATATGTATACCTCGGGATGAGATTACTAAATCAAACTCATGGGAATTGGGTTATGCTTTTTGGGTATAATACTACTGATAGGATTTGGGAGATGTCATAATACAATGTGAGTGGAACAACCAACATGGGAGAATGAACACTAAAGGAAGTGTACTTAAATTTTGATAGGACTTAAGAGTTTGGACCTATATTACATGCATATCTATTTGACTGTGTTCTACGCCTGAGAATAAATCTTAAATAAGATGCTAATCACTTAAAGTGAAAGAGCACGTGAGTAGGGCCATGGGATTATTTTTCTTAAATGTATATATATATGTATTCCTGTTCTACCAGGTAGAATAGTGGCTCAGGAGCGTTCTGCCTCGAGATGATATTTTTAATCTCCGTTCTACCGGAAAGAATAGTGGCTCGGGTGTGTTGTCCATGAGAATTTTAAAATCGTTCCGCCGATTGAGAATAGTGGGGCGCCTACTCATCATGAAATAAAACATATCTTGACAACATATGGAAAAGATACTAATGATTTAAAGTGGAAGAATGCATGCGTCAGAACCATGGTGATTTATTCCCATTCCACCAGGTAGAATAGTAGCTCAGGAGTGTTCTGCCTCGAGGAGATGTTATCACCTTTGTTCCACTGGAAAGAATAGTGGCTCGGGTGTGTTATCCCTGAGAAGTTTCAGACCGTTCCACCAGTTTAAGAATAGTGGTGTTCCTACACTCATTGTACATCAAAGAATTGAAAATGGACTATACTTAATAAAAGGATCTGGATCTTATTATGCCTTATGAGATGATCATTTACTTGGTTGTTTTTCCTTTATCATTTAATGTGAAAGCATGTGCTACTTGTATTACTATTTTCGATAGTATTGTTCCCTTACTCGGTACGTAGCGTACTGAATACCCTTTTTATGGGTGCTGCTCATTCCCACGAGCAGAAGGCCCTGGATCTTTTGTACGGGTTTCAGAGGATCAGATAGATGACTTTGCGGCCTATGACGCCTTATGTGGGGATGAGTGACTCCATTTATGTCGAGGTCGGATGAAGAGCATCTGTTATCCGGGTTATGTATTAAACTGGATACCCCTTTTGGACTCTTGATCCACGGTATCCCCTTTTTATATTTTGGTATTATAAAACTCGGTGTAATACTCCAAACTTAGTATTTGTACTATAAATGCACTTTTGATTCTAATTTTGTTGTATTACTTTAAAACTTTTAGCCTTGTAATTGATGTAAGGATGGTTTCATAAACTGGAATTATGTCTATCACGGTAGTAACCCTCACTATTTTTACTTAGTTATTTCCGTTGCAAACGAAACTTTTAGTAGTAAAAAAATTGGGGTGTTACATTATAAGATATAAATACACATCGTTTATTTATACAATTACAATACATCTGTCTAAAAACTCATACACATATTCCATGATAATATATATATCTTTCAGAATAAGAATACATATCTTTTTATTTATACAAATATAA
The DNA here is from genome assembly GCA_030549775.1 of Tamarix chinensis. Classification (NCBI taxonomy): domain Eukaryota; kingdom Viridiplantae; phylum Streptophyta; class Magnoliopsida; order Caryophyllales; family Tamaricaceae; genus Tamarix; species Tamarix chinensis. The sequence continues at coordinate 43,742,550 of CM060182.1, forward strand.
AAAAGGTATACACAATTTATAGAACATAAATACACATATAATATGACACAATACACATTTTTCAAGATATAAATATACATATTCTATAATAAGAATAAACATTCATTATTTATACAAGTGCAAGACAAAAATATATATGTCTAAAAATAAATACGCATCTTCCACAACTACAATATATGTGTTTTAGGACAAGAATACACATGACTTAGATTTGAGTTTTTGGTTATAATTGGTAAGAATATTTAGTAGTTTAACTTATTTAGTTTTTGTGAATTATAAAACTTAAATAAGAAGAAGCATGCAGTAATAAGTCTGGTATCATTTTTTTTGGTAAGTAAAGATATTTTATTACTTCCAAAAGTAAGCAAAAGGGAGCATACAGTCTCAATTACGAAGAGGAAGAGGACTTATATTCAAGGAACTAAGCTAACTCATCTACATATCCCATAAGTCAAGTATAGGATTTACATTTTACAAACTTGGACATTCTCCTTGCCAAATTATAAATGATTTGCTTTTGAATGCTAGTGGCTTCTTTATGCTCATTAACAAATAGTCTTCTATTTCTTTCCCTACAAATATGGTAGATGGTAGCTACTACCAATGAACGAATGACATGCATGTTGATTTTGAGGCCTCTCCCTCCCATAGTGGCCAACTGCATCATTTTTGACCATCTTGAAAGGGTCCGATTACATCCCAATTTGCGTATTAAGGGTAACCAAATAGATATAGAAAAATTGTAGGCCAAGAACAAATGGTTGTAGGATTCATGTTGCTCATTGCATAAGACAAAGGTGGGTTAACTTGCATACAACAATCTATCTTTAGTTTGTAGTTGTTCAAGTAATGTAAACTAGCAATTAGAGGAGTGTCTAAGTAGTGTGTACTTAGATCAAACCATAGGATATCAGTTTACTCTATTATTCCGAGGTCTTATAAGGTCATAAAAAAACAATTGAGAATCTACCCTAAGAAAGAATTCGAGGCAGATGATGAGGATGAAGGACTAGGTTGAATGATGCTCACAAATGAAGAATCTTCTTGAGAATCCATGAAGCTTGTGGTTTGATTCTGACATGTTAGATACTTTCACCCTTGATAAAATATGTATGAACCCATTTCACCCAAAGTGAATTCTATTTTTAAGCTAAATTCCTAACAAGTTTTCACATTATAGCTCTGTTCTACTAGACAATTTTAATTAACCCCAATCCACCTTCAACCTTTAGTGTACAAACCAATTCCCAAGATACAAGTGTTTGCTTGGAACTATTTGATGTGCCAGACCATAAGAAGTTTCTCTACAAGGCATTAATTTCAGAGAGGATATGAAGTGGAATGGGAAAAACCATACTCCACTATGTTTGTAGCTTGAAAAGAACTAATTTAAATAGTTGTAATTTTGTTGCACAACTTAGAAGAATGGATTGCCACGATCCAAGTATTGAAGTGAAAATTTCAATTAGAGGCTAATATCATTGTTTATTAAGATGTCTACCATCCATATGTACACCCAATTATGTGAAAGGGAGATTACCCTATAGGATTTGGAAGCTAGCATACAAGGCATCCTTCAGTTGAGAAGGGTGTTGCCTCTTACAATAGATATGACTTTTATGAGCATTCATAACCAACCCTGTAACTTTGGATAATTGGCGAAAAGTATCTAAAACTGTTGCAAATGAGTTTCTTTCTATTTTACAAAAGAAAAGGAGATCATATGCGAACATCATATTTAAGATCTTGAGTTTCTTGCATCTTGGATGAGGTAAGAAAAGTGTATTGGACCAAAGGCTCAATAGAGACCTATTTATTATTCTATGACTAGCACAAAAAGATAAGGTAAAATAGGATCACCTTATCTCAGACCTCTCTTTGCAAATAAAGGATGATGTAATGTGCCATTTAATTTAATGTAATAGCTTAGTATTGTAACATATGCCATAATGATATTCACAAATTGTGGTGGGAAATGGAGAGTATATATATATATATATTGCAAACAATCCCATCTAATAGAGTTATAGGCTTTCTTCATATCAATCTTGGTCATCATTTTGGGAGAATTATGTTTTTGATTAAAGCCTTTGATCAGCTTATTAGCTAGGAGAATATTATCAATGATGACTCTTCCTTTGATAAAGGCCAACTGAGATTCTCTAATTAAAGAAGGCAGGATATATTGCAATCTATGTGTGATTATAGTAGCTATAATCTTATAAAATGCGTTACAATATATAATAGGTCTATAATCACCAGCCTTTCAAGCATTAGGTATCTTAGGGATCAAATTAAGAATAGTGACATTCAGATTTCTTGGCATATATCTCGAGATGAAAAATTTATATAATGATATGAATAAACCCGTGCCAATAATGTTCTAACAAGTTTTAAAAACAAAGTTCCTTGAATCCATCAAGGCCTAGTTCCTTACCATTAGCCAAAGAAAAGATAGTGTTCATCACTTCCATAAGGGCAAATAGGGCTAAAGCTTGTGTTTTTTTTATTAATGTCCAGAATAAACCCCTTTTGCATAGCTAATGGAACAATAGTTTGGGCGTTAGAAGTCTTAGTTCCCAGCAATTAAGAGTAAAAGGCATGTAGAATTATAAAAATACCCTATTGATCCCAAACTAAAAGAATTTTTAATGGCCATCATAAAATGAAAGAATCAAAATTTTCACTTTTCTCCCTTTAACCATAGCATAATAGAATTTGGTATTGTCATCCTCCAATGCCCACCACTATATTCTAGCTTTTTGTTGGTAAACATATCTTCACATCTAGCAAGATGTTTATACATGTGAAACAGATCTTCTTCTATGAATTGAAGGTCTAGATTTTTAGAATGTAAAGTTATAGAGGACTAAAGATTCTATAGCTCAACCTTAGCTTTTTTTATCTCATCATTAATGCATCCAAAGTGAACCATGTTAGACTGCCTCAAATCTGTCTTTAAATGTTTAAGGGTGTGAGTGAAGTCTTGTAGATAGTTTCCAAATGGTAAGATAATCCAATGAGATCGTATTAAGGGAAGAAAGGAAGATTCTTCTATCCACACATCATAGAAGAAGAATATTATTCTAACTTGGTGAATGTAAGTGAGTGATTAGAGATAAATTAGGCATAAGAGTGTACATGTTTTCCTTCAAAGTGAGTGAGCCACAGAGTGGTAAAGTAATTGATCTAACTTGCATTAAAGTCTTTCATATCCTATATGTTTGTTAGACCCAGTAAAAAATGAACCTATATAACTAAGACATATGGTGAACTCAGCAACATCCTGTGCATTGAGGTCCCTTTGACTTTTTTCTTCTATATTTGTGGAAACATTGAAATCCACAAGAAAGAGAGAAGGTGTATTTGCACAGTTATTAGCATGTAACCAGGTCCAAAGTTCTCTTCTAAATTCACCATCATTACAAGCATACGCAAAGGTGATATGAAATCGAATAGCCCCATTAAAAGACTCCACCTAATAACCTTTGAGCATGCGAAGCAAGGATAGTTATAACCCATTATTGAGGGTAACACCCTATCTATATCCGACCATTGGAGTGAGAATCATAGTTATAAATATAACTCCATTGTGTCTTAATTCCTTTTATAACTCTATCAACACTATTAACTTCAACCCTAATTTCAATCAAACTTACTAAAGATAGACGATTACTTCTAAACTAATCTCTTATTGCTTTTTAGAGGGGACTCAATGTTCCAACATCCAATTGTCATGAAAACTGGATGTGGATATCAAGAATTTAATGCATAAGACTGGCACCAACTCTCCTAGTTACCAGTTTCCATCCCAAGTCATTCTCCATTTCTATCTATGTAGGCTCATAGTTGCCAATCATAGGTGTTTTGCATTCATTTCTTGTTGTTTTCAATTTCTCTCTAGATATTGTCATAATTTTGGTACCCACGTCTTTGTTAAAGCTAGGTTGATGATGTGATGAAGAGCCATGGGCATTAACAATAGGGGTGGGTGCATTAGATGTTGCCAGTCTTATTCCATTGATTGGGCCAGTCTCTGATGTGGTGATGACAAGTTGGGATGATTTAGAATTTGTTTTAAATGGCCTCCTATCGTTCACTATACCCCTTTTATTTTTGTCTTGTCCTTCGTTATGAGAGTAATAGGGATATTTGGTAGTCAAATGTCCTAGTTGTTGGTATAAACGACAAAAGCTTTGGTTTCATTCATATGTAATTGTTTGCCTAATGAAAGTACCATCAGGCTTCTTTATATGTACCGGTTCAAGAAGAACTCTATGGGTGTCAACCTCCACTAAGAACCTTACAAAATACCCTACCTTTTGATGTTTAGAATCCATAACAATAGGTATTCCCACACAATTTGGTAATTTCAACCCCAAAGGCAAGAATTGGAAATCTCCTTTGCTGAATCTAAAGTTAGAGTGTCATTTCTTGAGCAGCAAAGGTCAATTGAAATAATTCCAGGCACATGCATCATAAATGGCACACCAATCTTCCTCTAAAGAGAAGGTGAAGAGGTGGCATCCCTCTTCATGAAGGTGAATCTTTGGCATAGTCACATGATTCCAATTATTCTTGATGAAAGGCCCCATACGAGAGTAAGAAGGATTGTCATCACATACCCTTCCAACTAGTGTATTCTTCTAGCATGAGATTTCAATATCCACTTCCTTTTGTTTCACTTCACCCATCACCATACCTTCATTAACACAAGGAGGCTCCAACTTGAGGGCATGAAGCTAGTTTGGGTTGCGATTGTTTTGCACCACATCACTCTATAAAGCATTAGGTTGTAGAATTGATTGCAAAGCATCCCAATTTAGAGGATCATAACTTACTCATACATCAAATGATTGATTCTGATCTAGATCAACATAACTTGCTAGAACATCAATTGTTCGATTTTAAAATAGATCACCATTTAAAATTTCAAATCTATTATTGATGATTTAAGGCTCTATGAGGATGGATTTGGTTCATCAATTTATTTCAATCCTTCATTCTTTGTTGTTGTAAGATTCACATATTCAGTTAAAGGATGTGCCATTGGTGTTTTGTGGTTCTATGAGGATAAATTTGATGCAGCGATTAATTTTAGATTCTTCGTCCTTAGTCACAGGCTCAATCAAAGCAGAGGAAATGGCCACTAGGGATGGGATTGGAGTTGCTTGTTGTGGCTGTTATCGTGGTGTCTTTCATTTCTTAGCCATTTTGGAGGAGAGATATTGCTTTCTCAAAGCATTGTTTTATTTATTTATCATTTATCTTATTATTCAGTTAGCCTAGCATCAATCTTTATACTATAAGAGGATATTTGTTTAGGGAAATAGGGAGTTGGGAATGAAAATAGAAAATAAAATTTAACATTTTTTATATTTGTTTAGGGAAAATGAGAACCAGAAGGGGAATGTGAATATGAATAAATGGTCTTCTATTCCCCAATATTTATTCCTAATGGTGGTTGATGATTCAATATGAGAATTGCAGAAAAATTGTATAAAAACCATTAAAAGATGAAAATAACCCTCTACATAATCATGAGAATAAACATTATAAATTTTAAAATGACACTTTAGTAAATTGATTGTGTTATTTTCGATTCCATTTTCATTTACCAAAAATATTAGACTTTTATTCTCAAGTTATTTTTATTATATAAAAAAATGGGAATGAGAATAAATAAATCAATTCTCACTCTTTAATGCTTATTCCCATTCTCCATCCTTAGTTTCCAAATTTTTATTCACATATACCAAACAACTCATAAATAATTTGAAGGCCGAAAACCGTGTGCGTAAGGAGCATGGTGGAAATGCATCCACCGTGCAGCAATTGATTTTTGTACCAATATGTTTGTTGTTCATGGGATAGCCTTGCTGAAGAATGCATAGTCAAAATATGATTTCATGTGAAGTAGGGAAAAGTTCAAGCTTATTTCTCAAATTTCCGAAGTTGAACACGAGCTTGATAAGACAGGGAATATGATAAAGTGAGCAGATATGCTTTAAGTGTTTGAAGGGTGTTGTTATTTGGAGAATATGTTTTTAATCGGCGGAAAATATTTTTTATTTTTATCCCCTACACCATCGGAAATATTTTCCGCTACCCTACCCCCTGCCCCCAAGGCATAAATTTTTGGTCCCTCACCCCAACCATCGTCAACTTTACCGGTCTCTTACTCCCACCACCGACTAATTTTGCCTTTGTGAATTAATACACAATGAATTGGAGTATCCAGTCAAATTATCATACACAATTATTACACGTACCGACAAAAACTTATTTGCACATTATAGTCATATGTGGTTTTGGATGAAGTAGGGGCAAAAAAAAAAGAAATACAAGGTATAGGTAGGGACTGGCGTATGTATGGGTAGGAAAAAAATTGTCTAAAATAAATATATTGTTTTGGTTTCTATCATTTGAATGCTTATTTATATGCAAACAACTTCATAATTGTTATTCTTCGTCGTAGAGAAATCAAGTATATATTTCAATATAAAATTTTCAAAACCACGACTTTGTTCAATCTTCCGATAAAATTTCACATTCTTTTTTTTCTAAACACTCACAATGAATAATGAATTTTGAAGCCCTTCACACTACGAATTTGGAACTCTGACATACTACGATGAGTTTGGAACTCCGATAAACTCTGAAGATGGGTTCATAACCCCTACTTACTACGATAACGAATTTAGAATACCGATAAACTATAGATACATAGAAGAAATATAAATGGATTCTCCAAATATTAATTACAATTTAGACAAAGAGGTAAGTTTTATTATTTTTATCATTATAAATTGTGTCAACGAATTTGATTTGATGAAATTAATACTTCTTTTTATTATATTATAATTGTAACACCCCCAAATTTCACTCCTGAAAAATTTCGTTTAAGACAAGGGTTTTAGCGGAAGCGAAAGAATTAAAACCATAAACTTGGGGGTATTACCGCCACACTTAGTACCAGACTGGTTCACTCCTACCATCCCGATACTAAGTGCTAAGGCTAAACTAAACAATCATTAAGTAAGAGTCATCAAAACATAGGTCCATAGTTAACATAGACCATTCACGAAAACCACGAGTCAACAACAGTTAAAATATCGTTTAGGAATACAACTTCGAGTACGGTTTCAAAACAATAAGCGTAGTACAAAATATAGCCAAATAAAACAGATCCCAAGGGACCCATATCCGGATTGCCTACTCACTCAAGCCAAGTCTTCCACCCCACAATTTGTAACTGATCAAACCTGCATAGGAGGTCTGCTCCCCACCATTGGTGGATCATCACAGGACCCATTCAATCAAGGTAGTATCGGTATGGGTCCAATACTGAGTAAGGGCGTTGGTGCGCTAAGGCCAAGCATACAATCATACAACCTAACATACGTAGCACAATCATATAGACAACATGCGATAACCAGCAAGATAAGGCCCGAATACTTTCCGGTGACTTATTCTTATTTCTCATTAATAATAATACGTTCATTCCACACATATTCTTTAATAGTCCGTGTGAGTGCGGGAACCCCACTATTATAGCCGGTGGAACGGTCACGAGGGCCATGCCCTGCCACTATTATAGCCGGTGGACCGGTCACGAGGGTAACATACCCTGCCACTATTATTTGCCGGTGGACCGGTCTGGCCCCGACTCACAAGGTGTTCCACTGTAAATATTCGTATCTTTCCCAGGTCTTATCATCATTTTGATTGGTTTGTTGAGCACGGAATCCCCCACTATTATAGCCGGTGGAACGGTCACGAGGGCCATGCCCTGCCACTATTATAGCCGGTGGACCGGTCACGAGGGTAACATACCCTGCCACTATTATTTGCCGGTGGACCAGTCTGGGTCCGGCTCAACATCTTTCTCTGTAAGTAGTTAATGTCTTAACATATCTTATTCAAAAGGTTTTCACCAAGGATACTCATAAATCATTCTCTTTATGCTTTACACATCGCAACCAATAAAATTCCGCATTCATAACTACCCTTAATCGATAATACACATGATAACGCTAAACAACTCTAAGCAGTCATAACCAACCCTAATTATCCACACCAACCCGTGGTTAACCACTCTCATCCATATTTTACCATAACCACCGTACTTAGCCATCCCAAACCTTAATTATCCTCAACAGTCACAATTGGTTACTCCATCCCTACTTAATCACAACGCCCCAGAGTTAATCACTCCAAACCCCGATTCCATACGATCACTAACTCCCATGCAAAACCCTAACTCCACCATGCAAACCCTAATGCCACCATACCAACATTAATACCACCATGCAAACCATAACACCACCATGCAAACCCTAATACCACCATACAACATTAATACCCCCATAAAATCACAAATACCACCATACAAACCCTAGTACCACCATACAAGATTAACACCTCCATAAGATCACTAATACCACCATACAAACCCTAATACCACCATACAACATTAATACCTCCATAAAATCACAAATAACACCATACAACATTAATACCTCCATAAAATCACAATACCACCATACGAACCCGAATACCACCATAAGCCATTAATACCACTATGAAATCATTAGTACCACTATGCGAACATTTATGCCACCATACAAACCCTAATACCACCATGCAAACCCTAATACCACCATACAACCCTAATACCACCATACAACATTAATACCTCCATAAATCACAAATACCACCATACAACAGTAATACCTCCATAAAAACACAAATACCACCATACAACATTAATGCCTCCATAAAATCACAATACCACCATACGAACCCAAATACCACCATAAGCCATTAATACCACTATGAATCATTAGTACCACCATGCGAACATTTATGCCACCATACAAACTTCAAGACTCCCATGATGGTTCCCAACTCATATTACCATTTATCCTAACATGCATGTCCTAATGGGCCATAACATATTACATCATAAACCTCATACATATAAATGTCATGCTCATGTCACGGAAGCACATACAACATACCTCAATCTCCAAGATGCGCTACACATAAGACAAGTTATACACAAATCATATAATACATGGCATAGCATGACATACATAACATTCAACACATCCATGTCACACATAGCACAAGGCCATTAGCTTCGTCCTTACCTAAGGCGACGCCGGGCTTGGAGCACGCTCCTCTAACTCCTTAGGGCTTTGGTCGGGGTTACCTATAAAAGGGAAAAATGCTAAGTATTAGTTTCCCTTATAATTACTATCAATCCTCATTCTAGTTTAAGGTTAGGGTTTTTATTACTAAAAAGGGTTTTATACAAAACTAGGGTTTTTACCTTAGAATTAGTATACTAAATATTAGTAGTCAAAATATGTTTATTTTTAATACCTATTGTTACACTTGTATTATTAGACCTGTTAGCCCTATTCTTATAATAATAATGTTCATGCTAACTATAGAAAAATATTGATAATAATAATAATAAAACTAATACTAGTGACACTAATGTTTATAGTGAGAGAAACCCTAGCATTTTTAAGGCTAAGTCTACTAATGGTGTCATATTCGAAATAATATTATTATAAGGTCACAATATTACAAGTAACTATTCCTAAGGGTGATAATGATAATAGTTGTATATTCTTGAATAATAAAAGGGTTCAAATGCTTTTGATTACAACAATAAGGTAGTGATAGTAGTAATAATAGTAATAGTTAATAATAGTGTCATAGTAATGAGGTTAGGGTTAATGTTAAATGGTATGGTAATAAGGTTCAAGTACTCTTCTTAGTTAACAACCAAATGATATTTACTAGCTTGAGTTAAGTAACATGGGTAAGACAAGGTAGTATTATTATTAACAATGGTGACAATGTGTTAAGTATAATAATAATAACAATAACAATAATAATAATAGTAATAATAATAATACTAATAATAGTAAAAATAATAATAATAATAATAATAATAATAATAATAATAATAACAATAGTACAACCAAGTAAGGTTAAGCAATAATAATAATAACCATAGTAAGGATAATAGAAATAATAATAATAAAAATGTTAATACTAATAATTATAAAAATAAGACCAAAGTTAAGTATAATATAGGTTAGGATTTAAAAGGGATGTTAGTATTAGTAAGAAAATAAGAACATTAATAATAAAGACAATAATAATGGTAATAATGATAATAATAATAATAATAATAATAATAGTAATAACAATAATAAAGTAATAATAATAATAATAATAATAATAAGTACATTAGTATTAATATTAGTAGAAAATAGTAGCAGCTATATAAAAAGGGGGGTTAGGGTTTGGATGGGTGGAGAACCACCTAGGGTCGGTGGTGGTCCGGCGGCGGCGCGTGGCGGCGACGGCGACAGTGGTGGGGGAGGAAGGGAAGGGAAAAGATCAAGGTGGGGGCTGGATGGCAGGAAGAAAAGAGAAGTTTGAGGTGGGGGGAGAAGTAGCAGGTGAAGGGGAGTGGAGTGAGGGCGGTGGCGTGGCAAGGGGCGGCGGCGCGCGGCGGCGATGGCGGCGGCCGAGGGTGGTGGAGAGAGGTGGAAGATGAGGGAGGAAGGAGGAGAGGGAGGCAGGGGAAGTTGAAGGCAGGGAAAGGTAGAGGGAGGTCTGCTAGGCATTTTGGAGGGTGGAAGGGTGGCTGGTAGCGGCAGAGGAGGCGGCAGAAGGTGGCGCAAGGCGGCGACGGGCTGGAAGTGGTGGTTTTCGGGATAGGAACTTTGCACGGCGAAGGCGGCACGTGCAGGGCAAGGTGGAGGGTGGTGGTGGCTTGGTTTTGTCGAGGGAGGTGCAGGGATGGTAACGGTGGCCATAGAGGGCGGCGGATGTCTCCGGTGACGGCGAAAGGCCCGTCTTTTTGAGGCGGCAGAGAGGCAGGGTTTCGGGGCAAAAAAAACGAAAAGGGAGCTGATCGGGGCTGCCAATGGGGGGTATTTATAGGCAATTGGAAGGGGAAGACGACAAGGGGAGAAGGAGGCGTGCGAGGCAGGTGTGCAGGTGGTCGGCCGGTGGCAGGTGGTGCGGGTCCTGCCATAGCAGGCTGGGTCGGGGAAGGGGAGAGGAAAAGGGAAAGAGGTGGGCACGCGGGAAAGAGAGAGAGAGACTTGGTCGGGGTCGAAAAGAGAAAGAAAAAGACGGGAGAGAGGCAGGGAAGGGCAGGGGAGGACAGTCGGCGTGCAGAGGTGGCCAGCGATATTCGGGGGTTGTAGGGTCGAGTTGCAGGTCGGGGAGGAAGAAGGAAGGGGAAAGGAGGAGGACCGGCGGTCCAGGGGAGGAAAAGAAAAGGAAGGGAACCGGCTGGTTCGGCGGCGTTATAAAGTTTTAAAACAAAACGCGGCGTTTTGAGGATTGTGGGAGGAAAACGTCGCGTCGCGTCGAAGGCTGGCAACGGTCATAAGGTCGTTTAGCGTGACGCGGCGTTTCGACGGTACTGAGGGCAAAACGCAGCGCACGGGCGCACGGGGGTTGGCGTCGCACGGCGCTGGGCCGCGGGCGAGAAGAAGGAAGGAGAGGCGGGGAGGGGGTCTGGGCTGCACAGGCCGGGCGCGCGAGACGGGGGGAGAAAGGAGATTTGGGCCGACGGGTTGGCCCAAACCGGGGGAAGAAGAAGAAAAAAAATAAAGGAGGAAAGAAAAAGAAAAGAAAGGAGAAAAGGAAAAAGGAAAATGGAAAATGATAAAATGGTTGGGGATATTTGTTCTTTATTTATTTATATAATTAATTTAGATATTTAATTTTAATAATAATTATTTTAATTATAATAATTAAATCCATTTTTAAATTAGTTAGGCTATTTTGGATAAATTTCCTTAACCTCCATGCTAATTAGAAAAATACCCAAATTTTCTTCCAATTAAATTCTTTATTATTTTCCTCTTAATCTATCTCAATTAACTCTATACATTTTAAGTAAATAAATTTTAATAATCAATTTTCCTAATAATTCCTTATTTGGCCATAATTTCGAAAATTAGGATTTTGGGATATTACAATAATGGTCAACTCTTTTTTTTTAGGATATGAAGAATACATGTTTTACAATCCAAAATTATTAGAGATTTTTTTATAGCAGAGCAAATATTTTCTAATTATAAAGAACTTGTAACATGGGTTAAACAAATAAGCATAACTCATAAGATGATTTTGATTAACAAATTTTATAGAAAAGGAAATGGTGTAGGGACAGGTAGAATCTCGATATGATGTGAAAAAATTAGAATGTATATCCGTACTAGACCTACAGATACCAAAGATGTACATAATACAATTTTTAAAAAGAATAATTGTCCCTTTTTTATTATTGATATTGAAAATAATAATGGCGGATGACATGTGGTAGTTTGAAAAGAGACACATAATCACAAATTAATAAATTATAAATAAGGATATGTTGTTCTAGATAAGTTGATAGAAAATGAAGTTCAATTTGTTGATGAATTTATCACAGCTAACGTAAAGTCATGACAAATCATACCACTTATTCAAAAATAATTTAAAGGAAATGTAAGTATAATAAGGCAAATTTATAATTTTCGATAGAATCTTAGGTCCGAAGAAATAAATGGTAAAACAATATTATAACATGTTATGAGTATGTTGGTTGAGAATTATTATTTTTAGTGGCATCAAAATGAGTCAAAATTAAATATAATAAGAAAATATCTATTTGTATATCTCGTATCTGTTAATATTTTACGTGTATTTCCTTTTATTTTACATATAGATTGCACATATAAGATAAATAGATATGGAATGCCTTTATTTGAAATTATTCGACTAATGACACAATTAAATTTCAACGTTACATGTGCATACATGTCATCTAAAAAGGAAAAAAATTATTTGTGTATACTTGAGAGGTTGAAGACCTTAATGGATCCATCTATACTTCCAACCACCATTATTATTGTCCGGGAACTTGCTCTCATTTCAACTATGGAATGTGTTTTTCCTGCTTCAAAACGTTTATTATTTAGATTTCATGTTAATAAGAATGTGAAGGAGAGGTGTAAGAAAGTATCTTACCGTTCATCATTAGCACATCGTTTTATGTCACGATAGAAAAATATTATAGATGCCACAGATGAACAGAAATATGAGGAATAACTCTTATCATTGGAGGAAGATTACATGCCTAGCCTAATTTTATATCTAAAGGTGAATTGACTACAACCATATAAATACAAAATTGTTTCTACTTTCTTCGGTGACGTGTTTCATATTCATCATATTATAATGAATAGGTATGATTTATATTTTATCTCTTAGTATAGTTGCTTTTACTTCTTTTTAGTGATAAAGTAATATACTGATTTGTTTTGTCCACAGGGTTGAAGGTGTTTATAGATCTTTGAAGAGATTTCTAGAGATATCACAATGCAACTTTAACACAGTGTCAATACAAATGCACATGTTTCTGGAATTGCAACATAATGAGATAGAAGCATCGCTAGAGAGGTCTCGGTTCAATAGTCTTCATTTTGCTACAAGTGCCCTTTACGCCAATTTGAGAGGTCACATTGCTTTATACGTAATGGAGTTGGTCAACAAAGAGTGTCAAATAAGTAATTATATAGGTATTGATGATGATTTATGCGAATGTTACATATGGCATATGTACGGAATACCATGTACGCACGAGATTAATACATACTTTTATAACTACATGTTTGTAACATCCCAATTTTTAGAACCGAAAAATTTTGTTTTACAGCAAAAGCATATAAGTAAAATATTGGGTGTTACGATTGTAATTTACATAAGTCTGGTTTACCCAACCATGATCACATCAATAACAATGCTAAAATCATTTATAGTAAAACAAGGATCAAAGAGATATCATGGATCAAAGAGATATCATGGAAATTAGAAATAGAAGAAAGATTTATAATACAATATGAGTTTAGAAGTTAAATCTGAATTAAAATAACAAAATATAAAATAAGAGATATCATGGATCAAAGAGTCTAAAAAGATATTCGAGTAAATACATCAACCGAATAACATAACTCTTCACCCAAGCAACTGGTTGAGATAATAGGTCACTCATCCCCGCATAGTACATCAAAATAGCATAGTCATCTAGCAAATCTTTCGATACCTACATAAAAGAATCAGGGTATTCTACTCATTGGAATTAGCAGCACCAATAAAAATGGTAATCGGTACACTATGTACTAAATAATGTAACAATACTATCAAATCAAGAATACATATAAGGCATAGGTTCACAACTGATGATGAGTACACATTCAAAAAAATAAAAAACTTCATAAGATAAATACTGATCCGGACCTCTTTATTAGATATAACCTTTTTATTTTTTTATATACGTTGCGTTCAAGAACCCCACTATTCTTAAATCGGTGGAATGGTCTAAAGCACCTTATCAAGGATAACACACCTAAGCCACTATTAGCTTCTGGTGGAATGGATATATAAAAATATCACTGGGGCAAAATGCTCCCAAGGCATTATTGTCATCCGGTGAACCAGATATAAAAATATCACCTTGTTCCTGACTCATGTACTCTTCCATTTAAGTCATTAGTGTCTTATCTATAGATTATACAGTTATATTTTCATTCACGATGAGTAGGGGTCCCACTATTTTTAATCCGGTGGAATGGATTGAAATACTTTCTCAGAAAAAATGCTCAAGAGCCATTATTATCCTCTGGTGGAATGGATATATAAAAACATCACCTTATCGGGGCAACACTCTCCCAAGCCACTAGTATCCTTTGGTGGAACAGAAATGAAAACATCACTTTGGCCCTATTCATGTGATCTTTCACTTTAAATTATTAATATCTTATTCATGGTCGATTTACAAGTACCGAACACATTAAGGCAGATAAGCACATAACACAGTTCATAAAGATAATCTCTAAAGTGAAGATCCTTAATTTCATCAAACACTAATATCACACTCCTAGCATAACTTCTCTTATATTTATCATTAAACCACCAATTATAGTATATCATTCTCAAATATTATCATTTTTAATACACCCAAAATTTCATGGTCTAATGCCCATGTCTCACGCATACAATAATAGCCCTATTCTAAAATTACTATTTACAAAGCTTCCAAAACCTTAATTTAAATATTAATTATAAGTCTTCCTATAAGACTCGTATGATTACCCAAATTCAATAAACATCCTTAAAATACCAATATTAACAACATATACAAAATTTGTGATCTAACTCAAATCTTTTACACATGGGATAATAATATAACTTTTTAAAGATTATTATGCCCTAATTAAGCCATTATCTCATTTTAAGGAACCCACAACATTCAATAAGTAATCCAAACACTTCCTCTAATATCATTATCATATCTACCCACTTAACACATTAAAATATCTAGATCTCCATATTAACCCATATTGTTATTCCATAAGTTATATTTTGCAATAAGCACGATTCAGCATATTAAGATTATATCAGCACATCTTTCCCATTCTCACTTCCTTTATATCATATAAATCAACATTATCACAACATATCATTAATAGTACACATTCCGTCATATAACAACAATATCATGATAATACACATAGCCATATAAGCATTTAACACAAAAATCCTAAAACATTGATTAGTATCCTTATCAATAAGGACAACGGGCTCTAACCATGAAATTTATAGACTTCCTCCTCCGATATCACCGGAATATCACCTATGAAAAATAATATAATACAAGGTTAGGATCAAATATTATAATCGAGGTAAAAGTTAAGGTAGAAGGGGGTAAAAATAGAAATAACTAGAGTTAAAAAAAACTTGAGTTGTGTGGAAGTGTGGTGGAATATATGATGGAGCTATGGTGAAAATTTAGCTGTGTTTGGCTAAGGTTTAGGGGTGAAAAAGAGGGTGCATGACCAAAATAGGAAGGTTGCACAGAGCATGCGACAAGCAGTGCACACCAAATCCGTGAGTTGGGATCGTACATGAGCAGACGGTGCAAAGAGGCATGGTCGTGCTCGACAACTGATTGCACAGAACAATATCAAGCAAGTGCGCACAGACATGCGGCAGATTGTGCACAGACCGTGTGAGGGTGCACGGACAAATCGTGTTGGTTTACATAGGCATGCGATAAGAAAAATTAGTAGTGCACGAACGTGCGTGAAGATATGGGAGAGTCATGCGTCTCAAAAAAACGTAATGGACACGAGGAAAGAAGAGGGAAAATAGCGGTGGTCGGGAACGATGAAGGGGAGTGATGGAGTAGCCTTGGCAGTCGGTCCATCAGGCTTCGGGCAGCAGTTGGTGGTGTACGGTGGTGATGGAGGTGGTTTGGGTGTGTGAAACAGAGCATGACCGAGGGAAAAGAAGAAGACAGAGGAGGAGGAGGAGAAATGACAACAAACAAATGAGGGAGAAGGAGAGTGGAGGTGGTACATATACATATATATATGTATGTATGTATGTATGTATGTGTGTGTGTGTATGTATGTATGTATGTATAAGTATGGAGACGTGTGATGGGTGAGGATGTAGGGGGATGGTGCAGTTGAGGCAGAAGGGATGGTAGAGAGGAAATTCAATGAGGGGATGGTGGAATGTTGGGGTGAAGATGGTAGGTTCTGCTGCATGAGAGTGATAGTTGTGGGTGGGTGTGTTGCGTGAGATGAAAATGGTAGGGTAGGGTGTGCAGTTGAGGCAGCAGAAACATGAGATGGTGAGGGTGAGGGATGATGGTGATGATGCTGGTTATAGTAGAGGGGAGAGTGATGGTGCAAGTTGCAAGTGGGTAAGAAATACGAAAGTCAAGCATTCCGGTGTAAGGAGGCAAGAGAAAGGAGAAAGGAAAAAGAAAAAGGAAAAGGGAAAAATGTTTAAGTTAGGATTAGATAAATTATGGACTAGCCAAAATAGGTAGGATTAGTAATAAAATTTATCAGAATTAAGATCGGGTTATGAAATATAATTTATGCGGGTTAAATATTAGGATTATATTAGGATTTTGAGATATTGAGGAATTTAGTTAAGGCTAAAATAATATTTTCTCGATATTAGAATCGAATTCTGGTATTAATGATACCGGATTAGGTTTAGTAAATTTTGGGGATATTACAATGTTAATCTCCCTATCGGCTATCCATCCATTTTGGAATAAAATCAACATAGATGGGCTAATTAATCCACTAAAATTGCAAGAACCAATAGAGGTTGCACCTCATTTACTCCATATTTTCATGGAAGTTGTTATGAGTCAACCACCAGTAATATAGAATTAGTTGGTGAGAGAAATATTTAATATTGTAGTTCCCTAGAGGATACCTCTTTAGGAGCCATTGGTATGACAACATAGAGGTTTTCCACGGAACTCCACTAGAAGGGAACAATCTAGTTAGGAGTAGAGAAAATAAAAAATTTCAAGTTCTTCGAGATCAACACTAGGTCAGACCCGGGGTCGAGGTCAAGAATGACAATCGACATTTATGTCGTCAGGCCAATTACAATTTTCATATGTGAGTCGGATGAATCAACATATAGTTCCGTATATTAGTACCTAGTATAATGTGTTAAGAGACGAAAATTGTGGTTTCAAAGCATTGGCGTATATTATACTAGGAGATAAGGAACGGTGGGTTTAGATTTGTACTGACTTATATTATGAAATATTGGCAAGACAATAGTTGTACGAGAATATTTTTGTTTATGATAACGTTGATCAAGTTCTTAATACTATTGTCCACTGGAAAAGGCTTGCTTCGATGACACACTAGATGAAAATTCTAGATATTGGTCATGTCATTACAACTCGTTACTGTGTATTTTTTACATATTACTTGTTGAATATGTGCAATTCATTCCTATCTTTAGTGGCATAACATGGAATTCAAGGTTCTGGAAATAAAGTGTCTATATATTTTTTGTAAGGCATGAGTCACTACATATCGATATGTGGGTGTTTTATGAAATTTTTTCATTTCAATATTATATCAATGGCAGTTCTTATATTTTGTGTTTAACCAGTATATCTTTTGGAAACTTTTCCACTCCCATCACTACATGAAAATTGGAATAGATACCGTAGTAGCGGCATTTCAATATGAAATACACTATATTCTTCAAGATTCTAATAATAGCACATTGGTATATGATGGCACACAATATCTACATCCTCTATCTTCATACTCAACTTTTATCTAGAAATGTTGTAATTTTTTCTTATTTTATTTGTATCTAACCTTTGAAACATCTATATGATGAATTTTTATAAATTTGTGTTTATTTTCTTATTACCTTTCCATTATAGCTTAAGTATCTGACCTATAATAATTGGATATATTTGTATGTTATTTAGCTTAAGTATTTCAGTGTTTAACATGTTCAATGTGGATTGAATAATACTTTCTTAATCATGGTATAAAATAAAAACTACATTCTATATCTGTAACAAACATATTTTAATCAAAGTATATAACCATACAATAATACATCAAGTTCATTGCAAACACTCATATCTACGCCCAGGTAGAGTAACTCCTAAATCATGCACAAAATTTTCAATACATGTAACTAGCTACTGATAATTTGGAGCTGGCTTTCCCCTCTAATAGAATCGACGGATAGTTTAACGTGCTTTGTTCAGACGCATTTCGGCTAAAATCTGATGCTCATCATTCGGATGTTTAGCTAAATATTCTTCTGTTGTTGCTAATACATACCTATAAGTTCTAGAAATATACCAATCCATATAGTCATGAGCCACGTCCCATGGGTATTGAGCCGGTGGTCTGGAAACATTCAGGTCCAATATGTGTTCACGCCTCAAGAACCATTAGCTAAGCGTATGTGCATAATAAACTTTGTGCTTCTTGAGGGAATGACATCTGTAAGTGTTCCTAGTGGGTTTGATAGTCTCCTCAGGGATCACTTGTGTATATCTAAACTGGCGTGTCACTCTATCCAGCACATATGGTTCCAATTTCTTCAAACAATTTCAATAACCGTAATATAATGCCATAGGACAATCCCTATATGGATCAACTACTCCGTATGGATCCCAAATAACTTGTCACAAAAAAAATTAAACTAAATATAGATATCGCTATCATAATATAGTAAGAATATGATAATTTGAGCATACTTTTGACGCAAGCATAAGATCAATCTTCACTAGAAAGTACTCGAGCGTCTCCTGTTTCTTATAAAATTTATGTCAACAAAACCATCTCATACAGTGGAGATAGTTTGGATCATACCCGGATAGTTCCACTCTAAATCCCATAAAGTATTCATAAATCCATGTTTGTTATAATATTTAGTTGTTAGAATTATAACTAATGTATCAAAGTATGTAATATATATATATATAATAATTATAAAATTACCTGCAATAGAGTGACATATCCTGACGTTTGAGCAGCATCAGTTCTAGAAGTCATACCAAGTTATTGGTATAGAAAAGTAAGTATGACTACACCCCATGCATAACCTTCAACCCAACTAAGATCTTAAAGAAAGATAATATAGTATGAATTAACTTTATCAACTGACTTATTGACAAACAACGATAGGCCAATCAAGCATAATAGATACTTGATTGCTTTTTTCTCATCCCCTAACCAGTATGATTCGTATACTTCTTGTACCCATTTAAATGGAAACCCACCTTTTTGAGTGACTTCATTCACTTGCATTTCCTCCATCCAAAAAAGGTACCCAATGCACTAATCAATTGTCCGCGTGTGTCGGTTTTTATCTCCAAATGTAATGGATGACCATCAACTAGTAGCACTAATATATAATGTACATCTAAAAGGGTAATTGTCATCTCACCCCATGACATATGAAATCTATTGGTGTCTAATTGTTATCTCTCAATAAATGCTGAAATAAATAGTATGTTGGCATGCTCAAATGTGCACGTTGGAAGGTGTGGAAATCATGCTTGGCGTATTAGAGTGGTCATTCTTTCATTAACACTTTTAAGAAAATATTTCAAAACATCATGTCTCGTGAGGATCTTGGGACAACCACGATCCTAAAAAATAAAAGAAACAAATGTAATGAATATATATGATTGATTACACATAAAATAATAAATAATAAATATGATAAATCTAAAGATGCTTGACCATCAAAGCTTAGGATCAAATCAGGGATCATTGGACCTCCAGAACATGGCCCAAGCAAGTACCATTCATCTTTCAATTATATACCTCGGTCATGTTCACTAACATTACCATCACCACTATCATCATCATCATCATCATCTCCATCATAATCTCTATCATCATCATCGTTGTCGTCATCTACATCATCATCATCATAACGTACATCATCATCATGACGTACATATGTCGATGATGATAGTTGATCAGTAATGTGTGATGATGATGCTAACAAATCTAATGATGATCTAGAACCACCAACAGCAGGTGGGTGAATTGAAGATGACGGTAATCCCATATCAAACTGTATTGGTGAGGTAAAAAAATCTACATATTTTATAGATAATAAAAAACTTCCATACCCAAAACCTCCAACCCCTAAATCTTCGTACCCCAAACCTCCAAACCTAGAACCCCCTATCCCTGAACTTCCGTATGCCAAATCTACGAACCCTAAAACTCCATACTCCAAAATGTTAACATCGGCCATAAATGATGAACGATCTGCATAGTCTATAAAGTTAGAATGATAAAAACTTGATTACTAGACTTTGGTTGTTCGGAAGCTTCTACATATTCTTATTGTTTCGATATTTCTTCCGGTTCTTGTTGGCTAGTTTTTTTACCTTGTTGTAATCCTCTACCAAGACTTTTGCCCAGACTTCTCAGATAAGACATTGGAGCACGTTGTTCTATAGCATTTTTATTACGTCGTGAAGATACAATAACAAGACAACCTTCGGTTACATCTATTATTTTATCTTGTCTGCGACTCATCTAAATTTTAATAATAAAACTAAGTCAATTAAAATTAAGTATATGAATTATAGATAATAAGTCATCACATAAATAAAATATAAACACATAAGTAATAGTAATCTAATTATTAAATAATATAATATCAATCTATATTATGATAGTCAAAGACATATATATACCCAACCTTATAACTAAAATGTAATTTCTTAAACTAATCCTCTACTTTATTAAGTAAATACATCAACAATAATTTTATTAATTACTAGTAATAGTTTAGTATAATATAACAACTAAATTACACTTAATTATGGTATATTATAAAACCAATCCCACTAGTGACCCCATACCCATCCCCCGATATATTTCTTTGATAATACAACCAAATTTATCCAAAGATTTTCCATAAAAATTAGCAAATTAAATAAATCTAATATAAATATAAACATATTTAATCTATTATAAACATATTTAATAAAAAAATAAACAAATTTAATTTATTATCTAATTAATATAATTAAAAACATTCACCAATAACTCCCACCACATATTTAATATATTTAATAAAAATATAAAAGAATCTAATAAATATCAAATCGTATATAATTAATACAATAACGTAATTTTAGCCGGTTATTTCTATAGGTTTAAATTACCGATTTAAACAAATTCAAACATATCTAATAAATAAGTATAATTAAAAGAGTAGAACAAATCTAAATATATAATTAACAAATTTAACCGAATAAACTATAGTTAAAAAACATAATTAATACAAATATAATTAATAAACATAATTATCCTTCCAAACGTCAATTGAAAATTCTAGAATACCAATAGATTTTTCCAAACACACCCCCCAACTGCAAAACCTGTCGACCTAACAAATAAATATAATAATATTTAACATATTTGGTGAAAATATAAATAATATTTAACATTTAACGATAACCCTCACTAAATAACAATATTTAATACAATAACGCAATTTTAGTCGGTTATTCCCATCGATTTAAATTATCAATTTAAATAGATCTAACAAATAAGTATAATTAATATATTATAGCAAATCTAAAAACATAATAAAAAATTTTAATTGAATTAACCATAATTAAAAAAATAATTAATACATAATTAATAAATATAATTACGCTTCCCAAAGACAATCGAAAACTCCATAATACTGATAGATTTTGACGAACCCATATTTCATGAAAATAACAAAGTATAATTAACAAAGTGTAACAAATCTAAAAACATAATGAGCAAATTTAACCAAATTAACCATAATTAAAAATATATAATTAATACAAATATAATTAATAAACCATAATTAATAAATATGATTACACACATAATTAACAAACCATAACTAATGTAAAACTCCACCCACCCAACGACAGATGTCGTCGAAACCATAATCCTTTCCCCCACTCTCGGTAAAAACAGCAAATCACCCCTCATTGGCATAGTATGTCGATCCCCACCCCCACCGAACAACAAATTCAACAAATATTTTCTCCTTCGAACGGCAAAGTTTGTCGATTCTTCCCCATCCTCCCCCCCCCCCACCCAAATGGGAAGATCCGCCAATCACACCCCTCCCCAGAAGCCATACACCATCAAATCTAACCTTTACCCTCAGAAAAATTTACCAAAACCCCATCTACTCTCCAAATCTACATTTTTGCCCACAATTATCGTTGATTCAAGCTGATAAACAGCGTGCATGGCCGATCCTTACCCCCTACCCAAACAGCAAACATTGTCGATCCCCTCCATGGCAACGAAAAAAATCAACTTACCTTACCAGCTGAAGAGGACAGTGACAAGAGAATTAGAGAAAGCGAGAGAGCAAGAGACACGGTGAAATGAGAGAATGAGAGAGATTGAAAGAGAGAGACAGGACAGAAGAATAAGAAAGACAGATAAGAACAAGAAAAAAGTTTTCTATGAAGTAAAAACTCAATTTCCAAATAATAGCTATGGTGCTTGAATGCATACTATCCTCTATTTTATTTTATTTTATTTTTTTGACACCAAAAATTTAATAGGTCTTACAAGAATAAACAGATCTATAGCTGCTTCTAAATAATTCTGCAGCCGGGAAGCATATACCATCTTAGTGCACTACATTTGACTTTTAGTAGTCTGCAACAATATTTTCGTTCGCCAAGAACATCCAGAATGGATATTCAATCATATGCTTTGCAAGTCACCTGGGAACAAAGGCCCTAATCTTGTGCAAAAAGCACACACAAGGCTAGTAATCATTCACTTCATGAAGTACAATTCTCCAAATACTCAATTAATCCGCCTTTTTTATTTCAGTGTAACAAATTCTTAAAGAAAAATAAACAGGAAAAAGAAAAAAATATCCATAGCTAGAACAACTCAATATGTACTATTATTTTGTCTAATTGGTCCCCAGTCCTAGGGGACAGAGATATGATGACTGCTAGTCGCAGTAACTTTTGATCTCAAAATCAGTCCAAAACTTTGTAGCCATCCGATTCAATGATCTTCATCATGTTGGGGATGTCCGTTGGGCTGGTCATGATGGCCAGCTCCATTAGTTCCATAATCAACCCAGGGGAATAGGGACTCAAACAATACAGCCAAGGGGCTTCGGTTAGTGAGATCACGAGGGGCATGAGCCTGTTGGTTGGCACCTTGATTTTGATTCCGCAACACTTCTTGCATCCCAGGGTCAATCATGAAGTTTTGCAGATTGTCAGGAGGCAACGTAGGCACTGCATCAGAAAAATCTGATACCAACAAATGCTTGTACCTAGAAAAATTAAACAAAATATGTGATGCACCCATTCCAATATTATAGATGTTCGTTGAACAAAATGATTACTAATTTTTCTCCTGCAGCATGAAGTTATCCCTGCACTAGCCACAAATTCTTGACCACCGCCAAGTGAGGCGTGTCACGTGTTTATTTTCCAAAGACCACAATGCGAGAGCATCCACCTTTATATTAATTTATGCTAACAAAGATTGTGTTGGATTTTGTTCCCTGTCAAGCTCAATTTTAGCCATTAACAATATTAAATTTCTCAAGTTTGGAGGTCAAACCACCTCGTTAGGGCTAATTAATTTAGTTAAATTGTGCAATCCATGAAAACCATGCACAACCGGTGCCAAGCCACCACCTTTTTGACATCTTAGGTGGCCTATTAATGGCTCTTCAAGTTGGCTAAACTTAAAAACCAACAGATCAGCATGCCAGGTCAGCATATGGGGGCCACTTTTTGGGCTAAATTGGCACAGATTTCTGAGAATAGCAGCAAGGACAGAAGCAGCCTGTTCATGGCAAAGTATGACAGCAATTTGGACAGCATTTGAGCTGTTTAGGCACAGAATTTCGAGGCTAATTAGAACAGCAGCAGCAAGTACAGCATGGATATTTTGGAAAGAAAACAAGTTTTAATCAGTCCATGCTTGTACTTTAAATCTGCCACATTAAAACCTATAAGTCTAGCTTTTGCTTTTTAAAAGATAATCATGTCTAGTTAGTTAACTTGTGGGATATTATCAAGTCAGGTATAGGGATAAGGGATAACTGGATAAGGAGGGCCAGATTTTTAGCCTTAATTCCCATCATAGCTGTTCTTACTTTTGGTTAGATTTAAACAAGTTTACTTAGTCTTATTAGACAACTACTAGTTTACTTTTGAACCTAATCAGTCCCTTCATTTTGGTTAGAGTTGGATTGTAACTAAATGAGCCTGAACACTCCTCTATAAAATGTTAGGCTCACCAATTTAATGGACAGACCTGATTTTTGTGATGCATATTGCTTCTCTTTGGCCAAGTGCCACCACTCTCTTACTCAAATGAAGAAGTTGAGGTTTTATACTTACAAAACTTATCCCCAAGAGTTTAAACCTTAGGTGGTGTTAGTGAGTGTTTGATCTTGGGAAATACCTAAAGATCAAATTATCTTCCTTTTCTCATCTCCATTATCTGTTTTTTATTTTGGTGGAAATAATCCTAAACTACCTTAACCGAAAGGAAACTACTATTTCATGATCATCAGACAATAAAAAATAAACTTAATCCCACTTACTCATTTTTAGCTGATGGAAATGCTTCTTTCCGTACACAAGCCCAGGTTTTTGCTTCACTTTGATCATGCCCAAGTATCTCCATCACTGATAAAGCCGCATCTTTCACCAATTTTTGGACATCTGGCAGCCTCCATATGAGATAACTCCTTTCAACATAAATGTTAATCAAATGATCCAAAGATGGGATACCTATTTCTTCGGATTTGAAAAAAGCATTTTTTATTATGTTCGTCCATGCCTGATCCTTCAGCGGTACCTTCGCCACAAGCTTTTTTAGGACAGGAGGGTGTAACATCAATGCTTGCTTCATTAGATCAAATGAAGTTTCCTTTCCATGCTCCAGATTACTGTCCTTGGAAGATTCTTCACACTCAAGGTAAAAGCGGCAGATAGCAAGGGAATAAGCAAAGTTTGGGAAATGCCATAAGTAAGTGTCACTCTGATACTCTTCAGAAAACTGCTCGAGCCATGCATACTCCTCCGCCCTTAAGGCATAGTAATCAATGCAGAACAATGCTCCCATTGGATCAGCTGGATCCAGTGAAAGCAGCAATTTGCAGACTTCCAAAGCTGAACGATGACACCCACGTCTATCCAAATTCTTCACATGAGTAAAAAGTGTTGAGAACAGTGGCCTGTTCGATTCATGGCTGTATTCTAATCGACATTTACCTTGCATGGGGGTGAACATAGGATGCCATGCACACTCCAGTGCATATAAACATTTTCCGATTGCATCAGCTGCCATTTGAGGTTCACCTGAGAACTTAAAATAGTCTGCCAATGTCATGAGCGAATCCACATGATAAGGATGGTACAACAGGATACGTGCCACTCCATTTAGATCATGAATTGCTTTGGCAGCTTCAAATGCTCTCTGTGCTTGACTATACGAAGGTGAGTGGGCATACCTGCATTTATAAATAACCAATGAGAATTTATCAGATCTCTGCTTTTATAGCTACGTAAATCTAATCCCAAGAGCATCGACTGATATTGCATGCTCCTAAAACTCCCTAGGGGTACTCTTAACTGTAAAATAATTTGATGTAGAACCAATACCTCATGCGTCAAAACAGTATAGACGATAGGAAAAATTAGTAGACAGTACCGAAAACGGTGGCTATCAACATGAGCTAGTAATTTTCACAAGAGGGAATCAGTTACCACATTTCCCACCAATAAGAACAGCTAGCAAAAAGAAAAGAGAAAATAATAAATGAATACAAAGCCTTAATTGAGAGGGAGACAGAAAGATACAACAAGATGACTTCAAATGAAACCAGCATAATAGAAATTTACCTGAAATAATGGCTTCCATCTTTAGTTTCCAGAAGTTCCATAGAAAAAGAGCCATCCCAACGTGGCCAATTGTCAGATGGAGAGACAAGAAGAGATTTTCTATGAATGTGACCTCCGCGTCTTCCACCACGTACTGGTCTAGGATTGCTTGAACGATTGGCATTTTCAAGTGACTTCACCACCTTAGAGCCAAAAATCCTCTGCAGCTCATTTTCTGCATTCAGATATTTAGACTCTACTTTTAAAATAGACGATTTCCACGGCTTGGCTTGGATATCCCCTTTTCTGCCATCCACAGCACTAGTTTTACTTGAGCTAGCTTGATGATCAACCAAGTTACCATCAAAATTCAAGCTCTCTAAAACGGCATCCAAGGATTTTTGAGATTGATCTCCAGCTGAAGGACCACCTTTACTCTTCTTGTTTTTCTTTTTCTTGGATTTCTTACTAGATGATAGGCCAGCAGAGATAGGGCTTCTTGCAGCAAAAGATCCATGTTCTTCAATCCTTTCTGTTGAGGCATTATCAGGAACTGCAGAAGCGTCAGCTTCCTGCATGAGAACCCAGTATATGTTTAAAACCAAAATGAGCAAAGTGAATAAGAACAAGCAAGGTGATGATCAGAAAAATCAGAAAACAGCCATCTAGACTTCTAGTGCCCAGACGAATGATAACATATTGAATAACCTAGGTAGCACTGCAACCTATACCAAGGTAATTCTATTTCATAAACAGAAACTGATCGGGAACTTAATCAACACCCACTAATTGTTTCTCACCAAAATTTGTTGAGACCAAGCCTTTATCCCAACTTTCAGGTATCAATAATTCTATTACTCCCTTTAATTTAGAAGCCCAAATTCACTTGCACACTTGCTCAGACTAGAGATCATCAGAGAAGATGATCTACTAGGTCAGTTCTGGTAAAACCGGAAATTATGTAAGTTTATAAAATTGATGTAGGTAGTTACAGTTGGCAAAAGTTGACCTGACCCGAGATAACCAACAGAAACCACTCCGACCTGTTCGAAAATTTATCCGAAACAACTTGAGTTCAGAGAAATTATGAATCTAAAACCTATCCAATCTGACCCAATCACTAAACGATACTTGATATAACCCTAGTAATTATGAATCCAAAACTTATCTGACCCGACATCCAACAATATCCGATATAATCTGAGAAATTATAAACGTCAAATAAACCCAAACTGAAACGATACTTGTCCGAAATCCGACATAACTCGAAAACTATAAATCCAAAAAAACCCGACTAAAGAATTTTAATAAAATTATAATTTTTTAAATATAATTTTATAATATTAACTTTTTCCATTTACAAGTAAAAGATAAAAACAAATATACAGTTCACTAGACATACCCAGATGATCTAAAGTAGTAAGCTAACTACATATTGGTAGCTCAAGTTGGCGATTCTACTATCATAAGAGACAAAACATATAAAAAAAACACATATTGACTTCTTCTCATCAACTTATTTTTGCTAATGTTATATAATTTGAAGTTAAATGAAATTTTTAATAAGCTATTATTAATACTTTACTATAATTAATGTCACAATTAATATTTGTCTATTAATATTATCACTATCATTCTAAATTACAAATATAGGTTGAAAATAATATGCCCTAAGAAGATTTATACATCAAGAGTAACTTGCACCTGTATCAACATTATTCTAAAAAAGACTCATGGAACAATACACTCAACAAAGAAAGCAACATATAGCACATCATGCCCTACCCTCAATTACACATCAATGGACTAAGATGAATTAATACACCTTAACTATAATTTTCTCCATTCAATAGCAACAAAACAATCATCAATCCAAATTGAAACAATTTACATCTTTTGGATTAGAGAAGATCCTACAATATCTAGATCTTATATGATATAATCAAGATTAAAAAAAATCATGTGTTGTAGTTGTTATTATTATTATACCATTACTATTAACATGTATTTAATTACTATTATTGCTATTGTTATTTTTGCTATCAATATATTAACTTTGTATCATTAATTTTGTACTATTATTATTATTAAAATTATGTTGATATGATGTAATCGATATATCATCGATGGTCAATATAAGTCCATATTATATAAGGGTTGGATGAGATACAAATATAATATAAAATTAAATTAATACTTGAACTCTATATAATTTAGTTTATAACAGAGATGAATAACAAGTTATAACTTAAAATAAAAAAGTAAAAATTTCATTTAAAAAGACTTTTAAATTTGAAATGTTGATTACAAATTCACAACACCCTTAGAGATAAAAAAATGACAAAATTTCAAGGATCTGAGTCCGATACAACCAAACTCAAAGAATAAAATAAACAAAAATGACCAAGCTTGAAATAATTAGACTTGATACAAATTAAAATGGGAAAAAATGGCATGAATATGCCCCAAATCCAATCAAAATCTGACAAAAAATAGAACAATCCAAACTTATCCTAATTAAAGTAAAATAGTTTGAATTTGCCCAAATTTGAGTTCATCTGGTCACAACCAAACCTAATCCAGTATAATAAAATGATCCAAGATTATCCAATTCCAAAGCTATTCAAATCAAACCCAATACGATAAAATGATCCAATTGTATATAAACTCGAGATGACTCAAGCATCATATAACCCAACCTGAATATGATCCGATCCACTTGATTGTCAACTCTAGTTATTGATAACCTTCTACCTTCACTTTCAGTAGAGAAGATGTTTCATCTCCTTTTTTTTTGTTTGGGGGGGGGTATTAATGAATTGTAGCAATTGTCAACTGATAAAAACAGAACAAGAACAGTAATTGTAGCAATTGTAACAGCACAGGTGATGGGAAAAAAAAAGGATAATGTGTATTGAGAGATGAGAGATAGAGGTGGATACAAGCTAGGCATTCGAGGACCTGGTTCCTCCCACTTCTACCAATTCCCCCTTCCCGACATCCCTCCCCTATTTAATCCCCAATCAATCCTAACATAACTATCCCTCCCCACCCACCCGATTGCCAGCAAGGCATACCGAACTAATAGACTCAACATTAACACTCAATAATACTCTCCCTCCCCCCACCCCACAAAAAACATGCAAAATAGCCAGTTAAGTAATAGTAATAATAACAAACTCAAATAATAATAGACTGGCTAAGTCACAGCCGAGCCAGCACTAGTAGCTCCAGCTAGGCCATCTCCCCCAGCCTTGACCTTCCCACACCTAGCATAAGTGAATCTGACCATTGGTTTATTATCAACACCCGGGTTTATGCCCTTTGGTTTTCATTTTACATTTAGCTTATTTTCTACTTCTCAACCTTTGTTTACTCTCTCCTCTAGCCTTTCCTCTTGTTCTTGTGTAGTGGTTTTGGGCTTCTTGCTCCCTTGCTGCCAACTCTATCCCTTTTCTCTCCTCTTTTTTTTTTTTTCTTCATCTCTTTACTTCTAAAATTCTAAACTTTAGTCCTTTAGTGTTTAGTTTTCATGTAAAAGTGGATTGAGAAGGTGAATTGTGAAGTTGTTCCTCTTGTTTACTCAAGCCCCATTTTAAAAAATCAAGGGTCTCCCTCTTCTTGTTATTAATCCTCTTTTATTTTCTTAATCACTTATTGCCATTCTTCACTTTTAATTCTTGGGTTATTTTGTTTAGGTGATTAAGGTGTAGAAAGAAATAATTAGAAATATTTTAGTTAAAAGACCAGTGTAATTTTTGATAAGGATTCACATCTCTAAAATAGGATTTTTTAAATAATGCGTTCCTTTTTATGTAAATTCTATATTAGCACGTTTTTTGTGCAAAAATCATGATTTAGGTTTATTGAGCTTGTATTTATGTATTATATTGTGAGTTCATGATTTTATATGGAATATAAAATGTTTTTTTTGGTAAGTAGTATAAATTTTATTATCAAAATGAACGTGAGGAGTGCATCTAAACAATACAAAAAATCTCCAAAATAAATAATAATAACTCTTAGGCTAGCTCATCAACAAGACTCATAATTCTAGAATAAAATTTATAGTGTTGGAATTTTATGAACCTTTCAATCAGCTCTGTTGTAATAGAGTTATGTATAAGAACAGCTTCCTTTCTCTCTAAATATACCATGTTAGACGATGCTAAGCCTTAATTTATACTTAAATTTCAAGCATGATGATGTATTTTATCTTTTTTAAAAAGTATGATGTTGAATGCATTAATTTGTATTTAAGTATTTTAGTTGAGAAATAAGTTAATATTTGAGTTTAAACTGATTTGGGGCATTAGGTGGTTTGACCATATGGCTATGTTGATGCTTGTGGGTTAATTTACTTTTAAGATAATTTCATCATTGAGTGTTTTATGCAGATTATGGTAAATTTTGGTGAAGGTTGAGTTTTTTTTTTTGTTGGGGGGGGGGGGTTAGTACAAATTTTATTACCAAAATGAACGTGAGGAGTATATCTAAACAATACAAAAAAATCTCCAAAATAAACAATAATTAAAGGCTAGCTCATCAACAAGATTCATAATTCTAGAATACAATTTACATTACTAGAATTTTGTGAACCTTTCAGTCAGCTCTGTTGTAATAAACTTTGTATAAGAGTAGCTTCCTCTATCTTAGTGTTAAAGATTCTTAGATTCCTTTCTCTCCAAATATACCATGTTAGACCATGCTAGGCGTAATACTTAAATTTTAACCATGATGATGTATTTTATCATTTTTAACAAGCATGATGTTGAATGCATTAATTTGTATTTAAGTATTCTTGTTGAGAAGTTAAGATTTGAGCGTGATTTAGGGCATTAGATGGTTTGACCATAAGGCTATGCCGATGCTTGTGGGTTGTTTTAATTTAAGATAATTTCATCATTGGGTGTTTTATAATACTTGGGAGATTATGGTAATTTTGGTGAAGGTTGAGTTTTGGGTATTTTATGTGCTAGAATCGATCAAGGCATTTTGGTCAATTTGGTAAGTTTTTGTAAATTCTAAGTATGTCGCTGTATTTATTGAGGTGTTTCCATAAATTTTGATATATAATATGGTACGTGTTAGTTAAATATGGGTTAAGATATGAATTTCGCAAGATTTGAGGTGTTTAGGTGAAAAGGGGGCAAAAAGATCATTTTTGGTTAAATCTAAAATTTTATAATTTTATGTAGCTTATTTGGATTAAGATATGATAAGTGCGATATGTGGAATGTTTAGGCCAATTATAAGTATAACAAAAAGAAATTTTATGCAATTATGGTTTAAATGGGGATGAGTAGGGGTTTAGTCCATATTTTATGAGCAAAACATAGGAGAATAATCCTAATTTTTGGATACAATAATTATTATGAAATATAAAACTGTTGTATTAAATTTGATGAGTTGGTGAATTTTTAGGGAGGAGTTATGAGTTGATTGTGAATTAGAATTCTGTGCAGCATTATGGTCTACTCACAAGTGTATGTTGCCTATTGTATCTGTTATCTTTTCTTATGCCTTAACATTCCTTTACATGATTTTAACATGCTTGATGTGATTAACCATAGTCTAATTCTAAAAGTTTTAAATAATAACAGTTGTTGGTATGAATTCGGTACGTGATTATAATATGCTTGATTTGATTAACCATAGTATATATCTACGTGTTTTAAATAACAACAATTGTTGGTATGAATTCAATGATAATCGACATTCCAAGTAACAAGTGATAAGTGGCATCCCATGTATAAGCGACAATGGTAATACAAGTGAACATGTTATAATAATAAGTAAATCAAGTGGTGCATTGTTATATGCTAAGTATTTGACTAATTAAGACAGTAATACTTAAAGTGAAAAAGTACATGAATTAGGACCAAAAGACTTGTAAAATGTCAATAAAAGTGACCTGGTTTTGTTGGAACTAGAAGACCCTAATCTCATTTATATAAGTTAGAATCACCGGCCACTAGGGAGTACTTAAAGATTAACGGTTCACTATTGGCTACTCTATATACCTGTTTTGACTCTTATCTCCCATTTGTGGGGGAAAGAGAAGTGGAAGTAATTTCAAGTAGGGTTTTTGTTCTCAAGTGACTAAGTAAACAAACCAATGTGATCGACTAAGTATGATTTTCATGCAGTTTTCTCTTAGGTCATCTATTACTATGAGTGTAAGATGACATGTATTGTTACCTTCTTCTGCATGTAGCATATTGAACATCCCTTTTATGGGTGTTGCTCACTCCCAAAAGTAGATGACCTAATTGTTAATGTGTATAGGTATTGGGTGGGTGTAAAGTTTAGGATATCTGATAATTAACATTTTTGTCTACATACCTTATGAACTTTTAACTCCACAGAATCCTTTTTGTTGTATTTTGATTATTGTTATACTTGGATTCATATGAAATTTTCCTCGTTCTCTTCCTTATCATGTCTAAATTTCATAATGTTTTACCATGTATTTGATACAAGAATGATTACGTAAACTAGAATCGTATTAAATATGATGGTAACATCCTGACGATTTATGTTTAGATTTCGTAAAAAAAAAAATTAAAAATCAATATTGCAC
This sequence comes from Tamarix chinensis, assembly GCA_030549775.1. Lineage (NCBI taxonomy): Eukaryota > Viridiplantae > Streptophyta > Magnoliopsida > Caryophyllales > Tamaricaceae > Tamarix > Tamarix chinensis. The sequence continues at coordinate 43,775,423 of CM060182.1, forward strand.
CTGCAATGACCTTGGTGCTCAAGACATAATCAATTCACTATGAGGAGGCCATCTGGCAACTAACTTCATCAACTTTATCTATATAGTTGATGCGAGGCTACTCTCTAACATTGTGTGTTTATCAAACAAATCCAAAGGTTTCCCATAAACCCCAAAATACTCAACTTTTATTAATCGAAACACACCAGCTAAAATAAGCTTATAGGCCAAGGGCTCGCAAAAGATGAAAGCATAAACTTATATAATATATTTAAAAAAAAATTAATCGATATCCTAAATTATAATTCATAAAAAATACTAGTTCTATGCTTGGACCTATCTAGTTGGACTCGAACCTTCCTTAATCTAGCTAAGCAACGAACTAGGACTACAACTATAGGCCCTACGGTAAGGTGGCATGTAGATTGCATCCTTTTATCCCTAGGGATGACAATAGATCCTAAACCAGCCTAGATTCCCTAGACCCAGTCCATTTATAATGAGTCCGGTTCTGAATTTTTTGACCCAATAGGTTTAGATACAATTATTTGAAACCAAACTTGACTACTAAACCATTTACACTGATATCACATATGTAGTTCAAATAAATTATATAGTAATTCAAATACTTATTACATTTAATCTAATATGCAACTAATATTCCGTATTGCAAACTTGAACTATCCATAGAAAACCTATTAATCTTTCACAAATTCTACATGCTTATCTAATATTAAAGAGACTAAATTTTTAATTATAAGATAGTATTGTATTTTTCAATATGTCCTAATCTTTTGAACATGTGTCACATCATTTTATATGACATGTTTCAAATATATTAATTAGTTCTCTTATAAAAATATAGCTAGGCATATTTAGGCTATATCCAATGGGTCTAGGTTTAAACTTTTTAGATCTAATTAGATTTAGGTCCATAAAAAATAAACAAGATTGGGTCTACGTTTGTATGAACCCGGCCCATTGCCATTCTTATTCTCCAACACTTGACAAAAGAACTTTAAGTGCAAAAGAGGCTCACTTAGAGAAAGTCCTTTGAATATGACCTATCCAGCTATAGTGAAAATATCTAAGCTATGAGCTACAGACTTAGCAAATACTTGGACTTCTTGGATCGATGATGAACTTGTCAAGAGGACCTACCATAAGAACTAGTCTTCCTATTAGACCTGAACGTGCAAGCGGAGGTTGAAAAAGGAGTTGGTATAACAATCCTATAATTAGGGAAAAATCACTCGGACTCTAGGGATATCATAATCTGATGAAGACTATTGGTGATTGTGGGAGAGTGGAAGAGTGGGACCACAAAGAAGATCACACAAAATCTCTTTACAGCTAGCGACGGTCTCTCTCTTTTTTGTTGAAGTGCCACAACAACTAATCTGGTCAGCTGCGAAGACCCACTGCTTAGGCGACAATGAAGATGGCATCATCATGGAACACACAGGGGTTTATAGTGGTCGTGTGTGGCATGTAAGGGCAGTGACTGAATGCATAGCTTTCAGATGATAGATACAGCATGATACTAAGGGCAGTGGATGGTGCTTTGATTTGATGGCATACCACAATGGTGGTGGGTGACTGTTATTTTATTTTATTTTATTTTATTTTTCCATTTCTTTTGGTGATGAAAAATTAGTATTGGTGGTGGGAAACAACCAAAGTGGTTGCAGTAATGACTAAATTGACAGTAGCAGAATGAGTTTGGGCTCTAATACCAAGCTAACGCAAGACTACTCTCTAGCCTTGTGGGTTTATCAAATAAACCAAACAATCAACTTTTATTAATCAAAACACACCAATTACCATAAGTCTAAGGTCATATATATAGGTCAATGAATTACAAAAGAGAATTATAAATCCTAACAGCATAAACCCAAATATTTAAAAGAGATTTAACCGATACCCAAAAAATAATTATTTCCAAAGGAAAATATAATACATCCTAATAAATAGTAAAATATAATTAATAACTTAAAACTAATAGTTTAGAAAATGAACCAGCAGAAAGAGTCATATCCATTTGGATACGGGCTTTCCGATAGTTAAGCAATGAAATAGGACTACAACTATGGATCCTACAGTGAGGTGGCACATAGATTGTATCAATAGCTGGATTCATCTCTGCTTTGCTTCCTGTTTGCTGGAAGAATATTCATTTGATAAATATGCAGACACAATCTTTGGACTTTTTATTGGCATCTACTTTATGATATTGTGGGATAAGAATCTAAACGACTTGTTGGACAAAGAAAAAGATTCTAGTAATAGTGAATTTCATGAATATCAAGTCCTTATTCATGGCTTTAGTGCCTCACACAAGTTCCACCCTTTTTTTTTATTGACTTGCACTAGAAACAAGTTTTGGGGAACTCACTTACTCAAGATCGATGGCTCAGAAGTGGTACATCAATGCAAAAATAGTTTGCTGTAGATGAAAACTGTATCCAAGCCCAAGCCCTTTCCTTTTAGTTTCCAATGGATAAACTTCCCTGACACACATAGGAGCTAGTTTTACACTAGTTTCAACTTAGATGTCACATTAGAAAGCATGTCTAAAGATGGAGTTTTGTTGATCTGTCAATCCTAAAAGCACCAGTATATATTTACGAGTCTAACCCACCAGGGTTTTATAGCAAATGCAAATAATAGGTAATGTAGCCAAATAAAGTAACCCAAACCTGGTTAAGGTTTTGTTCCCCGTCGTCGTCATCATTCAAGAGATCAAATGGATTCTGAGCATGCCCACTAGAATCAGAGTCATCCTTGTCACGGTTTTCCTCATCTTGCTGGAAGATGAGTTTGGTTTGTTCTTGTTCTTTCAAAACCTTCCTCAGCAAACGAGCCGACATATCTCTCTTACAAATCTAATTTTATCAAACCTAAAGAGGGAAAATATTTGCTTGATAAGAATCATGCACAAGAATAAACATGGTTCAGTCAATATATGAAGATGAGCGACTCTGCTTAACGGCTGCAAACTGCAATCACAGCCGTGCTTAGAAACTAGTTGGTACAACCATTATTATTGATTAACTATATTACAAGCTATAAATGTTACAATAAGTCAAGTGGGAGGAGAGTCTCATCCTTTCTCCAATGTAGAGCAGTAGTAGTATTGTTATCCTAGGAAGTGTAATGCATGGGAAAATGTCCAAGCCATTGGCAACCCATGCAAACACCAGTCAGGCAGACCTTGGCATAAATTCCAAAGTGTTGCAGAAATTACCAACACAAATGCCTCGACTGACAGGCAGGCAAGTCGGTCTCTCACAGGGAAAAAGAATCTCTAGAAAAATGAAGGTCTATTTTAGGACCCTATTCCGTCTACAGCAGGATAAATGGTTTATTGACTAGGGAAATTCACTTGAAGGTTTCTACTCATTTACCAGAACAAGATGGCTAAAAACCCTAACTTCCTTCCATAAACAAGTAACTCAACATGATAATGACAGCCAACAGTAGCAACCAGCAAAAAACTCCATTTTTCATCCAAATTTCCAATGGCAAACAGGAAGGTTTCAATTTCAAAGGCCGAAAATCCACCTTCCCAGGAAAACTAGCAATCGTAGTAAAGAACAGGGTTCAACCACAAATTCAATAAATCTGTTTCGTATTAAATTCTGCCTTCAGTTCGAAACCCCCAAAATCAAGTCCATCTAATTAATTCCATGCCAACTTACAGAAAACATATCTGTAGATGCAATTACAATATGATTCAAGGATTTTACGAATAAACCATACCTGAGAATAAAAGCTGAAATCTATCTTTCGCCGCTATCACGATCGGGGTGTTTGTCGTCGTTGAAACAATCCAGCGAACCCGGAAACCAGCCTGAGGTATGCTATTGCGGAATCTAAGCCTCGAGTCTTCTGCGTGCCGGGAGAAGGAAGTACAAGAGCGCAAGCACGGGAGGGTGATATGAATATGATGAATTCAAGCCGCTGGGTTGAGGGTATTTTGGTCAATTACAAATTAAGGCAATAAATTGTGAGTATTATTATATAAAACACACAGAGATAATACATAAAAAAAAAAAAAGAAATCTTAAGGCGCTGTTTGGATTGGGGTGGAAGAAAGTTAATAGAGGTAAATGAATTGATTCACCCCGTTTGAATATCAGGTTAATAATTTTACGTGGGTGAATCGAGGTTAATGTTTCACCTCCATTCACCTCAATTAACCTTATTTTTATTAACCTTCGATTTCGGAGGTAACAGAGGTGAAGGTGAAAGAATAAGTAAATTTTTGACTTGATAGGACCAAAATACCCCTCAATATGACTTATTTATTTAATACAAGGATATAAATATCATTTGTTTTATTATTTTAATCTTCATTTACATTAAATTAAACAAAAATTTTAAAATATTCACCCCGATTAGGTTAATATCACCCAAACAGTATTTTAAAATATTTATCTCGATTCACCTCTATTCCCTTCACTTAGATTAATTTTTAATGATTACCCCTACCTCTATTCACTCCAATCCAAACAAAGCCTAAGTATCCACAATCCTGAATATTGTTCCCCTTTCACCCACCCCTTCGTCTAGTAGGTTTGTTACCCTCGCCAACCCTCGTCGCCATTTTCTCTTATCCAATGTCAATACCCAAGCTCATAGGCTTCATATATCGTTGCTTAGTGATGACTCTTTACTGCAAGTGTTAAAATTAAATGATAATTTTTCTGACATTAATAAAGTAATGACAAATGATAAAGATAAGTTGTGGGCTTAGCTTCTTAATGACAAATAGTTCTATCCATTATGGATAGCAAATAAATACATAATATTTGGCTGAAAATAAATATATTGTTTCATTATTTGTACGGTTAAAATTTCTATTTAAACTTACTTCAATTATTATTAATCATCCAACAACAAACATCAACAAATAGTGTCCAATTTAAATTTTTCAAAAAATTAACATCATTCATTTTTAATCGTCCAATAACAAAATAGCTTTCGATTAAAAAATTTCAAAAAATAACTTCACTCATTTTTAATTGTCCGACAACATAATAGCTTCTAATTTAAATTTTCCAAAAAATAATAGACATTAAAGAAGATTATTCACAATGGATAATTAATTCAGAAGTTCGATAAGTTATGACGAGTTTGGAATCCGGGTAAACTACGATGATAAGTTCATAATCCCCACAAGCTATAGATACGTAGAAGAAATACAAATGGATTTTATAAATATTAGTTACAACTTGGAAGAAGATCTAAAATAAGTTTTACATTATTGTAAATTTAGTCAAAATTGGTATTGTAATACCCCAAATTTTACTACTGAAAATTTTTATTTTATAACGAAAGCTTATAACCAAAATACCAGATGTTGCCACTATAATAGATGTAAGTATGGCTTACTATACCATCCTCACATCAATCATAAAATTAAAACTATTAAAAATTAAATATAGTAAATAGAAACAAAAGTAGCTTTATAAATAGAAATATGAGTTTGGAGTTTAACTCCAAATATAATAAAATACAAACGAAAGAGATATCATGGAACTAAAAGTCCAAGAAGATATCTAGATATTCTCCAAATAACACGACTCTACGTCTAAGCCCTGATACAAAACATCACTCTACCCCATATAGAGCCTTGTAAATAGCAAAATCGTCCTGTAGGGTCCTCACCTACCTACACACAGTCAACAAGGTCAACTACTCATATGAACAAGCATCACCCATAAAAAGGATAGTCAATACGTTATATACTGAGCAAGGTCATAATATTGTCGATTCAGGGATACATACATATACAACAAAGAAATAAGTACATGTGTGAAACACATAAAATATCACGAGGTAGGTACCGGTCTGGGACTCTTCATTAGATATAATAATTTTTATTATTTTATTTACTTTGAGTTCAAGGATCCCGCTATTCATAAACCAGCGGAATAGTCTAAAGTACTTCTTAGGGACAAAACACTTGAGTCTCTATTATCATTAGGTAAAACAGACTCAACTCCTCTCAGGGTAAAACGTTCTTGAGCCACTAGTCTTAAATCTGTTGAACGGTGACAATACACCTAAGCCACTATTATCGTCTGGTGGAACGGATCTGACACCTTGGTCCTAACTCACATATTCTTTGACTTTAAATTAGTAATATGTTATCCATTAGGTTAATTATCTCAAATCGTATTATCATTCACGTTGAGTTTAGGGCTCTACTATTTTTAATCCGGTGGAGCAGACTGATGCACCTCTTAGGACAGAACGTTTCTAATCCATTATTATTGTCTAATAGAAGTTTTACAGTGGAACAGGCACTTAAAACACCTCTCAAGGAAACACTCTCTTGAGATACTATTCTTAAACCAGCAGAATGGTCTAAAATACCTCTCAGGGATAACACACTTGAGCCACTATAATCGTCCAGTAGAACAAACCCATAAAAAAACCTCAGTCCGACTCACATGATATTTCACTTGATTAATGACTTATTCATAATTTATTTGATAGGTGCAAAACACATTTAAAGCAGGTAAAGCACATCACAAAGATCATAAGGTCGCTCTTTAGGATTAAGACCCTTATATTCTCCAAAAACCCTAATTTCACATTTTAGTCATAACTCCTCTTTTATTAATCTTTTATCCACCAAACTTAGTACCTCTTCCTCAAATAATATTAAAATCAATATACCCAAAATTCAAGTCCTAATTCTAAGGTCTTATACATGCGATAATAACCCTATCTCAATACTTACTATTCTTAAGGCTTATAAACCCTAATTTTACAAATATGTCATAAATCATATTGTATGCCTCATACAATTACCACATTCAATACACATTCCAAAAACACCAATATTAACAGCATATCCAAATTTTGTTATCTAGCACTACCGTTTCACGCATGTGATAATAACCTTCCCATTTTAGGGTCACTATTCCCAAAACAAGCCATTTTCATTCTTTATTAAACTTAGTCCATTCACAACTACTCTAAACATCTCATATAAATTCCTTATCATATTTTAGATAATTTAACACATTAAAATACCATGATTCCCATATTTAAGCCATATTGACAAAAATGCGTTTACTGATAACAAAACCCTTATTTTATGTAAATCTTACATATATTAGTAACGTTATTTTCAAATACTCCATTTATCTCCATATACCTTATTATATTCATTTTCCGCTCATTATACCTTAATAACCCATATTACCACCATAATCACATAGAAGGTTTTCCACACAAAATATTATTATAACGATATTGTGTAATTCTTACCCTACTTATTTTTCCATCACATAATATCCCAATATCATATCATAGAATTAACAATCATACATTTAATAGCATAATAACAATAACACGGTATAACACAAAATCATACATAACACTTAGCAACAAAAAATCCTAAAGTACAATAAGTATCCTTATAGAGAAAGGCTCTAGTATTTACGCACATAAATATTATTCTGCCTCTTTCGGAACCTTCGAAATATCACCTAAGAAAAAAAATAAGACACCATTAGGATCGAATAGCATAATTAGGTAAAATCTAAAGGAAGAGGGTAAAACAATGGAGAAAAACTTAAACAAACCAAATTAGTATTTTGGGAGAACTTGCGCAACCAAGAGAGGAGGAACGACAACAAGTGTCGAAGCCAAGGAGGTCACAAAAACAGAAGTTTCCATTGACATATGGTGAGGGAAGGCCAAAGGGTTTGAAGGATAAAGGGAAAAACGATGGGAATTTCCAAAATAAGGTGGGGGTTTCAGTGGTTGGTGCCCAAAGGTAAAGGGTGTGGTGTTCAATTGTTTGTGCCAGAGCTTGAGGGTAAGTTGTGGTGAGTTTGGCCAGTGGATGAGGATTAGGAATGGGTGTTTTGGTCGATGCTTAGGGTGAGGGGATGGCAAAGGTAACTGAATGCAATGGAGATGCATTGGTTGGGCTCAACGGTGGTGGGTTTTGAGGTTGTTTTAGTGATGGTAAATGAGAGGGAATGGAAGGGAGTAAGGTTGTGTTTGGGATGGTTTCTTGATAGAAAAGTTGGAGGGTGAAGGAGTTAGGTTTAGGGCATTAAATGTGACATATATATATACATACATACATGCGGGAAAGGGGGACCGATTAGCCAAAATTTCAACCCCAACCCATGATCATAGGAGCTGGGAGTTGATATGTTGAGGGGGTAGGGAGTAGCTTAGCAAGTGATGGGTGTGTGGTAGGAATTGTCTAAGGACAATGTTTCACATAGAAATAAGGGGTATAAAGGAAAAGGGGTCGACCAAAGGAAGAAAAAAGAGAAAGAAAGGATAAAGGAAAATAAAAAGAGAAGATAATAGGTTTGGTTTTTAGATTATAATTAGGTTAATATAATTTAGGTTAGGATATTAGGATAGTTTAACTATCGATCAATCGAGATTAGGCCAAAATTTTAGGGTTAGAAAGTTAGGGTAAAGTAGAAATATTAATTTCTTGATATTAGGATTTGGTTACACTGTAAATCACTTGGAATTAGGTTTAGCTAATTTTCGGGGTATTATATGTATGAATGGTTAGTAAATCATAGATTTGATTAGATAAAATTAATAATTTTCTGTATCATATTATTATGTTCAACTTTTTTTGAAGGATATGGAACATATAAATACATGTTTTAGAACCTAAAATTATTAGATTTTTTTTTATGATGGATCAAATATTTTCTTATTGTAAAGAATTTGTAGCATTGGTTAAACAAATGAGCAGAAGTCAGAGGATGATTTTGGTCATAAAATGTTCTAGAAAATGAAATAATATAGGAGCAATTAGAGTCTTTATAAAGATGTGAAAGAAGTATAACATACATACATACTAAACCTATAAATAGCAAAAGTGCGCATAATGCAAGAATTAAGAAGATTGATTGTCCCTTTTTGATTATTAGAGTTGAAAATACTAATAGAAGATGGAAAGTGGCAGTTAGAAAAGTGATACACAATCACGAACTGTCAAATTATGAATAATGACATGTTGTTTTGGATATTAATTAGAAAATCCGCAAACGTGTGGATTCGTTATCGTTATCAAGGTCAATCCCACTAGAACTAGGGGTAAATTGCCAAAATTTATGTTTTTGACTAGATAAACCAATGGGTAAGGTAAAAGAGAATAAAATTGAAAGATTGAATAATAAAAATAAAATAAATAACTAATCAGGTGGAATTTAATAAAATAAAGGGTCAAGATTAGGTTTTCACTACAACTTTGGTACTCAATGATGATTTATTTTAGCTCTCGGTGTTGGTTTAAACTACAAGGGTGAATTAGCCTAAATTAATCTAAATCCTCTTTTGAGGTCTAAAGATCATGCCTAATTAAGATCAATTACCTACTTTCATGGAATTAAGATTAAATTAAATTCGTTAAGCTTATTGCTAATGTAATATAATCCCTAAGGAATCTAGCCTACTTTTGTGGTACATATTCCCTACTTTATTTCTAGAGTTTTGGTATTAATTTTTAACTTTTGGTCCTTTAATTGATTATCTAGGATTGCTAATTTAGTGATCAAGCAAGTCAATAAAGTTCAATAACAAGAAATTAACTTTTACTAAGAACATATACTAATTCATCATCAATTACCATAAAGTTAGGTTATTTTCCAATTCCGGGTAAAGAATCTAGTCATATATGATTGAGAATAAGGAACACGTTAAATAAATATGCAATTAAATCATAGGAAGAAATTAAGTAAAGAGGAGAAAGAAAAAACCAGTCTTTTAATTAAAATCTTCAAGGTAGAGAGTTGCAATCCAATCTTACATAAGAAATCATTATTGTTCCTTCGATACTTGAATCTTGATGCTATTCGGTAGCTATGAGAAAGATAAAAAAAGATCCCCTAAACCCTAATATCTCTATATATATATCTTAAAAATCTCGAAAGAAATAAAGAAGTTTCATAAATTTCGTAACCAAACCACGTGTTTAGCATGTGTTGTCTTATTTAATTCGTACTCTTTTAGATAATATTTGGTATTCTGGATGTAACGTTTTATTCCAACCTCTGATTGACATGATTCAAGTTGCGATGGAAATATATTGAATAGATCTAAAACTCTAGTCTTTTGAGTTTTTTAGATTCACGTTGCATCACGGTTGAAATTTCAATTCTTTATATACGTGCATAAATTTTCTTCTCAAACCATGCATTCTAAATCTAGCTGTGGCTCCAAACTCTTGTTTAACTTCCAACAATTACCGAATATTTCATTTTTAAGCCAATATATATGCGTAAGAATACAAATTAAAGTAATATCATCGATCTAAACATAAAGCATGCATCAAAAGTCCATAATTTATGCTTAGATAGGACTATAAACAGGGCGAATTTTACCCGAAATCTAATGAATTTTATCCTACTGATACTTAAGTAGATATGGATAAATGGATATGGATATAGATATAGAGGATGAAAAAAAATATCCATTAGTATCCATAACCATACCCATTTACCAGATATATAATTACCCTTTATCCTTAATTTTAAAATAAATATAATATAAATTAAGGTTAAAATTATCATTTGGCTAAACTCTAAATGGGTTTATTCATTAGGTAATAAATTTATCCACCCGATAATATCCATCGATGAGTAAATGGATAATTCGTCGAGTAATGGATATCCAACGGATATGGATATGGATGTTAGTAGATACCCATTTGGGTACGAATATGAATTCAAGTATATATATTTTTATCAGGTACAGATACAGGTATAGGTATGCCTGCCCCATTTACATCTCTCTGCTTGAAATTGTAGTACCCCAAAACCCTAATTTAGTAATTAAAAATAAAATAAGGGTTAATTGGTGAGATTTAATTAAATATGCCATTTTTAATAAAATGATGATATCATAATAAAAATAATTAAAGCTAAAAAGGAGGAAAATGATGTAGGGATCAAATTAGTGGAATCTAGAATAATTTACTAAACTAAAATAAAAGTAAATTATAATAATAATTTATAAATTAATAAAAAATTAATTAATTATTTTTAGTAATATTATTATTCCCAAAATTTAAAAAAAATCTCAAAACACCCCCAACCACCTTATTTTTCATTTTTTTTCTTTTCCCCTTTTCTCTCCTTTTTTTCCCTTTCTTTTTCTTTCTTCCTTTTTTCTTTTCTTTTTTCCTCCTTCGTCGGCCTAGGCCTTCCCAGTGCGGCCCAACCCCCACCTCTCCTTTCCTTCCTCGCGCGACCCACTCCCTCTTTTCTTTTTTTTCCTCTCGCACGGCCTAGTGTAACTCTACCCCCATTCTTACTTTTCTCTCCCTCTCTTTTTCCTCCCTTTCCTTTTTTTTTCTCTCACCTCCTACCTCCTGCCTGCGACCTGCACACGCAGCTGGCATTTTTGTAGCTCCCCCTCCCTTCCCTCCCTCTTCCTTCCTCTTTCAACCATGCAAGGCGTGCAGGTGGAGTTTCCTTTGCACGATCCCCCTTTCCCTACAAGTCCCTCTCCCTCACTTGCCCCTGCGAACCTACCCTCCTTCGCAGACCTACACCGCCTGCTACTGTCGGCTGGCAGCCACCTACTTCCCCTTATCCTCTTTCTTCTTTTGTCCTCTTCTCCCTCCCCCATGCCTATAAAATCTCCCTACACCCTCTTATCCCCTCTCTTTTCTACCCCGATTCCCTCCTATCTTCCTTTCTCTCATCGCCTCTTCAAACACCGCCATTGTCGCTGTCGCGCTGCGCCTTCATACCAACTTCCTCCATTCCTTTTCCTTGCATTATCCTCCACCAAACAAGACCTCCCCTTGCATCTAACTCTCCCTCCTCTTATATCCTCACCTATGCAAAGTGGGCAACCCAAGCTACCTTTTTGCACCCCTTGTTGTCCCTTGCATAGCCCTGCATTACTGCCGCCACTGCAATCACCACCTCCACTACCTCCTTCTCTATCCAGAAAACCTCCTGCCTACCTTCTTGTGCCTCCTATTTCCCTTTTCTCTCCCTCCTTCCTCCTCCTTTTCTCTCCTTCACTCTCGACTGCCAACACTGCCATCGCATGCACTGCTCCCGTGAGGTACCCCCACCACCACCACAACCCCCTCTGACCCAGAACCCGTACCACATAAGAAAACACCACTTTCCTTCCCTTTTCCAACCCCAAAATTTTACCTTTTCTATCACCACCACCCTTGCGCCGCCTCCCTAGCCTACCACTCCCTCTCTGGTTGTGCCCTTAACCCTTATATTTATTTATTATGATTATTTTAAATATTTTTTCATTATTAACCCTATTATTATTATTATTATTATTATTATTATTATTATTAATCTCATTACTAATATTTAGTTAGAAAAAAATAAATAAAAAAAGGAAAAAGATGTAGGAAGAAGGTTTAATATTTAGTATTCTATTTTTATCGACGAACCAAACCCTTCCTATAAAGAGGCATAGGATTCGTGCTCCAAACTCGGTGTCTTGTCAGGTAAGGATGTGGTTAAGGCTTGGTTTTGCTATTATTTGTGTGTTCATGGGTGTAATGATATGTGTTATGTATTTTATGTGCGTGTGGACTAAAATGTGTGTAGTGTAGCTTGCTTTGCATGGAGCTGAGGTAAGTTGTGTATGAGTCATGATATATGTGATATGGGTGATATGACTTGTATTTTATGACATTATCTTATGTATAGTCGTTATGGTATGATATGCATGCTATGAGGCCTTAAGTGGTATTGTGAGGTTGTGAGGATCTAAAAGAAATAAAGAGAGTGGGGTGAATAGGAAGAAATGGGAAAAGGCCTAAGTACCTTATGACCTAAGGGTGATAAAATAAAGGAAAAATGATAATAAAATGAAGGTTTGGAGTAAATCTTACATAGAAATTGTAAGGCTTGCATGGGCGAAAAGTTTATGTGGAAAAAATTTGGTTTAAGGTTTAAACACGGTGAAGAAAGAGTATTTTGGGTGATTGGAGTCTTTCGGGGAAAATATAGTATGTGGGTTGGTAGAAGTGTGCATGAGAGCTTAACTAGGGTTTTTGGGGAAAACCCCTAAGTACGGGGAGTGTTGTGAGAGGGTTGATAGTTATTGGTTGGAATTAGTGTTGACATTAGGAGGGTGTCTTATGAAGGGGGTGAGTCAAGTGAAAAAGAGGGTGGAGTGTATGTGAAGGGGTGGTGGGAAAGAGAAGAGGAGTATTAGGGTTTCGAGGTGGCCAACTAGGATTTCTTAATCACATGTGGAAGATGGGGAGTAGGGTTGTGACATTTGGAATGGGTCGAGTGGAATGATGGTGTTGGAATCAAAGGGGGGTGTGGGCCAGGTATGATAAAGAGTGGTTAGGGCCACATAAGTTATATGAGGGTTTCCAAGGGGAAACCCTAGTAAGTAATGGTGAGCCTAGGTGGAGAAATGGGAAGTGGGCCTTGACTCATATGTATGGGGGCTTTGGATTCATGGTGAGTAGGGTGGAAGGTGAAAAATAGATCTTAGAGTCTTGGGGAGTGTAGAGGTCCCAAATTATGGGATAGGGATTACTTAGGGAGTTTGGGGTGGAAGAGTGAGAATGGAAAGTCCTTTGGGGTATTCATGTCTGGGAGGAAATTACTTATTGACTAAGACACGAATAAAACACTAATCATTTAAAGTGGAAGACTACTAACTCGGGCCCAGACCGATCCACAGGTGAGAATAGTGGCAGGTACATTTTGTCCTAGAGACTGATCCATGGGCAAATAATAGTGGCCAAGTGTGTTCTGCCCAGGAGTGTTTTATGATCTACAGCTATAATAATGGGGATCCCAAGCTCAGTAAACCAAACGTTAAATGATAAGAAGTCATGGGAAAAAATACTAACTTATAGTATAACATTATATGAGTCGGAGCTAGACCAATCCACGGGCAAGAATAGTGCCAGGAGCATTTTGTCTTGGAGATCAATCTACATGCAAATAATAGTTGCCAAGAGCGTCCTGCCTTGGAGTACATTTCAATCCATCGGTTGTAATAGTAGGGTTCCCATACTCGCATAGATATAATTCGAGAGATGTGTGAAGATGATATTAATGGCCTAAATTCTAATAATGGTAATTAACTAGAATGACTTAATGCATGCATTATATACCTTTTCATGTTATAATATGTCTTATCCATAAGGTTACCTTACTCAGTATGTAGCGTATTGATCGCCCCTTTTATGGATGATACCCATTTCCAGGAGCAGTTACCCTTTTTGAGTCTGTGTAGGTAGGAGATGACGTTTTTGATGACTTCAATGTTTACGATGCCTTGGGCGGGACTGAATGATGACCTATTGTACCTATTGTGGGGTCCGATAGGGTGTTCTTAGAACTTACCCTCTATTTTAATATTGTTTTTATTTCCCCAATAGTAGGCTTGTTTGTATTTAATTTTTTTTTCTGTATTAACTTTGACATTGCGTACTCTGGTTTTAGTTATGAAATGTTGAAATTTTATGGTTTTATTTGAGTGCGCATTACTACTTTTAATCCCTTAACCTTGTCGTTAGTATGAGATTGGTCAGGGTTCAATCTCTTACAAATCACGGCGGTAGCACCCCATTTTTAGTTATGGTTTTCTATATCAAATAAAAATTTTCAACTACAATTTTTAGGGGTGTTACAGAAACACACTAAGATAATGCATATTTTATGTGTGTTATCAATAACTTAACAAAATATGAAGTCAAATGTGTTAATGAACTTCACATAGGTCACTGAAGCCGCAACAAATCATACTACTTATTCAAAAAGAGTTTGAAGGGAATGTAAATATAAGAAATCATATTTATAATGATTAAAATAAGCTTAGGTCTGAATAAATGGATGATCGAACAATGTCATAACATATTATGAGTATGTTGGTTGAAATTATTATTTTCAGTTGTATTGAAGTGAGACTGAATCATATGTAATAAGCAAGCATTTATTTGCACATCCCTATATCTGTTAATATTTTATGTATACTTTATTTTAATTTATAAATAGATTGTACACATAAGACAAATAGATAAGGGATACTTTTACTTAAAAATTTTGGACAAATAGATATGGGATATATTTACTTAAAATTTTTGGACTAACACTAACACAGTTGAATTTTAACATTGGTGCTTGCATGTCATCAGGAAAAGGAAGATAATTATCTATGGGTGTTCGAGAAGTTACATATATTAATGGATCCATTTATACTTCCAACCACCATTATTACCGACGAAGAAATTGCTCTCATTTCAGCTGTGAAACATATTTTTCCCACTTTAAAATATTTATTATGTAGGCTCATATAAATAAGAACGTGGATGATAGGTGTAAGAGATTTCTGGTTGTACATTATTTGCACATGATTTTATGTCTCAATGGAAAAATATGATAGATGTCACGGATTGGTTCAAGCTCCTCTATACTGCAAAACCATAAAATAGAATAAAAACTACTTTACATAATTGTAACATACATATTTGAAATCAAATTAGATAACAATAAATAATAAATCAAGCACTGTGTAAATGCTCACGCCAACACTCAACTACAGTAACTCCTAAATCATTCATAAGATTTTTAATGCATGTAACTAGCTATTAGTAATTTGGAATTGGATCAACCCTCCAATAAAAATGATGAAGAGTTTTACGTACTTCGTTAAGGTGTATTTCAGCTAGAATTTTATGTTCATCATTTGGATGTTGAGCCAAATATTCCTCTATTGTTGCCAACACATAACTATGGGTTCTAGCAACATACAAACCCATATAATCAGGAGTCATATTCCATGGATATTGAGTTGGTGGTCTGAAAACATCTGGTCCTAGTATATGTTCATGCCTCAAGAACCATTAGCTAAGTATGTGTGCATAATGAACTTTATGTTTTTTCAAAGAAGGACATCTGTACGTGTTCTTAGTCAGCTTGATAGGATCCTTAGGGATCCCTTCCACATATCTAAACTAATGTATTACTCAATCTGGCATATATAGTTGCACTTTATCCAATAAGTGTAAACAACCGTGAAATAATGCTATGAAACAATGCTTTTACGAATCATCTACTTCATATGGATCCTATAATAAATATAATAAGACTATGATAATTTGAGTACACCTTTGACATAGGAATACAATCAATCTTATCTTGAAAGTAGTCGAGCATTTCCAATTTATTGTTGGATTTATTTGCACAACACCACCTCATACAATGGGGTTGGTTAGAATTATAATCATATCGTTGCCCTGAACCCAAGAAAATATTTATATGTTTAAGTCTGTTATAATATTAATTTTTTAGAATTACAACTAATGAATCTATATATGTACTATATATATGATAGTTATAAAATTACTTGTAATAGACAGACATCGCGATATTTGAGCAGCATTAGCTTTAGATGTCATATCAAGCTATCTATATTAAAAAACAAGTGTGGCCGCACCCTATGCATAACCTCAACACGATTAACATATTGGAGAAAGACGATATAATACAAATTAACTTTGTCAACTGACTTATCGACAAATAGTGATACATTGATCAACCATTATAGGAAACCAATCATTGTTACCTCTTCCCCTAACCAGTATGATTGTCATGCATCTTGAAGACATTTAAATGGTAGTCCACCTTTTTGAGTCACTTTATTGACTTGTTCTTCTTCCATACTAAATAGGGCACCCAATATACTTATTAGATGGCCATGTGTGCCAATTGTTCTCTTTAAATGTAATGGATTACCTTTAACTTGTAGCCCTAGTATACGATGTGCATTTGAAAGGGTGATTATCATATCACCCCATGACACATGAAAGCTATTGGTATTTGGTTGTTATATCTCAATAAATGTAGATATAAGCAACACATTGGTGTGTTCAAATGTGTAGACTGAAAGGTATGACAATCTAGTATCACGAATGAGAGCAACCATCTGATGATTAACGCTTCTAAGAAATGTATTCAACACCTCATGTATAGGGTGGATCTTTGGACAACCATGATCCAAAATAACAAAAAAAAAAACATAATAAATACATGATAGTTTACACAAGAAATAAAAAATAGAGTCATAAATGTGCTATAATCACCTTTCCAAAAATATAAATCTAAAGCGGCGTAACCACCAAAGCTTGAGATCAAATTAGGGATCATTGGATCTCCAAAACATGGCCAAATCAAGTACCATTTATCCTCTAATTGCATATCCTCTTCATCTTCACCTGCATCATCATTACCATAACAACACCACCACCACCACCGCCTTCATCATGATGTACATATGCCGAGGAAGATGGTTGATCAGTCAGGTGGCTTGAGGATGCTAGCAAAACCAATAATGATTTAGAACCACCCACAATAGTTGTGTGAGCTGAGGATAATGATACACCCATGTGAGTCAGTGTTAGTGATGTAAGAAAAGTTACAAATTCCATAGATAATGGAAAGCCTCGATACCTCAAAATGTCTACATCAGGCATAAAATGATGGACAACATGCATAGTCTATAAATATTGGAATGGTAAGAGTTTGATGACTAGACCTTGGTTATTTTGGAGCTTCTTCATATTCTTGTTGTTCTGCAACTTCTTCCGATTCTTGTTGAGTAGCTTTTTTAACTTGTCATAGCCCTATAACTAGAGTTTTTCTAATACTTATTAGATGCAACATCGGAGTAGGTTGTTCTACAACCTTTCTATTATTCTATGAGGAAGTGGTAATATGATGACCCTCTGTCCTATCAAATACTTTGTCTTGTCTGCGACTCATATAAATTTTAATAACAAAATTATGTCAATTATAATTAAATACATGAATAATAGGTAAATAGCCATAATAGAAATAAAAAGTAAATACATAGGTCAAAATAATGTAATTCTTAGATATTAAGGTATCAACTTATATTATGATAGCCAAAGATACACACACACATTACTTTATAACTAAAAAGGCTATTGATCTATTACATTTTATACAAATTTTCACAATAAGATTTAATTTATTTTATAAGTCTCCAAAAATATTCCAAAATTTAAGAAAACTTGTATAATATAATAAACAATTTCTCTATTTATATCAATTAAAATAACAACCAATCATTAGTAGAATCAATAGAGTAAGATGCACATACTAACTGCTAATTAAGATTATAGACAATAAAATATTGTCTATTAGCAGAAAAATTGAGACTTATAAACTATTCTCTACATTAACATAATTCAACAAATTATGTTGTCAAGGGATAAGAACGATACCAATTATCGTTCCATGGGACAAAGCAACGATATCAATTATCATTATATAGGTTGGGACAACGGTACTAATTATCGTTCCATGAGCAGGGGCAACGACATGCTTTGCCGATCATTGAAGTAAGGCAATGAAACCTTTTGCCATTTCAAGGGGACAACTACTACACCTAGCATCAGAGGAGAGCACGGGGCAATAATACCTAATGCCGTTCTCGTACATACCCACTATTGTACAATCCTAATATAAAAAATTGAATAAATACCTTCTCGTTGAGTTGTTGATGCTCATTTTCGGATATAAAATCTGAAAAGAAAGGGATAAAAAAATTTGGGGAAGTAATTGAATAAGAGAAAGAAAGGAGGGAGATGGGAGAAGGAGAGTTGTGGCCAAAGAATATAGTAGATGTGGCTTGTAGTTATGTCAGTTAGGCTCCGTTTGGTTTACACAAAACTAGAAGGAAAGGAAAAAAAATCAGATGGAAATCCATTTTCCTGTGTTTGGTTGCAAAAAAAATTGAAAGGAAAGAAAAAAGAAGAAGAAAACACTAAAGAAAATTAGCCTAGACTATTTTCCTAAGCTGAATGTGAGGAAAAAAAAGAAGGAAACGAAGGAAAATTTTCAGAACTCTCCTTCTTCGACCCTCCTTCGTTCCTGACACTCCTTCTCCTTTGATATCATCCTGCTCGTCCTCCTCTCTTCTAAGTTAATCAATCTCTTTTTTCGACAGACAAAAAACCATGGCGCCCACAAAACTTTGACATGCATAAAATCAAAAGCAGATAGTGTCAGTAGTGCCGTATGGTAATTGGCAAACGACACCACTCGATCTAGTTCCCCACCACCAAATATCACCATTATTCAAAAATGCGGCTCGGTCCAACGCACTTGTGAAGAATAACAGCTACGAATCCGAACATCAGATATCATAATGCAACACCAATAATAAAATAATCAATTGATCTAGTTCCCCATCCCGCCTGTATAACATTATTGAAAATAATATTGCTACCTATCCAGCAAAATCACACACCGTTTGTTCCCGACTGTTTCCACACCCCCATATCTGTTCCTGTCACTCAAGCTATGCTACGTATATATACTAACGTAACATCTGCCGCCCGTTTCACTCGCATCTTTGCTTTGGCACTAAATTGACATGATGGATGAAATCCTCTATTGTGATGTTCTGACAAATATCGGGCTCCAAATACATCACAAGTTTCATAACAGAGCTAGCTAGCAGCATCTATAATATTAATCAGCAGCCTCCCTATATCATAAGTTAGCTACCTTCTCCCCTTGGAACAACAACTACATTACATTCTATATGTTTCATACTTTTTATATCTTCCGTTGCAATATTAATGGGGCTCTCCTGATTTTTTCACAAGATAGCGGGTTACAAAAGCTGAAGTTAAATAATAATATAATATACTAGCTACCAAACACAGACAAATCCGATTAATGCAACTTTAACCTAATCGGCGGGGAAAGAAAAAAAATGCACTCCTTGCAGCATGACTCCCAACCAGATCAAATTTTGATTTGATGGGTTTTACTAGTAATCCAATGGATTTTATCCGAAACCCAATGGGTTTTACTTGATGGATATGTAAATAGATATGGATAAATAGATATAGATATGAATATGGAGGAAAAAAATACCTACCGGGTTTGGATACTGATATAGGTATAGGAAAAAAAATATGCAACGACTTTGGATACGGATATATGTATAGGTTTTCTTATTGGGTTTTAGTAACGAACATAATTAAATTTTAACAATCTAAGTATATAATTCTAACATTAAATTAATTTTATTTTAAGCTTGATGGATTTTACCTGAAGTTCAATGGATTTTATCTGAAACTTAATAGATTTTACCCCAAATCCAATGGATTTTATCCGATGGATATGTAAACAGTTATGGATAAATGGATATCGATATAGATATGGAGGGAAAAAAATACTCATGGGATTTGGATACAGATATTGGTATAGATTTTCTTATCATGTTTGAATAACGGATAAGGGATACCCGAACTGTTGCTATCCCTAATTAATATTTTACGGAACAAACAAGTGTACCAGTAACAAGCTATATTTTTCCCTTTTTATGTTTGTTGTAGCATGTTTTAAATGGAAAGGAATATGAAATATTTTGTATTTTGTTAGAATTTTTTGAAAACTATTATAAGTTATTCATGTAATATTTTAGGATAGTTCTATAAAAAAAATTGAAATTAGTATTAATTTTATTGAGTTTTTATAAATTTTTTAGAAATTTTATGTAATTTTTATTAAATATATAAATTTATTTAAATAAAAATATTTAACTTTTCTTAGAATTTTCTTTCTATATACCAAATACTAAAAATATTTTTTAAGAATTCAATTTTTCACAAAATTTTTTACAACAATCAAACAAAAGAAATAAAATTAATTTTCTTTAATTTTCTTTCCTCTATATTTTTCTTTTCACTTAATTTTTTTTAAACCAAACAGGACCTTAGAGTAAATAAGGTAAGAAGAGGATATATTTAGTATTTAGTTGTTATATATTTTTTTATATAATTTTACATTAACTATTGATTTTCCAAATATCGGCTAGTAAACATGGTGTAAAAATTAAAGATGAGGGCGAGGCAAATGCCCTGATAAAACCCTCCTCGTCCGGTACTCTGTAGCTGTCCCAGTTCATCTGCAACAGAGAGCCATCAATACCAGGGCAGTAGATAGCAATGGCTTGGCGTTGCGGATCTCTATCAAGATCTCTCTTCTCCACGGCTAGATCCTCATCCCTCCGCTCTCGATCGCCATCTCTTCCACATCTCCGTCCTCCTTCAACCTCCGCCAGTCGCCATTTCTTCAGCACTCCTTCCAGGTATATATATATATATATATATATATATTCATTTCCTCTCAAACCGCCTTTTTCTTTTATCCTAGATTTCTGCTCAAATCGAATTGAGCACAGGAGAGAAATAAGTGTAACTAGCTTGTTTGATAACGTGTGCTTGAATTTTGATAATATATCCTGCGCTCCTCCTTACGCTTCTGAATATTTTTCTTTTTCCTTATATTTGATAATAAATGCAGGAATTTTAGAGAAATAGGTTGCACGCAGTCGTTCCTACCACTTTATAGTGGTGCCATGGTTGTGCCACGATTGACTTCACACTTATCAGTGGAAGCTCGGGCGTGTTGCGAGCTTTACCATGGTACCTTTCGTCGTACTTGTCAGGATCGCTAGTAGTCTCTTTGTGAGTCCGTTTCTAGGACATTATTCATCTATTGATTTGCTAATAGTGCTGCTATCAATTAATATGTTGTTCCTTTTACATCCAATAATTGTGATACTAGAGCTATTAATAGTAAATATGTTACAGATTCTGTCGGTGATATATAAAGAATTTCCAATTCCCCAAATTTGTAATTATGGGTTTTGGGAAGAAATTGGGATTGGGATTATCGGGAAGGATGGAAAAGATGGTTGACCATGGCTCGGTACACATTTTCATCATCAAATGGACAAGCGCTTCATGATAGGCTATAGGTTCTGATTTTGTCCGTTGCTACTTTTCTCTAACTCTCATTTGTATGTGGTTAATCCGTTCTTACCTTTCTCTAATTTGTATGTGGTTGTTTATCATTATACTGAATCCATTTACATTCTACACACATCATGTATGGTAATATGACTAGGCATGTTCAATGGGTTGGGTTTGCCATGGCAATTTATAATCCAACCCATGAATTTAAATTATAATATAAATGGGCTGGGCTATTATTATGGGCTGAACCCATATATATACTATTTAAATATGGGTTTGTATGGGTTCAATTATAAGTGGCTAACTGGCTATGGGTTGCCATGATAATATTTATGTCAATTTCAAATGAGTTGATTATATGCCCCGCTCTGCGCATTCATTTTCTTAATGTCATCGACGGCCAGATGTTCGAAAAATTGACTGATAGTCAATCAAGGTTGGTTTTTTTTTTTTTGGAAGTACATAAGGACGAGCGGGGGCCAAAAAAATCAGGAAAGGAGACTGGAGGAATCGGGTACACCGGGATGGGGCTCAATCCGGTCGGGAGCTACTACCATTATACTAAGATAGAGCGAACATGCCTATTATCTTAACTCTTGGGGAGGAATTGTTGGAATCGTTTCTTTTTCAGATGCTCGCTACGTTACGTACGTGGTAGAAGGACTCGTAATTATCGGCCATTTGTTGTAATTAAATTTAAAAAAAAATAATTAAAAGTTTATTTAGATTTTTGAAAATAAAAATTAAAATATAGTTGTGAGAGGTGGGGAAAAAAACCATTTTTTCAAATGCATCCTTTAGTGTTTTGGATCCGCATCCATGTACGTACACACTTTTAGCATTTAATTTATATTGGTATTTGTTTTTTTTTTCCATGTCGTCCTATGCGAATTTATTAGTTATAAATATTTTATTGATGATTCTGATAATGCTATTAATAATAGCACTAGTAATTTTCAACTTTTCTACACTTCATGAGTCCTAGTTGTTGTCCTAATTAAATTGAGTAATTGAATTTTTGATTTGCTTGATAAATATATCAGAAATAGAATAAATATCTCACGCATTGATAAGTACTAGTGTAGTCATTTTGCTTTAATAAAATAATAATAATACATAGAGAATCAAGTGTTGCACTTTAGTTTGACATTTACTGAAAGACCTCAAGATACGAAGAGGAAGGAAAATAGTTGTAGTAATGGTGGTGGAAGGGGTGGCGGTGGAAGCGGTGGTAGTAATGGTGGTGGAAGGGGTGGCGGCAATGGTGGTGGACACGGTGATAGTAAAGATTAAGAAAGGCTTGTTTGTATAAATATTAACCCATGCTAATCCATGGTCAACCCATATAACCCATGGGTTATAATGGGTTGGGTTAAAAATTATTAATTATTTTATATAACCCATTGTGGGTTAGACAATGGGTTGTATAAGTTATATGGGTTAAGATACTATAGGTTGGGTTAAACCATGGCCACCCATTTGGACACCTCTAAATATGACTATGGATAATATAACGTACAGTCATAGATATGATAGAGTTTGAAGTAAGCATACATAGGAACATTTTACATGTTATTTGGCCATGTGTACATGTCTTGTTTTGTTGCTAGCTTGCTAGCATCAGTATGTTGACCTCTTTACCTCCCCTTTGTGTGTTCCCATCGTAATCCAAGTGTGGTGATAATCAATATAGCGTTCCATTGCTTAGACAACTCTCAAGCTTTTCCATGACAAAATTGACCTAACACTGGCATCCCCTTTGTTCAGATAGACACTGAAACGAGATTGATCAGATTGTAGTGATCTAATCTTGATCCATTCTGTCTGAGGCCAAAGGTTGTTGGTGTTCTGTAATTTTCTGTTTTTGAGGTCATAATTTCTGGATTCCAGCTCTGTTTACCATATATTTATTTATTAATATATGAACTTCAACATCAAAACTGATGTAGTATCAACATGTAGCATGTTGACGTGGCATCTTACTAATAGAAGAATGGTTAGTTGTCATCAATCAGTAGTTACATCATGTTCATAATGTATAGTATGTTATGCTCACAGTACTTCGTTCCCATATAGGTTTACTTTTCCTCCTCTTGTTGTAACACATCTTAGCGTGTTCATGGTGGCTCACTAGTATGAAACAGTGGTCCTGAACCTGAGTTAACAATTATAATTAGTTACAGAATTTGATCAACTGCAAATATGATCTGTAGAAGCAATCTGTTAGTTCTATCCCAGCATAAAATCTCCATTCGGGAGAATAACTGTCAAGGCCTTCTCCAAACTGTCTGTTCCTTCTTGCAGATTTACAGTAATCTTTTTTGGCTCCTTATTATTGTCTCGTCAGATTATATAAGCAATTGTGGAATTTCAAATTAGACCATTCATGCTGAGTGTTATTGTACTTCTAATAGCTGACTAAAGGAAAAAGTGGGTGCCTCTCGTCCATTATTTCAGTCATGTTAATTCTGTTGGACCCTACTGCTGCTAATTGTTCTTGGATTTCCTCTTTAACGTGCACTGGGAAGTTTTTGGACCTTGGAACATTATGAATATCCACTGCTTTGTATTTCTTCTTTTGCAAAATTGTATATATTTTCTTCTTTTTCTCGAAATATATTTGAAGAATTTGCATCAATTACTTGCATCACCAGATTAAGAATGTTTTCAGGTCGGTTTTTTCATGGGTGTGGCATGTTTGATTTATTTTATTTTTCTTCACTGTTATCATTGACTTGATGGCTTGACGGACTTTTTATTGTGGTGTCATTGCAGGCACTTGAATACTTTTGATTTTTAGCTAAGCAGAGCAGGTTTATTAATGCCGTTGAGCAGTTAATTAGAGACCCATTCTATTCCTTGATCTTTGAAGTATCAAAATAAGAACTATCCTCTTACCAGCGGACTGCTTGAAACCTCCATGAATGGAAGCAGATGAAACTAAACCCATTATTTGTTGAGCACTGTCGTTTATTCCTTAAAATTTTTCTGTTTAAGACATCATCAAGTGTCAAATTTTTAGTTAACCACTTTTCAATTAGCAACTTCCTCTTCCTGAGTGCATATTTGTGGACTTGCTTCTGGCCTCTTCCAACTTTTGCTGCTCAGGTCTTGGTAAAACAGCTTCGCTGAGAGTGTCCATTTTCAACTTCCGGTCTTGAAATGATTGATTGTTCAACATCGTGGTGCTAGATGCTTGGTCATTTTCGAGCCGTGTATGTTGCTACAGGAGCGCACTTCAGTCCTAGCGTGCATATAAACGATGTTAGTCTAGTTAGGCGGCAAAGGGGATGTACATCTTGATACTTTTGGAGCCTTGTAAGGAAACAAGCAGGTTATGACTCCTAGGGCGCCTGCAGCGTGGGGTCCTGTTATTCCCAGGCCATTGGAAACGGCAAGGAAACCATTCCCAAATAGAATGTATTCGCCATCTTATTAACATGTGATTGATCCCATGGAAAAGGTTGAATGAACATATATATTTTTATTTTGGAGGGGGGCTCCGTGAGATGGTCCTTTAATTCCTTCTGATGACTTTTGAAGCCCTTTAATTCCTATCAACACGTAAAGCTGTATACTCTCAATAGTACCTTGGACTCAGCTTTCTTAGTGGATTGGTTCGTCAAAAGTGTGACAGTAGCACTAGATACACAGAATGCATGAAGTATCACACCACCTGAGAAACATTAGCAACCAAAAAATTTTGAGCTGCAGGAAAAAAAGGAAAGAAGAAGGTCCAGCAGCAAAGACTCGAGCAGAACGCTACCAGCGAGCAGCAACAAAAATCTTACCAGGCCACACAGTACATACGGGGAAAAATGAACATGACCAACAAAGTGATCGGGAATATGAAATCTTAGTTTGAATTTGGTAGTAGATTGTAAAACAAAGTAAAGCTTTGGCCGAGAGGGCGACAACAAGATCTAAAATTCCAGATATAAATCAAAGTAAAAGATATGTACCAGACAATAAATGAGAGCTCCGATAACACAGGAGTGAGAGTATAGAAGAGAAAAGGTAGATTGCCATACTTTTAGCAAAAGAGCCGGAGAACCAGTGGG
The DNA here is from genome assembly GCA_030549775.1 of Tamarix chinensis. Lineage (NCBI taxonomy): Eukaryota > Viridiplantae > Streptophyta > Magnoliopsida > Caryophyllales > Tamaricaceae > Tamarix > Tamarix chinensis. Next base: position 43,801,277 of record CM060182.1, read on the forward strand.
ATGCAAAGGTCGGGCAATATGTCGACAGTGTAGTTCAGAAAAAATTGACTACCAAGTAAGAAGCGGAAGCAAAAAAATATGGTTGAATGACGATGGATCGGAGGGATGTGAAGGAGCGTCGCCAAGGATACCAGGTATTGAGGGAGTTTTCTAACCCCCCCTTAAATCCAGGAATAAGAAGGACGGTAAAATTTTATTCACCCACCTTTTTTTTCGCGTATGTGTGTGTCATATACAGTGAGAAGGATGAAATACAGTTACATGGCTACTATATAGGCTGTTGGAGTAAAATTGAACTTTTGTTCTTTTCTGGGTTTAGTGGGAGATATGATTTTAAGAGAGTTTATATTAGCTAGTTTGAGTTGGTAGTTCGGGTTCTTTTATTACTACTTGGATCATGAATCCAAGCGGACTTAATAATCCTTTGACAAAAATTTTTAAACCATGTCTAACTCTTTTCTCTCTTCTTTACTCGGTAAATCTCAGTTTCCATATTCGTACGTTTTTAAACGTTCCTATCCTTAGGTGCAGGTATAGGAGCCAATCTTCAAGGGTTGTGCCGTTTACTTTGTTGTTTTTTTTTTTTCTTTCTATTTAAGCACCGGCATATCTCAGTTTTAAGTTTGCAAAATACAAGCATTCATATTCCGTTTTTCTGATTAGAAAAATTCTGGGCAAAGTTCTACCGATTCCAAATCTTCCATTCTTGTGTGCATGAGAATGGGAGATGTTGTGTCAACGTTGGTCTGGCTGAATGTTCGCATCAAGGAAGCGTTCTTATTCGCGGCACAATAAACTAATTCTGATAAGTTCTTTTCGTTTCTGATTTGGTCCTCGTTTTGTTAAAATTGCCGTGTTTGCTTCAATAGTTTCTATCATAGGCGTCAGGCACAAATGGTCCCTGGGATGCAGCCACCTGTGATTTCAGAAAGGAGAGCATCGGACAACTCCTAAGGTGGAGAATCAAAAGCATGGCAGCCATAGGGGAGATCAGGGCCTATCCCCGCCACTCTATTTCCCTCCCTGAAATAGTGATACACTCTACAATGAGAAAGCTGTGCCATTAAGTCCCGAACAGCCATAACAAGGTTAGCATAAGGATGATGGGAGTAAGAAGCTCATGAGTAAAGCCTCACCGCTACTTATGATTCACCGGCTATGTGGACCTGTTGGAAGCCGCGAGCAATAGCCTCATGCAGACCATGCCAGATAGCCTAAAATTCGGCTAAAAGGACCGAACAAACCTGAACCGCCATCTGCCACAAGAAGTAATCCAATCCCTTGCTACGCCTCCTGCCGCAATAGGACCGGGGTTGGAGATTACTCCCCACTCCAAACACAGGAGAAAAGGAAATAAGGTACATATATTTCCTACACCCATGTAACATGTTCCCCATCCCAAGAACGTCCTTAAGATGCACATTTTTGGCTCATCTTCCTGAGGCTAGGAAGCTCTATCCTTTTTTGGAATTATAACAAGCGATCTTAGGAAAGCCAAGTGAGCAAGAACGTCAACGTACTAAAAGGATTTTAGTTTTTTAATTTATCTAAAAATATATACACGCTGATATAACATAATATAAATATATTCAATTAATAATTTAACAGGTATGTGGTGAGTCTTGTCCAATAACATAGTATTTTCTCCGTGTCTATAAAAAAAGAAGTTTTGTGGGTTTTCAAGGACAAACTTTGACTGTTTATTAATCTTAAATATAATACATTATGATATAAAATAATATTATTATATTCTTATTAAAAAGTATTTTTATAACATTTACACACACACATATTAATGATGAAAGTTTATCTTCAAAATGTATAAATTCTTTCTTTTGTAAAGAGAGGGAATAGTTTAACCCTATATTATTATAATAAATGGCTCAAATTTTCTACTACGAACATACACTGATGTCCAGAACATTTGTTTAACCCGACATTCCATTCTCGAAAACTTTATTCGTTTCTATCATGTATCCGTGCAACCTTGTTGAATATTCATAGAACCTTCTAAAGTTGTAAGTTTTGGACTTAAAATGAGTATTCCAACGCCCTGGGCCTGGATGCGGCATTTTCATTATCATTGCCTTCATTGTTGCTTTTCCAAAGAAGGCCAACAAAAAGGGTAAAATTCTTTCGATGCAAAGGAAATAGAATGAATGGCTTTTAGATTTATCAGAATCCAATGAAGATCAGTACGTTTATCATGTTATGCGCCCGAGTGCCGCCGTGCAAGGTGTTCTCGGATGAAGCAACTGAGTGAGACGTGGTATAAGGATTATAAGGCCATTATGTGATAAATTGCCATTATGTGATAAATTACAGTTTGTTCAGGAGCCACTATAAGATCATATCCAAGCTTTGAGATGGACTCCTTAATATTGTCTTACCATCGATCATTGGCCAGTCAGAGTCAAATTTTCTTAAAGGTAGGATAGGAATGTCATGGACAATATATGGGTGGGCATCTAAAGCTGTTGAGGAGCGTAAAGCAAAGCGTGCTGAGTCAATTCTTTTTAAAATTGACTTCCATAAGGCATATATGACCGTAAGTTGGAAGTTCTTGTTTTGGTGTTTTTGGAGAGGATGGGTTTCCCTACTAAGCGGAGAAAATGGATGGAAGCTTGTGTTATGTCGGCTTCCACTATGGTTTTGGTGAATGGCTCTACGACCATTTTTTTTTGACCGATCGACCAAAGGTCTCCATTAGGGAGACCCACTGTCGCCCTTTCTTTTCAACTTGGTAGCTGAAAGCGCTTAATTTGGCCTTGCTTTAAGGCTGCCAGTGAGGGGTTGTGGCAAGGCGTTGTGGTGGGCAGAGACGACCTTCTGATATCACGCCTGTAATTTGCTGATGATACAATTCTCTTTTGTCTAGAAAACGATGGGTTTGTAAAGAATAATGATAGTGCCCTTATCGCTTTCCACCGAGCTTCGGGGTTGCATGTTAACTTCAGTAGGAGCACCATTATAGGGGATACTGTGGATGACTCCTGGATGTGGATAGCTTCTTCTTCCTGTCAGGTGCAATATTGGTAAACTCCCGTTGTTTATATACTAGTACTTGGGTGTTTCTATTGGAGGAGCCCCTAACAGAGTTAGCTCTTGGGAGCCCACGATCCGCAAGGTCGAGACTAGATGTCTTGAAAAGGGAAGTTATTATCAATCGGAGGCCGTCTCACTCACTCTTATCAGATCGGTTCTATCAAATCTTCCGGTCTATTTCTTATCTCTGTTCAAAAATTCTAGCAACAGTGGTAAAGAGGATAAATTATAGTTTGGTACGGAAGTAAAATGGCTGAAAATAATTTTCTACTATTTTACGTATTTAAAAATAATAAAAATAATTTAAATAAAATGCCTATTTATAATTAAATTAAAATTTAAAATAGATATTTATAGAAGAAAAAAATATTTAATTTCACATAAATTATATGAGACGAGAGTAAATATTTAAAGGCAGAGAGGGCCTGGCATTCAGAAGGCCTTGCTCATCAAATGGGTAATGAGGGTTTATTAGTGGAGGTGATGTCTTGTGCATGGAATCAGGCCCAAATACGGTAACTGTAAATCTGTAATAACCCCTTGTTCCTTGAGTGGAAGATTTCGAGGATGGGTGGATTATGGAGGTCAGTGCGCAAATATGTTCTCAGTAGTAGCCAACCGATTTCCAATCTTTGTAATCGACGTTTTAGGCGTCGCATTGGGAAAGGTTCGGCAACTCAATTTCGGAAAGATCTGTGGCTTCTGTGAAGACTATTTTTCCCAGGATATGCGTCTGGAATGGTGTTTCTTGGCAGTGGGTTCTGGAATGGAGATGAAAATTATTTCATATGGATTTTGAGCAAGAAAGGTTTGTTCGCAATTAAATCGTGTCATGAATTTCTTGCTAATCTGGGCCGCAATTTGGTTCCGTTCAGAATTGAAATCTTTTGCTGAGTCGCCGAAATCTTTTGTATTTGCGAAGGAAGACAGCCATAGATCCCATTATTGAAAATCAAATATATATAATTCAGATAATTTTTAAAATACTCATTGACTCATAGTATACCCAAAGATTTTAATAATTTATTTTTATATTGAGAACTATTTTTATATTTTGTTGAACTTTATATATGGTTTATATAAGTAGTTTTTCCTTTGAGTTTATAAGTAGTCTTATAATTAGTATGTATATGTATGGGCCTTATATTTTGTTTAAATTATACTCGTGACCAATTTTATGTTTATTTAGTTTTAGAATATTTTTGCACCATCATTGTTTGGCTTACATTGTTCATAGTTAGATTATTTGATACACACACACACACACATATATAAAGATTTCATTATTGTTTTTCAGGTATTTCATAACAATTTAGTTTGTTGCCTTTTTTTTATTATGTAAATTGTATATTCTTTTAAATTATATATATATTCATTCCATCTATTTTCAAAAGTAGAAAAATCCATTGTTTTATAGAATGCACATATACATGTAATGACTAAGCATTCACTATTTAAATCCATAATATTTTTTTTTGTTCATTGGACAATAATATTAATGTAACAAAAAAAACTACAATTAAAATTTAGAATAACTATAATCCATGCTAGGGTGAAATACTAGTATTTAAAAGAATAGACTCATAGAGGTAAGAAAAATAGTTGTAGATTGATTTCACATTCAAAATAATATATAGAACAAAAATAATATAAAGTGATGTATATCAATATTTATGTGTGTGTATTAAATATTAATATATTTGTCTGAAGATACTTTATAATAAGTTGTGATTAAAAAGATAGATAATTTCAGCAATTTTACTAATGATAATTATACATCAAAGATGGTGTACCTATGAGGATGTGTATTTACTATAGTGTAGGGTAGAATTTGTAAAAACAATTAATAATATTATTCTATTCAAATTCTTGTTTTTAAGTTTTCTACATACAAGAGAACCATTTTTATATCATAATATTACACCACCAATTTAAAAATTATTCTATAATAAGTTGTGATAAACATATTTACAAATTATAATATTATACCTTTCACAATTTTTTTAGAGGGGATAGCCATGGGAGGAAGTGCAACCATACAACAAGTTCTTAGCTTGAAAAAATGACAAGAAAAAATGTAGATAAATACCCTTTTTTTTTGATAAATTTTAACCTCCAATAAGTGTATGTTAATCCATGTGAATTAGAAATTTAAGAGTGCAACTAGGCTAGAGGATCATGTGCATTTGAGGAAAAAAAAACAAAAAAGATGACAATATATATTGAAATGAGAAGGGACGAGAAAGTCAAAGAGAGAAAAAAAGGGATGAAGATTGAGCATTTTGCAAAAACTTCCAAATTGGAGTAGTTAAGTTTGTGAATTCAAACATGTCAAAATGTAGGAATATCAACCACCTTTTTCATTGGCCAAACACAAAATGAAAAACGAAGTTGCAAACTATAGTTTTAAAAGTTCAATCTAGATCTAACAATTCATTAATCTTCCTATTTAAAAGTCACAAAACAATATTCGATCCTTTGTAGAATTTTAATATGGTAGAATCATGTTAGGATCTTACAATCATATGAATGATTGGTAAAATTTTATAATTCTAGATAGAATCTTATAATTTTATGCAACAATTATTATTTTTTTAATTTTCTTAAATCTATTTTATCATATATTCTAATTATATTTCTTCCATGACCCTCTAATGCTTAACCATTGTATGATATCTTAAGGCATAATTAGAGAGTATGTAGCAAAATCCTAGTTCTCACAATTGGCTTTAATATTTAGAACACAATAAGTTGTATGTTTTTCTATACCCATAATTTTAGTATGGTTTCATAGTAAATTATTGATGTTATTTATTTCTATCATTTTATCATAATTTTTACTCATTTGGCATTTTGTTATGACGTTGTTGTCTTAGTGTAGTTACTAATTAGTACTTCAACTTAATTAGTGACTGCATAAAAATTTAACAATGTGTTTTTCTATTCTTTAACTTTAAATATGGTATTTTATACAATTCTACTATCAAATTCTATAAATTTGACTCTAAAAGCCTCCATTGATCTTATATGGAATCTCATTCCTAACAACATTATTACAATCCGTTACGTTTCATAGTAAAATGCTTTTGCAAATAGGGCATATATATATATATATATATATATTGTATAAAACATAACCCTAGCTAAAAAAATATTCCCTCACCTTTAGAGCCTAGAAATGATAGTTATGACGGTTATCTCCGCAACAAAAGAACTACCTCCACTTTCCTTAACTACATGCAGACCCACTTGAATGGCTAAGGCCTAAATATTTGGCCTCCTCCTAGCTATAATGTATGTTATAGAAGGCTTCCCCAATTGACAATGGCATCATATTTAAATCTAAAAAAAAGAAGAAGCTAATACTCTATGTTTGGAGGAATGATAGCCGTTGGTTGTTGGCTTTCACAATTAATTATTTTACCTTATTTAAATAGTATTTTTCGTAAAGTAGTAGAAATTTTGAATAGTTTCTATTGACAAACAATTGTTGGATTTCAAAACATTCAACCAAACATGTCTTATGTTTATGATCATGATCACCTTACATTTGTATGGAGTTTAAACTTTAATAGGAGCCTGTCAACCTACAAACTTGTCCATCTTATCGTGAAACACCTAGTCTTGTGAGTTTTGTTTGCCTGGCTTCATCAACACTGGAGCTATAAAAAAATCCCTATTTAACCCTATTTTCCTTATTTTATTTTCAAATTAGATTTTATCAACAAAATTTTAATAATATGAAAAATTAATAATAATAATTATAAAAATAATAGTGACGATAGCTATAATAGTGATACTAGTAAAAATATATAAATTATAGAAATAATAATTATAAAATATCAATAATGGCATACTAAATGTTGATATTAAATTAAATCAAATTAGAAAAATTAGACAAAGAAAATAGTAACTTCGTATATTAATAAGACACATAAAAATTGGTATGATTTTATGGTGTCATAGACTGTATTGACCATGAGATCTTTGCCTACTGTTTACATTACCTTATCTAATAGGTCTAAAAGACCTTAAACACATATTACAAAAGAAAAATAAAAATATGGCAATAACAACCACCCTAATGTAAACTCTCTATGGATTAAAGGTAGGCAAAACATGCACCATATTATCCATTAGATTAACTTCGATTGAGTGTATGTTAGTTGTAATACTCAACAAGCATCTCATCTCTATCCCACTTTTTTCAATTTCATACAGCAAAACTTTCAAACACTTCAATAGTGGGATTTTGGTTATGAAGCCTTTTGTTTCATCAATAATTATTTTATCTAAGTTATTCTTTATTTTTGAATTTTAACTAAAATGCACCTAAATTATTTCACATATTGTATTAATTAAAAAATACAAAATTTCTTAAATCACTTTTAAAATTAAATATTGAGAGTTAACATTTTTATACTAATTATTGTTAATAATTGCAATAAATGGCAATTTATTCTCAAATACCTATTTCCATAATAAAAAATAATTGGAGTTAAATATTTTTGTGGATAATTGATTCCTTCATTAAAATAGATTACATAGTATTACAAGATTTTAACAACATTGTGTCATTACATATTAGTACAACACAAAATGACATAAAAATTATATAAGTATTACAACATCTAAACAACATCATAACAATACATATATACTACATCATAAAATATCAAACAAACACAACAATTACATAAATACTACAACATTCAAAAACTATTGTGACACTACATAGATACTAAAACATAAACTACCAAGTTGGCATAAATATTACATAAATAATACACTACTACAAAAATACAAGTAGACCACAACTTAAATATAGTTATTGTTACAAGAACAACCGTATATAACCCATTTAGTAAAATATGGAGTGGCTTGGGGAAAATGGTGTTATTACGAGGAGATATAGACAACAATTGTAATATAATAGCAATCATATATAATGTCTTCTAAAGAGGACACTTTACAAAAGACTATACAAATGTTTTATTTTGATACCACTGTCCATAGTTCAGTGAGATTTTTTCCCATGGTATAGATAAAATTTATAGTTTAAAACCATTTTCTATACCTTAATTTGGTTCCCCCCCTTCTTCATTCCCTTTAACCTATATAGATATTTACTTTAACCCATTTACTTGAACGCATAAGAGAAAACTTTCAGCGACATGTATGACCTCCACTATTTATATCATCTCAAACCTTCTTCTCATGTCATCGTCATCATCTTTTCCTCTTCTTTTTGGTGTTACCATTATTCTTCAAACTTTAGATATAAATTTTTCTCCTTCATTCTTATTTAATGTTACATAGAACCTTGAGTTCTCCATACTTAAATAGTTTTGTTTACTTGAAATATGTTTGCTCAAATTCAATATTTAGTATGTTATATACCATTTAAAATTGGTTTTTAGTGTTTCTTAGAGTGTTGTTCACTGTCATGTGGTTTTATAATTTTGCAGTTTTTGTTTCTCTTCTTATTTAGCATATGTGCTTCACATGCTCTATTATTTGGTTGGTTGCTATTATTTTATCAGTAAGGAGGATACGATATTAGTTGCTACTGGCTGGTTAGTTACATGTTATATTATAGTATTGCTACTAATTTGAATTTTGTTTCTTGTCATGTTGTTGTATAATTTTATAGTGTTTTCATTTTCCTTATTATATGGTAAACTAATCAAGAAGAACATTGTGGAATTTTACATTGATTTTTGTAATGCTAGTTTGATGTGTATTGAAATTTTAAAATATGTTAAGAGAAACTAGGTTTCGGAATTTTTCTTGCATGCTTGTTTGAAAATAGAAAAAAAAACCTTGATTAATGCCTTATTAATATCCAAAAATTTTGTGTTTTGATGGTTGGACTCATGCAGTTGGTATGGCATCTTAAGATGATAAATTTGGAAAGGGTGTTAAAGTAAAGAGAGAGAAGATGTATATGAAGAATGTATCTAAGTTAAGGAACCAAAAACTTATATGTGTAGTTGATGAATTTACTAATGAAGAGTGCCAACCGAAGATAATAAGACATACTGTATAAGATATGTAAATGCTAGGACTCATGTAAGGGTCTCTATTACAATTCTTAACAAAAGGAAAAGTACCTAAAGAGACAAAGAAGAAGTTATGGACTGATATATACGTGTATAATGATCATTAATACACCAATATTATATCATTATTTAAATTATATACTAATAATATTTATTACACTCATGATGTAGAGTGGTTTTATGTGCCCCAATGTTGTAAGAAGGTCATTCTTCAAAGGTGTGCTAAATCTCGGAAAGGCTTAAAGTTTGACTTAACATGTATTTACATGGTAGCTAAAGATGGAAGTTACCTATCAAAATTGGTAGTAAATTATTAGGGTGTGATCATACTTCAACAAAGGATTGAGTTTGTTGAGTTGGAAAAGTCATAAGAAGCTAAGGTATGTAATGACCCACAATTTTTACTATGCCTTAAATAATACTTATAATAATATATTAATTGATTCTCTCTATCACTTGTATGTTGTCGGTGACAAAAGAATAGCCAAAAGGCAGATAAAAATGACAAGAAAGATGCTTACCCCTCACAAGAATTTGCATATCAGCAATAATGTTACAAGAAAAGAGTTGGTAAGGAAATAAATTAGTTCATCATATATTGATTATTGTTAGTTTTAAATGATAATAACTAACTTACCTTTTCACTTGAGTCTAAAGGAGAAGGAGGCAAAGGACTGCACAAAAAAGAAAAGTATTCTATATATACATCATATAAGAGTCAATGTTTAGGTGAGGGTTAAGATATATAAGAAAACAAGAAAGGCTACAAATGAACTAATCAAAAAAAAAATATTTGTTAAACTTGTAAGGGTTTAAAATTATATTATTCTCAATATAATTTGCATATCATTTATTACTTCTAATTACATTCATTTTTTTAGTAAGAGGAGGTCCGAATAATAAGAGTGTTGGGGAGTGGACAAAATGATGTCCTTGATCGCTCAAGCTTTGGGCACCAATAATGTAACACCCTAAATTTTATCTAATCCTAATCCCGGTAATCAATATTTTTATTTTATCATAATTTTTTAATCCTAAATCTAAAGCTAATCATAATCCTAATTTTAGGTAATTAATATTTTAACCTAACCCTAACCCCATATGATTGATAAACTAATTTTATCCTAATTTTATAATATTAAATTTAAAACCAATTCTAATCTTAACCCTAAATTCTTTTTCCTTTACCCCTTTTCTTTCCTCCTGTCCTCTTTTATTTCCCCATTTTCTTTTTTCTTTCTTTCTCCTCATCCTAATCGACCTATTTTCCCCCTTTCCTCTTCAAGCCATACACCACCTCTTACATGACTCCTTTTCCCTTCCCTTCCTATCCGCCATTGCTTCACTTACTCATTACACTAGCCTCCCTACACCTGCCTCTACAAACTAGCCAGCATGCCATGTCCCTATCCTTCCCCAAGTAATTTGTCGAGAAAACCTATGCCCTCAAATCCTTTCACCATTAGTTTGTTCCCCATTTCACATGCTCTCCCCATTCCTACACACACACACACACACACACACATTCCCTTCCATTTCATTCATAATTTAAAGCCACATGACTATCTCCTCTCCAATCCTTCTCCTTCCTTCCATTGCCCATGTTTTGGTTTCACTCAGCTATCGCCACCACCTTTCACCATCACCACCCATCGCTAGCTCCACCATTCCCAACCTCCACCGCATCGTAGACCAATCGCCAACAACCACCACCCTCAACCAATCCCTTTTACTCCTTTCTTCTTATTCTCTGGCATATTCTTTGCCTTTCCTAAATGCCCCTATTTCTAGTTTTGTCCCTCGCACAGTCGTGCACCCTCCTTCGCACAATCGTGCACACCCTTATTCATGTGAGCCATGCTCTTCCTTCAAACAATCGTGCACACCCTATGAACCATCATTCCCTTCTCCAACTGCTCCCACCACCTAGCACCATCAACCCACTTTGCACCACCCCCAACTGCACCACCAACCTTATGCATCACTATCTACCAAATTACTCCAACTTCGTAGTGCCCACCCCACCAGTATGGGGCCTTCATGTTTCCCCCATCAATGTGAGGACCTACCGTAGCAAGCCCCTATCTATAATACTTGGTAATTTTCATTTAATAATAATGATGATGATGATTTAAATTTTAATTACTATTCCTACATGTATATAGAAATTTAACAATGCGTTAGTTAACTATTAAGTAATTGGGTGGATCCAATAAAAAGCCTTTTGACTTTCTCCATAAGTAACCTTACCACATCCCCACAATTATTAGTAGTTAACTATGTTGGAGAATAACTTGAATACTGTGACAATATAAGAAATTTAGAGCCAAATATTTTGATGAGAAAATAAGAAGGAAAACCTGTGTCGTGGTAAACCCACTGACTTAGAAGCGACTTCATCTTCGACTAAGTGCAATCGGCTACATGGACGTCACCACCCCAAGATTAACACGATGCTCTTCTTATTCGTGCACTCAAGAGAGAAGAGTTGGAACTCTATACAAGCTCTAAACTGAAGAAGAGAGGGATGAAGAGAATAAATAATAAAATGCCCCCATTATCAGCAACTACTGCTCTATGTGGGATGAAAATCAAGTAGTAGTTACGCCAATTAAAACTGTTTTAAAAGCAAAACCAATTTTAAGCAAAGCTAATTTTTTCATGTGGGACAAAGGGACCAAAGAAAACAAGGAAGAACCTACAAAGCAAGATAATACAAAGGTCTTGCATTACCAACAAACTAAACCCTTTGTATGATGGATATTAGCCGTCATTTCCAAGAAAGAGAGAAAAACACCATTCGGCATAGGAAAAAAAATTAAATTAGGAGACGAATCTCGGTATCATCTCGGTACTTCCATCAATTGAGTTAGGAGACGCATATAAAGTTGATTGGAGGACGGACGATTGTAGTGTAAGGTAGCAACTAAATTGATGGACTTACTTCGCTTACTTGTGTCATGAGTTACATTGTTCGACTAATCTTTAGTTTGTGGATTGTGTTCTACTATACACCCTTGTCCTCATGTTAATACACACACACACACACACACACAACGTAGGATTTGATATGACATTGACAACCATCATGGAGCAAGGTTCGGACATTGTTTGTAAAACATTGATTAAATGACATTCCAATTTGATACCGTCAAGGTGGGGTACGTCGATTTACACAGGTATGCTATGTAGCACATGCCCTATCTTCTATCAATTAGGTTAAGTTAATATGGGACTTTTGTTTTTCATTGTTTAATGATCAATTTCGTTCACATGGTTTGACTATTGGAAAGTTTTTTAATCAAAAATACAAAATAAATAAATAAGATAAAAATCAATTAGGATGTGAGGATAGCGTAGTAATTAGCGGCCATCTACTACATTATATTAAAAATCTTACAAGAACGTATGTGCACTACTGCATCCTATTAATTTACTACGTAAGACTTACTAAACATTATCATTTTTTTTTCTCTTTGAAGCGCAAGTAGTGAGTAAATAGTATGATCAAGATAATATATTTATATTAGTTAGTACTTTAAATGGTGTCAATAGTAAACTAATTTCTTTGTGTAAAACTTTTATAGTGCATATGTTAATTATGCATTTATTTAAAATAAATGGGCTTATCTAGCTATATGACCTTACGTGTATATCTAACATTTTGTATATTTAGGTCCCATGGATGATATTTTATTTTTATATATATTATAAATATACTATGGTTATAAAGAGTTGCTTCTATAAAAAAATGTTTCCTTTATTATAAGTATATTACAAGGTTTGTATCTTATATGATTGCATTAAGTTTTGTTATTTATGTTAGTGTATAATTGGATCCTAAGAGACTTTGACTTTTATTAGTTAATTAATTTATTTATTGGAAGTGCTAGTTGGAAAATTATTTTATTCTGTTCTTTTTGAACTGGTGAATGGAGTGATGACCCTAAGTAAGTATATTTCTATTTAATTTGGAAATTTTACCTATTACGAAAAGTGGATAAAGTGAAGTTAATATGGTAGATTGCGTGACTACACTTAATTAAAATACCATAACTTAAAGTGGAATATAAAGTGGATTTTGGGTCCTTCAGTTTTTCGTCTCTTGAAGTTGAGGATCGGCAATAACCTTTCTCTTTTCTCTTGTAGATATCTATTTATTTTCTAGCTATATCTAGTTAAGGCTCCTCGTCTATTCTATAGGCTTTTCCGGACCCTATTAGGGGATGTACACACTTAAGCATAGGATGACCGAGGTGGTAGGTCTTAGTTCTGAATTCTAATGCATCCATCTCATGTATTTTGGATTTGTACTAGGATTTAACCTTCAAACTCTTATTTAAGTTTATGAATCTATCTTATTGTCTATTTTATTGTGATTTAAATGTTAATAAATTTACCTTATATTCGATGTAAGAATAGTATGCTGAGATAGATTTATGTCGATTATATCGATAACACCAAATTATATTATTATTACGCTTCGGCTAAGATAAAATTTTCTAGTAGTAAATTTTGAGATATTATATAGAAATATAGTGGTCAAGTCCATATGATACCACATTGTCAAGTACTTTTGGGCAGTGCCCTATTTCCCACACTTTTAAGGATGAGGTCAACTATCTAAGAACCAAAGTTGATACTTTAAGATCAAGACAAGTAAAGTTAATTATCAAACAATAAAGGATTGAGGAGAAATGGTTAAAGTTCATGAATGAAAGAGCATCTAACCTAGTGATTGCCATGATTATATCTATTCCCACTCCTATGACCCCGAGTATTAGACTTATCCCCAAATTATATGAGGTAGTATACTTCATTTTTAATTATTTTATTATGTAAAACATATATGCAATTGAGATATATAAATTTAATACAAATCTTGAATATAGTATGAATATAAATATGATCTTAGGATATCGTAAGAAGGGATTATTGTCACCCAAGGAACCACTCGTGTTTGGAGCTCCACATTATTGAAGTGAATCTGAACAATATCTATGATGGATTTATTTTTTTAAAGGTACCCTTTTTGAAAGTCAATTATCGTGATTTCTTATGCTTCAAAGGGAAGTCACTTGGATGATTATGAAATTTAGTTATCCTCAAGGACGTAATAATATTATTAATAGCTAGAGTTGAATTAATTAATATCTTAATTACTATCTATTAACCTTTTTTATTTCTTTTTGACTAGGATGGTAAATTTTATGGAGGCATCTAAGTTTTAAGGAGAAAAAAGAGAAAAAATTAGAGGAAAGCACAATACACTTCCTATCAACTATCAAGAGATATCTCATAGGATGAATATGTATTTTGATGATGTCTTGCACGACTAAGATTTCAGCATATAAGTTGAATTAGAACTATTCTTGTTTTTCAAGACCCAAGAAGTCAATGTATATATAAGAGCTAAGGACAAAATCCATTTGTTGGTTAGAAGTTTTCTACAAGCCTAACATATAAAGGCATAGATGAAGTATAACTTCATTCAATTTTAATATATAGCTATATTCAACAATATTATTGTTATTTTTAAATTATTACTAACACATATTTATATAATTACTTTCTTATAGGTTTTTAAAAGACAGAATTATTAGTGAAGAGAATGACCATATGGATAGATTCTTATGTCCTCAAGTAATATCTTATAGGAATCTCATACGACAAATGGGGTATGTGGTCTAAGCGATAAGGGTGACTCAACATTGATTTATTTTTGCATCATTTTCTTTTTGTTTTCACATTAGATTTTTGTCATTTTACATCCATTGAGAATGATGACATGTTGGTTTGATCCTTCAAGAGGAAAATATCTTAACATTCCACAAAAGGTTATTGATAGGTAATTACTTGATTTCTAGATTTAAAAAATTTATTTAATTGATATATTTATGTACATCAATTACACCATATAAGAAATATAAAGAGAAGGAAAAGGATAGAAATAAATTACACTAATGGACTTACATGAAGGCGTGTAAGTAATTATTTTTAAATATTTTTTTTTATGTTTTAATGTTTATTAGTTAGTATAGTTCTAACAAATTAATATGTGCATTTTAATAGTGTCCAAAATAAGGATATAATGACAATGGCTATTTTGTCATGACAACGAATGAGAGATTTGAAGGTATGTATTGATCATGACATACATGCATACGTATATATAATATTAGCATTATCAATTCAATTAAATACTTATAACCATGCAAATTATGATCCTCTTTATTTTTCTTATTTATGTCAAAATCACGAGGTAATATTTTTAGATAGGTGCATTAACAAGGTTGGACAAGAGTGACTAGATTTTGTCTTTAAACTAACTAGCTAAGGGTTTCGGTTGCAGATATTTTTTTTATTAATGTATATATATATATATATATATATTATGTATACTTGATTATTTATATAATTATAGATCATTCATTGATGTAGTTATACCTGATCAATAGGATACACAAATCATTAATGCATGTGTATTAATTTTGTGCATACGATCAAATATACTTGCTAATTTTTATTAATGTAAGAGATTTTGTGTGTATGCTTATGTACATAGTTTATTAATTTTATAGATTTTAAGTTATATATATATGCATGGGTACACAAGACCAATGCTTATGTATCAATTTTGAATATATGTATGCAAGTATTGTAAATGGTGCCGATAGTAATTACTATTTTATTTAAAGAAAGGCTATAGATGAGGGTTTTAACATATAACCGTCACCTATATCTAAGTGGAAAGTTCTTTAAAAAAGAATTTCTTAGGAAGTAGATGGTAGTTTCTATTTATAATTGTTGTTTATACCTTAGTGGAAAGTTTTTTCTTAAAATTTTTGAAGGAATAGATGATGGTTTTAATTTATAATCGTTATCTATTCATTTGCTCATTTTTTAAAAGCACCATTTATAGTTTTATTTCATTGTAGACATTTCTAATTTGAAAAGTTGTTTTTAGTATAGACAATATAGTAGCCTGCAAGATTATCAGTTAACATCGTCTATTGCCATTTTCCACCACCATCTATGGTTGTTTTTCTATTTGTGATAACTAAAAAGAAAAGAAAAAAGTGTATTTAAAAGCATAAATGTTTAGGGTTTGGTTCCAAAAAGGCATAAACGTTTTTGAATTTTTTATAAAGGTATAAATGTTTAAATTTTGTTTTTACTTGGGCATAATGTTTTAAAACTCTAACACTTCGATAATTATGGTCATTTTTATTTATATCTAAATGGGAGTCAAGTTTAAATGTTTATGTATTAATGGAAATAAAATCTAAGTATTTATGCCTTGAAATTTTCATTTTTAAAATGTTATGTTTTAATAGAAATAAAGTTTAAACACTTGTGTCTTTATGAAAAACTTAAAAGCATTTTTGGCTTTATGGGAACGGCTCAAAACGTTTATATTTAAATATAGTTATTTTTTGCAAAAATAAAATAACTATTGAAGTATCAAATTTAGTTATTTGTTCCAAAACATAGAGAATTATGTTCTATCAAATCTAATTTAAGTTAATGATGGACTAAATGGTCAAATAATTCAATTTTTTTCCTTAAAGATAAGAATCGACGACAACTATCAAACCATGGTTAACCATGGGAAGATAAATATTATTGTTTGCATTATCAAATGTATCCACACCATAATTACCTGAGTAAATATCACATTTATCTTCAATAGTCATATTATATAATATGATGCTCACATGTACTTATTACTACAAAAATAAACATAGATGACACTATATATATTGTTGTGTATATGAGTAAAGTTTTCTATAATTTCTCCAATAAAATAACAAGCTAGATGAAAAGAATGCAAAAATAAAAAAATAAATAAAAATAGACGACGTTCGAAGAATAATAGCTACAATCTTTAGTTTAACTATAATGACTTTAGATATAGAAAACGGTTTTATATAATAACTTTCATCTAAGTCTTGGTGAAAATTTTCTCCCAAAATTTGTAAGGGTATAGACAACAGTTGTAGATTAAAACCACCATATATACCTTAGAGGGTTTTTTATTCTGAAGGGTATAGATGGCGGCTTTAATCCACAACCACCATGTAAACCTTAGCACATATATATATATATATATATATATATATATATATTAATTTCCCCTGGTTTATGCCTTAACAGAATATTTTTTCTTTTCATGTTCTTTAATTTTAACCTAGTGGCTTGTTCCATGCTTTACATTCACACAAACACACAAAAAGATCTACCTCTCAAACTTCTTCCCCTACCCTTCCACCATTTAAGCTTCCACACCCTTTGTCACCACCACCATCCATCCTTCTTGCTCTACTCTTTTTGTCAGTGTTCATTAACTAATATGTATTTTTTATTTTCTTTGTAAATGTTTTATGATATTATTGATATTTCTCCTCAATTTTGTTATGTTATATGTTTTATATATCATTAGAATTTATTTTGCATCATTCTTTTAGCCTTTAAAATGAGATTTTTTATTATTATGAAATTAGGAGAATGGGGCTTCGAAAAGGCAATATTATTTGAGAACACTATATTTTCATTTGTTTGGTGATTTTTACATATGTTTTGTTTTTTTATGTTCTGTAGTTTCTATAATTTATATGCTCAGATATTTGTTTAGTAATTTGTTGGAATTTTACTAGGGTTTGATTAATTCTAGCTTGGTTATTTTTGGAATTTTAAATGTAGATTATAAATAATCTTATGATGATGTCATCTCTTAATATGAATTTTCCTACATCTTTTCTTAGCCGCTATTGAGATTAGAGATTCAAAATAATTCATTATTTTATCCAATTTTAAACTTTAAATTTCTAATTATTATTATCATATTGTCTTAGGGTTGTCAGAATTATGGAGTCGTTGCTAGATATTTGAAAAAGTTCTAAAGGTAATCACACTATCATGTTGCTATGGGAAATATGGCTAGGTTGTCCTATTTAACCTTTAGTTAACTTAGGGTTGACATTGAATAAATAATAATAACTAACTAAAAGAAGGATTAAATTGGATAATTTTTTAGGTTATAGCGTGCTGCCTAACCCTTGGCTTAGATGGCTTGAGTGGTAGGGATCCTTGTGGTCATTTGGTTTGATCTTGATAATTGGTTTATTGTGGTGACCCTTGAGGTCCTTTTGATTTGATTTAATTGGTTATGGTCGTGGATGTTAGTATCCTTGGAATAATAATATTGATATTGAATAAGAATTTAATCACTTAAAGAGAAGTACTTGAGTTTGAAAAGGGATCTCATGCTCCGGAATAATCCCTTGAGTATATAGTCAAACCTTTGAGTCAAATGACTCACTTCTTATCTATAGGTATTGCATAAACCATGTAGAGTGTGTGTGTACTTAAGAACTCAGATGTTGTGGTTTGGTATGGACGACTACGATGTCATATGGCTTCTATAACGAGCTTTGGCTTGAAATTGAGGAATTTGATTTGGTAACACCTCCTTGGCAAACATTATATTGGATTATGGAGTTTTATTCCACTCAAGATCTAAATTCACCTTTGTTTACCAATTGGATTAGATACACACATTGTTACCTATTAATATCTGGATTAGGGCTAGCTTAATAAAAGTTGGAATGTTTTGTGTAATCAATAAACATCATGTTAAATTTTTTGGTATAAACAAGAAACACCCGGTTGATTTAGGGGGGATTCTATGGTTAAATTGTTGTACTATTATGATTTTGTTGACCTTTGGCTTTATCAGGGTATGGTTGGATTGTTATCGCATGTTAAGTTATGATATCATGTTTGTTATTATTGCATGTAATTCTATGTTAGTCTTGCTTGGTTGATTGTAATGTGGGCATGTTACCTTTTAATAGGTATTGTGATTTACTCAATTTAAGAATATTATATTGATACTATAACTTTCAGGTGGTTGCATCTTGAGCTAGAACAGAAAGTTTAGGTTCAATACGACGCCTCTTGTTCTAGTTGCAGTTTTATTTTGTTATTATTGTTCCCTTTTTGGGACATCAAGTGTTGTGAGCATTCTTTTGTTATGTTTAAATCTATTCAATCTTCCACTTTGTTTGCTTTGCTATTATTTTTGCCTTTAAATAAGTGTTGACCGTACTTAATATTTGTATCAAAGTTGAGTACCAGTCAACCTCTCGTGATGTTGGATATGGCACAACACCTGCTATTTTTTATAATTATTTTGGCTAAAATAAAAAAAATAAAGTATTAAATTTGGGTGTATTACATCGATAGTAATAATGATAAAATATCAATAGTAATAATTATTAGGGTTGAAATATAACAACAAATATTGTAAAATATGAAGACATGTAATTACGGTGAAACATAACAAGTTAGTTTTCTCATAGAACAACTCAACTAATATTAGTGAAACATAAAGACAACTAAGGATGGCGATGGACCTCATCCCCAAACCATATAAAAAAAAATCATCCTCAAACCAGTCCCTACTCGACTTGATCTCCAAACTATTTCACATCCCCAATCATTTTTCGACCTTAAAACCCGATCATATACTCGAAACCCGACCCCATCCCAATACCCGATCTTATTTTTTATATAATATATATATATTTATATTCTACATAAAATTATATATATATATAAATTTAAGAGTGGGTTCGGAGATGGGAACCCCAAATCCCTCTCCAAAAAGATTTTCAATAAGAATATCAGAATCTAAACTTAATTTCTGAAATTTCTTCTGAAATCCAAACATAAAATTTCAGATAGGCCTTTGAATTTGTGGACCAAATTACCATCTCTAAAGACAATTGTAATAAAAAATGACAACAATTATGATAAAACATTACAACTAATTTATTGGATATAGCGTCATTTATCATAAAATATGAATACAACTATAATATAATAATAATGGTTAAATATAACTATAACAATAATTAAACCTTGATATTTTACATTAAAAAATAATATACATATAATACACAATGTGCACCGTGCACACATTGACACCTGGAGATAAGGTGTACATGCTTTTGGATAAAAGAAACTGAGAACATCGATGCTCTATTTATAATGAGTAATGCTATATACCCAAACTTTAAACCCAAACTCAAACCCAAACTTTTTTTAAAATATACATATTAATACACTTATTTTATTTTTTTTAAATAAATAAGTAATATAAACTAATAATAATACAAAATAAAAATATATACTATAAAAAAAGTATAAATCTTTTTTTTTATTATAATAACAATAATAATGATAATTATAATAGAAATAATGCTAATAATAAATTTAAGGTATTTTTATGTCATAATTTTATTTTATATTATATTATTATTAATTTATATTATTTAATTATTAATAAAAAATAAAATTAGTGTATTAATATGTATATTTTAAAAAAAGTTTGGGTTTGAGTTTGGGTTTAAAGTTTGGGTAAGTAGCATTTTTGATTTATAATAGTCTTTTCACCTTTATTTTCACAACCCATCAAATCAATAAAATTTTAATAATAATAATAAAATGGTTACTATTACTTCTACTACTACTAGTACTACTATTATTATTATCATTATTATTCAAAAAAGTTTTTAATTCATATCAAATCAATTCAATTCCAATTAGATTAACAGAAGTAAGACAAAAAGAACAGACCCTAATTTTTAGACATTTCTCCATTTTATTTGTTCTGAGGAACTTAGTTGAGTTATTTGGACTAATTTTTTTTTGGGAGAATTTCACTGGAAATGGTCGTAGTGTGTTATAATATAACATAAAACTATACCTCGTTGGATTATACTATAAATTTATATCACAGGCCCAAAATTCAGGGATAATTTAGAATTTTAATTTTTTTATAAAAAATCGACCCAAAATGGTAAAAAGGTGATTGTTTGCAAAGGAAATCGATTTACATACTAGTCTTGGATCTTTTGAAATAATTTTTTTTTTCACCGGTTGTTATCTACCTATTTCGCTATTCTACGGAGGAATTATTGGCGTAATAGTTCATTAAAAACTTAATAATTAACCTTATTTAAAATTATTAATTAAAAATAATTATTTTAAATAATTACTTTTAATTAGTCGATTAAAACGTGCGCGGCGGACCTAAGTTATGGCACGGGAAAGCTGTTGCTAGTCAATGTACGATCATGTGTTTGCGAGCAGGCTTCACGGCCTAAGAATTCTAGTTCAATCCAAGACGACAACAATCACTCAGTTTTCAACTCTAGGGCTAAAAAGGCTCTACCCTCTGAACTCTATCCAAGGGACTTTTTTTTTTTTTTTTTTTTAATTTTTTTATGATCGTGTCGGAGCCCGTACAAATCCTTCTCTTCACAGTAGTAGTCTGAACATCGCTATGGCTTCTCCTTCACCGACTTGTGTAAAATTACTAGCAGATTATGTACTCTATCAAAGAAATACAGTATGATGATTCCCATCCCGTATCTCTTCGATCATGATATTCACTACGCTTTGCGTGTGTCCGTGTATTCACTGATTCATGTGTCATCCTCTGTTCTTCTGACCGAATCCCTTTACTCCTTCCCGTTGATGATCGGCGATCGGCTGGAACGAGCAATTTGAAACCATCATCATCATCATTTTTCTTGCTCGCTCAAGAGCAATTGATGAGCGCAGCACTGCGACGACGATGGCTGACCGTGCGGTTCTGCTGATTAATATCTCTGGATTTTTTTATCACAAACCCCCCTGAAAGTTTCGGACTTGATACGGGCAGTTTCAGATCAAATATCCAATCCCGAAACGTTTTGTGGGACGCCGGACGCTCAGTCTGTCAGTCATAGTCGTTCCTGTGCGTCCATGGCTGCACAGGATGTCGGCAATTCCAATCCTAAACACGAAGGCGCCCACAAAACTTCGACGGGCATAAAATCAAAAGCAGATACTGTCAGTAGTGGCGTATGGTAATCGGTAAACGACACCACTCGATCCATTTCCCCACCACCAAATATCGCCATTATTCAAAAATGGGGCTCGGTCCAACGCACTTGTGAAGAATAACAGCTACAAATCCGAACAACAGATATCATAATGCAACACCAATAATAAAACAATCGATTGATCTAGTTCCCCACCCCTCCTGTACCATCGAATACCATTATTGAAAATAATACTCCTGCCTGCCCAGCAAAATCACACGCCGATGGTTCCCGACTGTTTCCACACCCCCCCATATCGGTTTCTGCCACTCAAGCTATGCTACGTATAGATACTAACGTAACGTCTGCCGGCCGTTTAGCTCGCATCTTTGCTTTGGCACTGAACTGACACAATGGATGAAATCCTCTATCGTGATGTTCTGACAAATATAGTATACATCACAAGTTTCGTAACAGAGCCAGCCAGCAGCAGCAGCAGCTATAATATTAGTCAGCAGCATCCCTGTATTATAAGTTAGCTACCTCCTCCCCTTGGAACAGCAGCTATATTACATTCTGTATGTTTCGTACTTTTTATATGTTCCGTTGTAATATTAATGGGGCTGTCCTGATTTTTTCACAAGATAGCGGGTTACATAAGCTGAATTAAATAACATTATAATATAGTTACCATAGACAGGCAAATCCGACTAATGCAGCTTTAACCCAACTGGCGGGGGCAAGAATAAAAATGCACTCACTGCAGCAGTACTCCCAACCAGTTCAAATTTTGACAATGAATGAAGAGTTGAAAACCCATCATACATATAAACACAGCAATTTACAGGAAGCGATAAACAGATGATTGTCGATCACTCATACATCCTGCTTCTACGATGAAAAGATCCATTTCTACAAGTATACAAAACAACATAAAACCCTTTTTCGTTTTAACCAGCTGGCAAGGCCCGGTAAGGAATGATATGGAGAATATTTTTGGGTTTTTCCAAAGTTCTCTGTGTGTGTGTGTGTGTGTGAGAGAGAGAGAGAGAGAGAGAGAGAGAGAGAGAGAGAGCCAGGTTAGACGTTTTGGTTATTTAGGTAAACTTATGAATAACTTGAAATTATCTAATATTTTAAAACGATATTAATATATAGACATTAATGACCGAACAAAATATTTGCCGCAACGGAAACACAAGATCGGAGCCACCCAGCAGCTATATCTAGTAGTAACAGAGGTTCTTCTTCTCTGTCTCAAACAAACATGCGATTCTCAACAGCAAAATTACCATCCTAGGTAAGCACTAGCACAAGTGTTTCCGTTGCTCATTTCTACGGATAAGAACTGATGGCAGGCAGTTATCAAAGACATGATATGGGCCACTGACGAAAATCCTGCACGGCTTTTTAATTATGTTCTGTTTATGGATTTCTCTAAAGTGAACCAAGTAAAAGTTGGCGTGATTTTTGATTTGATAGAGGGGAGGGATGGGATGGGGTGGGGTGGGGAATGAAAGTGAGTGGCAGTCGAAAGCTAGAGATTGGAAAACAGTTGGTTCGACAGAAGCAGTCGCCCCCTTAAGTTCCCAAGCATCGAACAGGTGGACCAAAGGCTCAGGGGAGAGAAAATTTTACTGACCAAAAATCTCTAATCCCACTTCCAAGACACCCAACAAAAAAAGGCATCTATCTTCGCATCCTTCAATCAAACCCTCTCTCCCAAAATTAAGCAGCGAAAACGTTCTATATAAAGTTTCTTCTTCCTTCCAGAAAGAGCTAGCGAGAGAGAGAGAGAGAGAAGGAAAAAGAAATAATAGTATGATTTTTGAGACTGAATCATCTCAGCTAGACACAGGAGATTCTGCACGTTGGCTAGACTTGAGCCTTGGTAGGAACACTTCCTCCAAAGCAGAAGCCAGAGATTCCCCCCCGACAAGGGAACCTACGAAAAGGATCTTCTCATGTAACTTCTGTATGAGGAAATTCTTCAGCTCCCAAGCTTTGGGAGGCCACCAGAATGCACACAAGAGAGAAAGAGGAGCAGCTAGAAGATTCCAATCCCACGAGATGATGATGCCAACGATGAGTTTGCCAACAAATTCTCCAGTGCGCTCACTCGGTGTGTCCCCCCATTCTCTGGTTCACAAACATAATCGAGATGGAACAGCTATCGCAGCAAGATTTAGGGAATCAAAAACTGGATTTGGCTCGATTCAAAACCAGTTCGTGGTGCAAGAAAGCGTTGGTGTTTCGTGGCCAGGGAGTTTTCGCTTAGATTCACAACCAGCTGAGCAGCAGCAGCAGCAGCAGCCATCCCAGCAATCGAATCTTGATTTAAACCTGCGGCTCTGAAATCCTCCCCCGTACATCACCTTCCTATTCACTCACAACGTGTTCACAGACAGCCGACAAGATCAATACGTGGTATGCCCGACCTACAAAGACTCAAGAAACAAGATGAAAGGCAACCGCGGTCGAATTCTAAGAAAATCCCACAAAAGACAAGTTGAGATCCAACCAAGTTACAGGAGCATTTCCCCCATGGATCCTATCTCCCTGTGCCATAAATAATGTCCCCATGTACTGTAACATTTTTACATTAAATGTAATGTAGTCATTTCTGCACCCTAGAGATCCTTTTCCTTCCGTTAAGTATCAACTATCAAAATGTGCGGTTTTCAGATCCCAAAAACAACAAGTTGAGATCTTTTTCCGGCCAGCCTTGCTATCTTTTAGATATTCCACACGTGCTAATAATATATTAGGAACTTAGTAAGGATCAACAAGAATTCTCTGCCAAAACAGGAAAAAGTTATTCCCCTCTCGTTCAGATATTTTGACCTTTCCGTAACTGAAGAGGCAAATAGTCAGACTAAAAGAAGCCCCCACATGAGAAAAGGACAAAGAACCTCCCAGCCATAAGGTGCTTCAAGCGGCCATCAATAATTAGATTTCACTTTCTAGGGCACTGCTTTTAAGTGCATTCTCCACTTGGTTTTCAGTCCTTATTGGAGAGTAAGCTTAAACGATCAAATAATGAGTATTTTCTCCCAAAACATATGTATATACATCAACAACATTCTGAAGATGTTTTATATAACAAATTTTGCTCAAAGAGCCAAAGTGTCAGGCTAATCTTGTGCCGCCCATATCTTTTCACTTCCTGCTCCACTGTATATCCTCCGGCCAACAAATATTCGAATTTTCTTCGTTGTTTATCCAGAGGCAGAGCCACAAAATAACCTTTAGGCAGGTCTGTCTCTGCATTAAATAATGGGATCTCCAAGCTTTCTTGTGAGAACAAATTACGCCCTATCTAAAACACATTGTAAAAGACTATGAACTGGACAAATTATCCTTTCCTAACACTCCTTTCGTTTTACAATGTTTAGGTTTCTAATTTTATTTCATAATACAAGTATTTTTATGAAAAGTATCAACAATTAATTGTTTTGTTTTCAATTCTAACCTTATGTTAGTTTCTTGCCAACTAAATGAGCGAGAGGTATTAATTTAAATATAATGATATATTAGTAAAAGTAGATAAACTTTTTCATAAAATTTAATGCTTCATCGTATAAACCTAATATGCCTTATATTATGAAACAAAGGAAGTAGCATGTACTAACTCTATCTAACATACTTTAATTACTCATTTACTGATTCATTTATTCATTTAATTCATCATATACTTATGTAGTTATTTAGTTGCCATTTTTATTAGTATTATCATTATCATTTTTAATATTATATTATTTATTAGGTACCGTTGAGGTAAAATAAAACATAATCAAAATTTGATATGAAATAATAATATATTAAGTAGTAATATGCATAATATTTGATAGACACAAATTATTTGTACATGAACGTAGCTGAAACAGGCCCTAGTCTAAACCCTAGAAATTATACTTTTACATCTAGCCATGACATATCTAGGCCCCCACGTATGCATTTTATGCCTAAGGCCCAAAAGAACTTAAGGCTGGCCCTGAGCTGAAGTGATAATAGTATTTAGTAACTTATATAAACCCAAATAAATTGATGTATGTTGACAATTTTAGATATGTGGGTGGGATCTAGATTTAATTAATAAATGGTATTTATGCAATAAAAGTAGATAGTATAAGGTTTATTTGGTATTTAGTTGAAATTGGTGGAGTTCACTTATAAAGTAATAATAAGTTGTGGTATTTAGTTGAAATTGGTGGAGTTCACTTATAAAGTAATAATAAGTTGTACATTTTGAAATTATAAGGATCCAACAATAATAGTTCAAACAAGCAACCTAAAGTTTATATTATTAGATAATATAGAAATAGTATGAGTTACCCAATGGTACCTTAGTGTCTCTATCATTTTGCAATACGTATAATGTGCACCATTAAATTCACGCAATATGATGTGCTAATGTGGTGTAATGGTTATAAGGTAACGACACAATAACTATAATCGAAATGTGTTGTAGTATAGTGGTCAATGTATCTTCTATGTTACATGTTGTGGTTCAAATTTCTTTGGACACACTTTATGTTATAATTTTGTTCAACCAAAGGTGTAAGAGATATCCATCCAAAGACATTGACCCAAAGAAGAACATATTGAATTTGCTTCAATTGATAGACAACAATCCGGAAAAAGAGGAAGATAGACATTAAGTAAATTTGCTTCGATTGATAAACATTAACCTAAGAAAGATAGATATCGACCCAAAGTTAGATAGAACTAGACTCAAAGAAAGATAGACATCACCTGAAGTTGTTTCAGTTGATAAACAAAGAAAGATAGACATTTACAAAATGATAGATATCGACTCAAAGTAGAATAGATATCAATCCAAAGAATGATAGACATCCCCTAAACTAAACACAAATGAGTTAGGCATGGTATAATATGTTATATTGGTATGTGTATACATACTTATTTTTTATTTATTTATATATCTATTTACATATTTTATTATATATACTAATACTCATCATACTATTACTATTATTATCATTGGACCTACTAGATACTAATGCATACGTTTTGGAGATAGTCCACTACTAGCCTACAAGTTAGTGGAGGTGAGATTGTGTACACCTCGATACCCTAGACCAGTGCCAATGGTGTATCCATATTTAGTTTTCCTTGTGTGTTAATGTTATATTGTTTTTTAAATTGCAATTCTTGACATCTATACTACATATTTTTTAATTTACAATCAAGGATGACTGAAATGCCCCGAAAAATTTCTAATTCTAAATATTATATTTAAATGAGGTTTTATTATATAAAGTAATTAAATAAATTATTTTAATTAAAATAAAAGAAAATTTAATTAGGGCAGATCAAGACTAAATTTATAAGTATTTTAATTAGGAGGAATTTGGGTATTTTGGCTAATTAAAGATTTTAATTTGGGAATTAATTAAATAAATTATTTTATTTAAAATAAGAATGAGAAAATATTTTTAATTTAATAAATTTTTTATAAATAATTGAATTGGAAGAAAATTTGGGTGTTTTGCTAATTAAAATGGAATTTATGGAAAATCTTTTAAAAATCCTAATTTAGCCTAAAAAGGGATTTAAATATTATTTTATTTAAATATTATTATTTTTAAATATCCTAAATATTCAGATTAATTTAATTGACCCTTACCTAATTATTTTTCTCCTTCCCTTTTTCCCTTTTTCTTTTTCTTTCTTCCTTTTTCCTTTTCTTTTTCTTTCCTTTTTCTTCTTCCTCTTCTTCTCGCCGAACTGGGCCAGCTTGCGGCCAGGTCTTTCTTTTCTTCTTCCTCTTCAGCCCAGCCCGTGCGGCCGACTTCCCCGTCCCTTTCCGCAACTCCGCGTTTTATGTTTTTTTTCCCCTAGACGCGTTGTTCCATTTAATGCACCCTCGACCGCGCGCGAACCGGCCCGGTTCTTCCCCTTTTCTTTTCTTTTCCGGCCAACCCGACCGCCTCCCTTCCTTCTTCCTTCTTCCTCCTTCCCCCTCTGTCGACGCTGCTGCACCTTCGACCCCGTCAATGGCATCTCCGGCTACGGTGATTAATACCGGCCGTTTCTTGTCTCATTGTCTTCCTCTTAACTCCAGGAATAAATTGGCATAATTATTCGACGTTATCTCTCGCCCGTTTCCTCTCCCCAGCCCTGCGAACCTTCGACCGAAACCAAGGAATCGTCGGCCGTTTTCTGCCACCGGCCACCCAAATTCTTGCATTTAACACTTCCATGTCGACCTCTAGCTCCCCATTATCCATTCCAACATCTATAAATAGCCTTGTTGTAGGATTTTTGGAATACTTTTCTTCCCCGAAACCCTCGGCCCGAGCTGCCGCCACCCCAACTTCAGACGCCTCTTCCGCCGCCGTCGGCCAACCTCAGCGCCACCGAAACATTCCATTCTCTTCCCTGAAAGTTCCTTTAGTTAACCAAACTATTTTCACCTCTCGATTCTTCTTGTACGAGCCTCAATAATCATGCAAAGTTGGATGCTCGTTTCGCCGGAATTTTGACCCCGAAATCTTAAACCACCGTCCTCCGCCGTTCTCCGCCACCTTTGGCTGCACCACCACCATCATTTTGTCCCTCTCCTCCTGGGCAACAATAAACACCTCTTATATCACCTCAATTCTCCCTATCTTTTTCCCAAAATCCATCTTTCTCTTTGTTCTTCTAATTTTCCGGCCACCGCCGCCGCCGCCGTGAACCACCGCCGGTGCCACCTATCCCCACCAGCTTAAGGTTGAACCCTAGACCCTCTCAACCATTTTCCATATTATTATAAGCCTTGGTTTAATTTATTTCAATTATTTGCATATAATTACCATTATTATTATTCTTAATATTTATATTCTTAATATGTTTTATTATTATTTGATGAGAAATTTTATGCTGAATTGTACTTGCAGGGTGGAGAGTGATAATAAAATAATTTTATTGTTAGTTTCGAATTTTAAGTTATTAATTGAATTATTATAGGATTATTATAATTCTTCTTCTTCTTATTATTATTAATATTATAATTATTAGAATAAGTGTTATTATCGTTTTATTATTTATTCTGGAAAATATTAGGCCCTAATTTTGTATTAACATTTGCACTTATTTATTTGAGTATTATTATTTATACTGTTCTTATAACCATTAATAATAATATTATCATTATCTTTATTATTTTAATATTATTATATAGGTTATTAATTCTATTATTAATATTAAATAAATGGTAAGTCTTTAGTTATTTTAAAACTTATTTGTTATTGTTATTATTATCATTATTATTATTATTATTGTTATTATTATTTATATTCTCATTGATATTAGTTTTATTATCCTTGATATTATTATATTAGTATCATTATTATCATTAGGGTAAAGTCTTTAACCCTATATTATCAAGGTTTATAATATCTCTATTATTTTTATGTCTCTAGAAAAATTAGAATTTTGTTAAGGTTATTTTATTAGTATGATATTATTTTGGTCAAAGCTCTAAGGAGGCGTAGGAACGTGCTCCAAGACCGGTGTCGTTTCAGGTAAGGGGTGCTAAGGCCTTTTATGTGCTAATGTGCATTGTGTGATTCATATGCTATGCATTCTATGTTTATGATTATTAATTATGCCGTATATGATATGACGTGGAGTTGAAGTATGTTTTCGTATGGCATGTGTAATATTTGTGTACGACCCTATAAGACATGCATGTGAGGATGTTGATATGATTTTATGTGGGAGAAAGGATGAAAAGGATGATGGAGAAAGAAGTTGATTAAGGGATGTGAGTTGACCTAAGTATTCCATTGATTCATGAGTAAAGGAATAAAATGGAGAATTTTAGGATTTCGTGCGTGAGAATCTGATTTATGATTTTTGAGGTTTTGTATGGAGAATATAATTTATGGTTTTATATGGGGAAGTTTAATTCATGGTTTTGTGGGAGACAATATAATTTATGATGTTATATGGGGGAATTGAATTTGTGGTTTGTTAGGGAGAATCTAATTTAAGACGTTATTTGGGGAGAATGTAATTTATGACATTATATGGGAGAACCTAATTTAGGATTTGATTGGGAGAATCTAATTTATGATTTGTTTTGGGAATCCAATTAATCCAAATTATGGTTTTACTTGGGAGATTCTAATTTATGATTTTATGTGGGAGAATCTAACTTATAATCTTGTATGGGAGAATATAATTTGTGGTTATGAAAGGGGAGAATCTAATCAATGGTATTATGTGGAAAAATCTTTGGGTTTTATATGATTTGAATCCTTGTGTTGGTATGGATTGAATTTAGGGTTTTGTGTGAATGAATCTTTGGGATGTATATGGTTTGAATCTAGGGTTTGGTATGAATGAATCTTTGGGTTATGTGGATTGAATTTAGGGTTTTGTATGATGAGATTTTGGGTTTTACATAATGGTTAATGTTTGCATGGTTGAAATTAGGGTTTCACATGGAATTTAGGGTTTACATGAAAAGTTCGAATGGTTGCATGGGGAGATTAATGTCTGCATGGGTATGAAATTTACGTGTGGAAAGTTAATTTGGGATGTAAGGAAGGTAATGTAAGTGTTGTTTGGGTATTTGAGCACTTGGGATGAAAAATAGCATGTGGAGCAAATTAAGGGTACGGAGGAGATTGAATTAGGGTTTGGAATGATTAATTGTGGTTTGTTGTGGTTAATTAAGGTTTGGAATGGCTAATTATGGTTGTTATGGTTAAATAAGGTTTGAAGTGGTTAATTATGGTTTGTGGTGGTTGATTAGGGTTTGACGTGGCTGCTTAAGGTTTTTGTTGTAGCATGTGTTTTTGGTGATTAAGGTGTAGTTATGAGAATGGAATCAATGATTTGTGATGTGTGGAGTGTTAAAATGATTTGGGTGATGTGAGGTGGAGTAGGAGGGGATGTTAAGGCCTAAATTAGGGTTTCGGGATAAAACCCTAGTGTGAGATGTGAAGTAGAATTGGAGGATAAGTGTAAAGGGAGCGATCCATGTATGTCTAGGGTTTGGTGGTAGCACGTGTGTAATTGGTGAATAAAGTATGATGATGAATATGGAATTTATGATTTATGATTCGTGCTTGTGCATGGTGAAATCTTTGAATAAGATACTTAAGACATTAATCACGTAAAGTGGAAGATGTTGAGACGGGCTCAGACCGATCCACCGGCATAATAGTGGCAGGGAATGTTTCCCTCGCGACCGATCCACAGCCTAAAATAGTGGCAGGGCATGTACCCTCGCGACCGATCCACCGGCTATAATAGTGGGGGATCCCGAGCTCAACAAAACAAAACGTATGTGTTGAAAGATATGGGAAGACACTAATCACTTAAAGTGGAACACCGTACGAGAAGGGGCCATACCGATCCACCGGCTATAATAGTGGCAGGGTATGTTACCCTCGCGACCGATCCACCGGCTAAAATAGTGGCAGGGAACGTTTCCCTCGCGACCGATCCACCGGCAAAAATAGTGGGGTTCCCATAATCGTATGGACTTGAATAAAAGTATGGTGTGACCTGATTCCTGATAAGAGATAAACTAAGTAATTGAATCGGATTATATACATATGGGCCTTTATACTTTTACTTGGATGATCGCATGAATTATGTTATCATGTTTATGATCTTTTATCTGCATGGATTGTGTGCTTATGTGTCGGCCTTAGTGCTCGGTTACCTTACTCAGTACGTAGCATACTGATCACCCTTTTCATGGGTGCTGCTCATTCCCAGGAGTAGTATGCCCTTCTGATTTGTGTAGGTGGGTGAGATATCCGGTGGGACTATGTGTTGAGTTGTGTTTGGCTCAAGTTCGAGAGTGTCGTGGCCGTATTTCAGCCTTTATGTAATTTTATTTCCTACTATTATTTCTTTGTATTGGATTATTTATCCTCTTTGATTTCGCACTCTGATTTCTTTTTATTACGTTTATAAACGATTATGCGTACTCTGATTTTAAGGTATGATCTTTCGAGTTCTTTTATGAACTGTTGATTTGAATTTAATGTAAATCTTTTCTTTAGCCTTAGCACTTGGTACTGGAACGGTTGGAGAGAACCGGTCTGGTACTAAGTGTGGCGGTAACATTTCCAGAATTCACAAGTTTTAAGTGATTCTATTTTTATTTGCTTCCGCTTTAAGAAAAAAAAATTAGTGAATTTTGGGGTGTTACAATGACATAATAAAATTAGGAAATATATTGTGAAGGCACGCAAGTGTGAATGACCTTAAACACCCAACTGAAGTTGCTTCTATTGATAGACATCAATCCAAAAAAAGAAAGATAGACATTCCCTAAGGTTGCTTCGGTTGATAAACAAAGAAGGATAGACATTGGCTCCAAGTAGAATAGATATCAATTCAAAGAATGATAGACATCAACTAAAATATAACACGAATGAGTTGGGCATGCTTCGCCGTATTAGATTTTCACATCCTAGTTGTCAATCACGTGTCACCGCCACTTTAGTCAAGTGTATAGTAAAATTTGCCATCATTGTGCGTGTGTATGCACACTTATTTTTTATTTATATATTTATTTACATATTTTATTCTATATACTAATGCTAATCATACTATTAGTACTGTTATCATTGGACCTACTAGACATTAACGCATATGTTTTGGAGATACTCCACTACTAGCCTACAAGTTAGTGAAGGTGAGGTTGTGTACACTCGATCCCCTACACCAATGCCAATGGTGGATCCATATTTGGTTGTCCTTGTGTGTTACTGTTATATTGTTTTTCAAATTGCAATTCTTGACATTTATATTCTATATATATATATATGTATGTATGTATGTATGTATGTATATATTTGCAATCAAGTATGTATGTATATATTTGCAATCAAGTATGCCACAATAATATTAGGAAATAGATTGTGAAGGAACACAAGTGTGAATGACCACAAACACCCAACCCCTTCCCCTTACAAAAACACACTAAGGATCCGTTTGGATTGGGGTGAATCGAGGTAGGAGTAAACATTAAAAATTAACCTAGGTGAAGGGAATTGAGGTGAATCGGGGTGAATATTTTAAAATGCTGTTCGGATGATATTAACCTAACCTGAGTGAATCGGGGTGAATGTTTTAAAATTTTCATTTAAATTGAGGTGAATGAAGATTAAAATAATAAAACAAATGATATTTATACTCTTATATTAAATAAATAAGTCATATTGAGGGGTATTTTGGTCCTATCAAGTCAAAAATTTACTTATTATTTCACTTTCACCTCCATTACCCCCGAAATCGGAGGTTAATAAAAACGAGGTTAATCGAGGTGAATGGAGGTGAAACATTAACCTCGATTCACCTAGGTAAAATTATTAACATGATATCCAAATGGGGTGAATCAATTCATTCACCTCCATTAACCTCCTTCCACCCCAATCCAAACGGAGCATAAGAAAGAAAGAGAGGAAGATCATGAACAGGAAAAACGTAAATGAGTTGGTCATAAAAGCAAGAATAATTTACTTAGTTTGGAGCTAGTATTTTGTAACATAAGGAACAACTAAAATATACAAGTTCCTTACAGGGAGCCATCAAATTAAACCTTTTGATTTTTTATGCGTAACAACAGGAAGCCTTTGTTGGATAATACTTGGATCATTATAGGTAGCAATATCAGCGGGGAATCCTTTATGCAATAATTAATAAAAATGTTATTCCAGTGAACTGTACGTACATGGCTAACACTATGTAAAATGCTTGGTTCTTTTTTACAGTGAAAATAAAATATATACAAGAGATAACAAATGATTTCATAATCATAATCAAACAAAATAATAGAAAATTAGATTTTCAACATAATTACTTTATGATCAAAGTCAATCAAATGCATACAACACCACCGCGCAAATTAGTGCATGCACATCTGCATGTTCACACGTGCGCATATTACCTTTTATTTATTTATTTCAACTTTTATAAGAAGTGTCAAAGGACATTGATAAGATCAATAAACATGAACAAAAATTCAACTTTTGACAGATCAACTAACATGCATATGTGTGAGCGTCTTTGATTAAACTATTTCCACAAGTAAATTAAATTCTTAAACATTGTCCAAACTCCAAAGACACGCATTAGACAAGGTTAATTATGTTTGCTTCTTGTGTGGGGGTCTGGGGGAGGCAAGAGGAAGCTTGACAGTTATGATTTACCATAGCTAAGGCATTGAATGTAGCCTCTCTCTGGCAGCATTCTCGTTTAACGATTGGAAATGAACTTTGCCCAAAAACACACTGCATCCTTATGTCTCTCAATCTCATGAGCACTTCATCAACTCTTAGCTTTAAGATAATGAATGATGAAGAGATAAACAAGAAGATCTAGAAAGGAAAGGATGGAGCATCCAGCATACTATGAGGTTGCACGTTTATTTGATTTACAATACACATAGTTGTTTCAAATACGATTCAAGTGCACTCGTAGTAGATGGAGTTATAACTGAAGTGTGTTACTACATAGATTTGTCTGATTGGTGAGGTAAAACTGTCAAGGAATACTAACCCAGAAACGCAAGAGCAGAAACCAATCGCTTGGAATAACTCTCTGCACAAGTAATAGGTCATCTGGTCAATCCTCTAGGTACAAGAATTTGAATGAATTGGATCTATTAAAAGAATAAAAAAATTCCAGAGATGATTACCACTTTAACGGTCAACGACAATGTTCCATTATCAGCCAGTTCATCCTCATATAAAACCACTTGCTTATATTAGAAAGGTAAGTTACTGAAGCCAAAAAAAGGGCATATATTATACTATAGAAGTATTCTCGCATATATCCACCTCATCATAAAAGAGAATAGGCTCTTTTGCTGCCAGAGCAACTACATCAATCTCCTCCTCGCAGTCTTCCCAAAAAAGACTGCACTTGCCTTCTATAATATAACCTATAGCATGCTGACAAAGAATACCAAGGATAAGATGCCAAAAATCAAAACATGATGTAATACCAATCAGTTAAACAATAAGTGAAAAAAATAGATATGATAAATAGGAAAATTAAATAGTATGACAAAGACAAAAAAAAACTAAAGTGATGTATTTACATATTGTAATTATGGTTCATTCCAGAAAGTCCTTATTTTATGTCTGTTTCTGCGATATTCAAAAGCCTATATGCCAAAAGCCCAAGATCCCAAGATTTTTTTTCAAGGGAAAAAAAGGATGAAGAAATATATACTTAATCTAGAGGACTTATAACTGGACCCAAAAGAGTAAAAGAAACGAAGGAACTCCACTTGCAACCTCTAGGCGACCAATTTCCACATATTGAAAAGGCATATGAACAAATCCATGTCCCCCTAGAGAATTGATTAGTTCAACACCAAAGAACGAACAACTCCTAACCAACATATCCATGAAAGAATTCTTAATTCTATAAAACCTACAATAGTGCAACTTTTAGTGTGTGTTTGGTAAGTATCTCATGATCAGACTTTAAGCCGTTTGTTTTAAATAGTACTTTCATAAAATTATTATCTATATTATCTATCATATATTATTTCATGCGAATACGTCCCACTATTTTTTATTAAACATTATCTTACACTATTACTGAAATATCCCAAAACCCTAATTTTAAGAATTTTAGTTAAATAAGGATTTATTAGGAAAATTAATTCAACAAATTATTTTCATTAAAATAAAAAGGAATTAATTAGAGCTAATCAAGAGGAAAATAATAAATATTTTAATTAGGAAAAATTTGGGTGTTTTGCTAATTAAAATGGAATTTAGGAAAAATCTTTCAAAAATCTTAAATTTGCCAAAAAGGGAATTAAATATTATTTTATTTAAATATTATTATTTTGAAATATCCCAAAATACCAAAATAATCCAAATAACCGAACTCAGCTATTTTTCTTTTTCCCCTTTTTCCTTTTTCCTTTTTCCTTTTCTTTCTTTCCTTTCTTTCCTTTTTCTTTTCCTTTCTTTCTTTTTCTTCTCTTCTTCCTCTTCTTTTCCCCCGAATTCGGCCTGCCTTCCACCAGCCCGTTTCCTTTCCTTCTTTTTTCTTTTTCAGTGCATCCCAACCCGGGACGCCGCATTTCCTTTATTTTCACACGTCGCCGGTCTGGTTTTCCTCCTCTCCCTTTCTTTTCTTTCTTTTCTTCCTGAACTGCCGGTCCATGCGTCCTTCCTTCTGCTTCTTCTTCTTCCTTCCTCCCTTCCCTGTTGACCTGCAACGACCCGAGATTGACGCCGCCGACCACGCCTGATTTGACCTGCCACTTTCCCCTCTCTCCCTCGCCGATTCAACCCACTCCCCTCTCTTCTCGCGCACGATCCTTTCTTTCCTAGCCAACCATCCATGCCACGATTGACTCGTGCCTGCCAGCCATCGCCGCCGGTGAACCCTAACATACCTGCCCCGATTCTCCCATCTCTCCTTTGACCTTAGCCCTCCTTTAACTCTATAAATACCCCCATAATCATCCTTGGTCGAGTCTTTTTCCCAAAACCCAGAATTTTCCTCCTTTGCGCCACCGCCCAATCAGATACCCATTTTGCCGTCGTTGGCCAATGTCGCTGCCCACTCACCCACCTAAGCACTCCCTATACCACCCTCTAACTAACTACACCACCATTCTTCCTTGATTTGCCCTGCACGAGCCACCCCGACCGTGCAAAGTCTCCTTCTTGATCAACCCTTTCTTCCACCTCCGCCGCTCTCCACTCCACCATTAGCCACCACTTATGCCGTAAACACCGCCTCCTACACCTCCTAACCTGCTATACAGACTCTCCTCTACCTTCCCCTACCTTTCTTTTCCTCTTTCTCCCCTCCCCTTCTCCTTCTCTCCTTCTTCCACTTTTGGCCAACACAACCGCCGCCATGCGCTGCCACCTTTGGTTACGCTGCCACTCACATTCTACTCCTCTCCATCTAGGCAACTATAAACACCCCAACTCCCATCCTCATTCTTCCTCTCCTTTTCCCAGCACTCAACTGTCTCTCTTTTCTTCCCTTTTTTCGACGACCGCTGCCACCACTGGTGCCGCCTGTCACCACCAACCCAAGGTGGAACCCTACACCCTCTCAACCCTTTAACACTATTTATATAAGCTTTATTTATTTTATTTTATTTTATTTCCATTATTTTGAATATATTATTATTATTCATATTATTATGTATTATGTATTATTATTATTATTTTCAATGTTGGTATTATTATTTTATATAGGGTCGATGCCCTATTATGTCTATTTCGATTTTTAGTATTAGTATTATTAATATCATGTATTATTATTATTATTATTATTATTATTATTATTATTATTACGATCATCATCATCATCATTAATAATATTATTATTATTAGTATGATTATTTTTTTATTAGTTTTATTATTTATTCAATGTAGGGTCGAAACCCTACTTCATTTTATCTTTGATTAATATCATTATTATTATTATTATTATCATTATGATTATTATTATTTCGCAATATTATTATGGTTTTTATCATCATCATCATCATCATCATCATCATCATCATCATCATTATTATTATTATTATTATTATTATTATTATTATTATTATTATTATTATTATTATTATTATTGTTATTATTATTATTTTGGTGAAGGGTCGAAGCCCTTATTTCACATTCATTTTGAATTATGTCATTTTCATTATTATTATTATTATTATTATGGTTATTATTATTATTGTTATTGTTATTATTATTAGTATTATTTCTAATATCATTTTTATTATTAGGGTTAAATATTCAAACCTTATATTATCATCTTTTACAATATTACTACTATTACTTTTATCTTTAGCAAAATTAGTAATTAGTTAGTGTTATTACTATTATATTATTATTTTATCCAAAACACTAATCTTAGAATGAATAAGGAAATAATAGCATTTTTAGTAGGAGGGAATCTAATCTTTAGTTTTTCCCTCTTATAGGTGAGACTAGTCAAAGCCCTAAGGAGGCGTAGGAGCGTGCTCCAAGACCGGTGTCGTATTAGGTAAAGGTGTAGTTAAGACCTTATGTGTGTGTTTATGTGCCTTATATGCTTGGTATGCCATGTATCATAATGTGTTATGTATCTTATGCTTATTGTTATAATTATTTCATGCATAGTGTGGCTTGAAGTTGAGGTATGCATATGTGCTTTCATATGACATGTGTTATTATGTATATGTGGTGAAATGTGATGTGACCTTTTAGACATGCATGTGAGGATGTTTAAGGTGGTATTGTGGGGTGGAAAGAATGCAAAAGGAAAATGGGGAAATATGTTGACCAAAAGGAAATAAGTTGACCAAGGGATGTGAGTTGACCTAAATATTTTAATGATCCATGAGTGGATGAATAAAAAGGGAATTTTAAATAAAATAAAAGAGTGGGAGAATCTAGGGTTTTGTATGGAAGAATCTAGAGTTTTGCATGGAAGAATCTAGGGTTTGCATAGGAGTCTAGGGCTTGCATGAGAAAGTTTGAAGGTTTATATGGGAATGTTAGCATCTGCATGGGAGTAAAATTTACGTATGAAAAGTTGACTTGGGATATAAGGAAGGTAATGTAAGAGTTGTTTGGGTGTTTGGAGGCTTTGGGTGAAAAATAGTACGTAGGACAGTATAAGGGTACATGGTAGACTAAGCTAGGGTTTGGGGGAAAAACCCTAATTTGATAAGGTGTTAAAAAAGAGAAATAAATGAGGGTGAGTGGAGTACGAGAGGATGATGAAAATGATCAAGTAAGGATGAGCATGATTGGTATGGAAAAATAAGAAGTGGAATGTGAGAAATGGAAGGGTGATATGTGGACACGAGGAAGCTAGGGTTTGTTGTGGCCAGTTAGGGTTTGGTGTGGTTACCCAGGGTTTTGTGACCACACGTTACTTGAGGAGTAAGGCATCATGATGAGGGTTGAATCTAAGAATTATGAAGTCTGGGGTGTTAAAATAATTTGGGTCGTGTGAAGTGGAGTAGGATGGACACCACCCTTCGACATATTCCGGTGAGGAGAACCCGGTGGTCCTTGAGGGATAGATTCAAGACTTGGATTGTACCTTCGAGGCTGTGGATTGTCCACTAGATAGACGACCCAGCATTGCAGCTTTCTTCCTCTAGGGCGTAGCAAACGCCTGGTGGGAGGAGCATCGTGTCCGGAATGGTTCTTCGGTTTCGTGGGAGGCATTTAAGGCTGCCATTCGCACTAGATTCTATCTCGAGAGCCTCAAGATGGACAAGCTCCGGGAGTTCATGCAGCTGACGCAGGGGCCAATGATAGTTCGCCAGTATTATGCCCGCTTCACATAGCTGCTACAGTTTACTCCAGGGATTGCCGCCAATGAGTCCATGGCGGTCTTTCAGTTTGAGCAGGGATTGAACTTCAGCATCCGTTGTATGACGGGTGCAGTATCTTCTACAGATCTTGCGTCCCTATACGAGCGTGCTTGCATAGCAGACATGCTGATCCATGAGTAGGCCGCCATCTTAGGGAAGAGGAAGCCCGAGGGACAAAGCTCGGGGAGCAGGACCCAGCCCAAGTTCGGAGAGTCCAGTAGGCCACCACTGAGAGATCACAACAGAAGCCAAGGGCCCCCGAGAGGATTAGTTTGCAGGAGGTGTAGCTGGAATCACCCAGGCAGAGACTGCAACGACAAGTTGATAACTTGCCAGAACTGTGAGAAGTTGGGACACGTGGCGATAGAGTGTTGGAAGCCCCCTCATTTTTAGCAGAATCAGGCTTGATCATCTCAGTAGAGGGGAGCCCTAATACCCCAGCAACAGACATACCAGCAGCACCGCTAGAATTCATCCCAGCAGTACTATCAGCGGGCACCCGCTCCATCTGGTGCCCCAGATTGAGAGATCGGGGGAAGACCTCAGGGATCCAAGCCTTATCCATAGAAGGGAGGCCAGGCAGAAGGACGATTGAACATTATCAGTCAGGTAGAGGCAGATCGTCAGCTGGATGTTGTTACCAATATGTTCACCATTTATTCTTTACCAGTGTATGTTTTGTTTGACTCAGGTGCCACATTGTCTTTTTATATCATCTGCATTTGCTGCTAAGGCTGGACTATTACCATCCGCTAGAGTAGAGTTATCTGTGATGCTTCCATCGGGTGACAGGACGGAGTGTAGTCGGATATTTTTCGACGTGGCCTTAGATATAGGCGGGGTAGACTTCCTAATAGATTTGATTGGGATGGATTTGAAGGATTTTGACGTGATTCTGGGTATGGATATGTTGGGGAGGTACAAGATAGTCATTGATTGTGCCTAGGAACGAGTAATCTTGCGAGGCCCGAAGGGAACTAGGGATTCGTATCGGAAGATTAAGCCCGGACAGACCACTGAGGTAGTATTTGCGGTCACTTTACACACTTTGATCCAGAAAGGGTATCCCCTATATTTATGCAATGTGTAGGAGCTGAGTAGGGACTTAACCGCACTAGACAGTATTTCGGTAGTTAAAGAATTTCTAGATGTGTTTTCATAAGAAATACCGGGCATGCCTCCAGTTCGGGAGATGAATTTTAAGATCGAGCTAGTGCAGGTAGCCGAGCCTGTCTCAAAGGCACCTTATAAAATGACACCAGTTGAGTTGAAAGAGTTGAAGACCCAGTTGGAGGAATTATTAGAGTATGGGTACATCCGGCCGAGTGTATCACCATGGGGAGCACCAGTATTGTTTGTGAAAAAGAAGGATGGTAGCCTCTGTCTTTACATCGACTATCGAGGATTGAATCAGTTGATGGTAAAGAACCAGTATCCACTTCTGAGGATCGATGATTTATTTGATCAATTGAAGGGTACTATAGTATTTTCCAAGATCAATCTAAGATACGGGTACCATCAGTTGATGATTGTTGATGCCGATATTATGAAGACTGCATTCCGCACGCGGTATGGACATTATGAGTTTACGGTGATGCCCTTCAGACTTACAAATGCCCCCACAGTTTTCATGGATTTAATGATGAGGATATTCAGACCTTTCCTCAATCAATTTGTGGTGGTATTCATTTATGATATTTTGGTGTATTCCCAGGTATATGAGGAGCATGAGCAGCATTTACGCACTATTTTGAGTACGTTGAGGGAACATCACCTGTATGCAAAGTTGTCAAAGTGTGGATCTTGGCTTCAAGAGGTGGCTTTTCTTGGTCATATTATATCAGCTAGGGGAGTGGCCGTGGACCCAGCTAAAGTTGTGGCAATCACGGAATGGAAGCCCTCTACGAACATTATAAAGATTCAGAGTTTTCTAGGATTGGTTGGATACTATAGGAGATTTGTGCAGAATTTTTCCAAGATTGCCAGACCATTGACTAATCTTCTGAAGAAGACTACAAAATTTCAATAGGATGAGGCTTTCTGAGAGCTGAAGAAACGGTTAACCTCTGCACCGGTGTTGACTTTACCCGAGGGGACTGAGGAGTTCGAGGTTTACAGTAATGCATCCAAGTATGGGTTGGGATGCATGTTGATGTAGAAGGGAAAGGCGGTAGCTTATGCCTCACAGAAGCTGAAGAAACACGAGCAGAATTATCCCACTCATGATCTGGTGTTAGCTGTTGTTGTTTTTGCCTTGAAGATTTGGAGACATTATCTTTATGGGGAAAAGTGTAAATTCTTTACAAATCACAAGAGTCTCAAGTATATTTTCACGCAGAAAGAACTCAACTTGAGGCAGAGAAGATGGTTGGAGCTCGTAAAGGACTATGATATTGAGTTGACCTACCATGAAGGTAAGGCCAACGTGGTTGCAGATGCTTTGAGTAGGAAGACTTCACATTCTATGCTGTGTCATTTGGTTGCTAACCGAACGATAAGGGAATTGTCAGATCTGAATATTGAGATGATTCAGCAGGGAGACCTTGAAGCCCGTATGAACACCCTGACACTCACGCCTACTATATTTGAAGAGATCCGAGCTGGCTAGGTTGGAGATGTTAAGCTAGAGAGAATCCGACAGAAGATGCAGAAAAGACAAGTAGAGGGATTCAAAATCCACGAGGATGGTAGCATTCAATTCAAAGGCCGTTGGTGTGTACCCCAGAGTTATCCAGAGCTTAAGCGTCGTATTATAGAGGAAGGACATCAGACTCTCTACTCGATTCACTCAGGAGGATCTAAGTTATATAAAGACCTCAAAAAGGTGTATTGGTGGCCACCTATGAAGTGGGAGGTGGCTAAGTTTGTATCCCGGTGTCTTATGTGTCAGAAGGTCAAGATTGAACATCGGAGACCAGCAAGGTTACTTCAGTATTTGGAGGTGCCAAGGTGGAAATGAGACTCCATTTCTATAGACTTTGTTAGTGGTTTACCGAGGACCCGAAGCGGCTGTGATACTATTTGGGTTATTGTTGACAGATTGACCCTGTGTTTATCCCTATGAAGTCCACATGGAGTATGGAACAGTTAGCGAACACTTTTATGAAGTTCGTGGTTAGTCATCATGGGGTTCCTGAGGACATCTTTTCAGACCGAGATTCAAGGTTCCTCTCTCACTTTTGGGGAAAGCTGCAGGAAGTTTTAGGGACTAAGTTGAAGATGAGCACTGATTTTCACCCTGCGACGGACGGACATACCGAACAAACTATACATACTTTGGAGGATACATCCAATATAGAGAAGGTATTTGCTCCTCTCCAGCAACGCAGAAGCGCAACTTGTTATTCTTGGAACTTTTTCTCTCTTCTCCCATTTTCTCTCAATGGTGGTGAGTGGCGTGAGAAACCTAGCCCACCAAGAATACTGAAATCCCCCTCTCTTTCTGCATTAATTGCAGCAACTACTTGCTGTTACTGTTTGTTAATTTGTTGGTTTGTGATTTATGGGGCATAAAAAACGAGTGGGGCGGCAGAAATCAACTGTTCTTGGAACAGTTTGTGCGCTGGCCAGCCCCGTGAAGAGTGATGCCCAAGTCAATTCGAAGCTGCCATTGCCCGATTTTGCTGGTGCTGGGTTGCCATCTTCTCCTGATAAATCTGGTAGACCTCGCCGGTCTTCTTCCAGCCCAGATCTGGACTACAGCTCGAGCGAGGATAGTCAAGCTTCCAGATCTGGTGGTACGCCGACTACAGTTCTTCACGGACCAGATCTGATTTCTGAATTTTCTGCGCTGGATGAGGTTAGTTCGAAACAGGTGAGTAATTCCTGTGGTGTTTCTGGTCAGATTGGAGCGCCGCCTGGTGCGCCGGTTGAGGAACAGGCTGCGCGCAAGGCACATACCACTGTCGTCCAGCCTTGTTTCCCTTCGCAGAACCAGAGTGGAGCGGGGCTCGAGCAGGGAGACACGGTCAACGCCCAGCCGGCTAACCTGCCCAGGCCTGGCAGTGCGGCGCACGCGCCCAGTGTAGCTGCCCCCGTGATTGCTAAGTCTGGGCTGGAGAGTGGCCAACACGCGCCTGATGGAGTACCCCATTCGAGAGGTACTGTTCTGCAACCTGTTTGGTCGAAAAAATACTGAACAATGGCATGACTTATGCTAAGCTCTTTGCTACTGTTCCAAAGATGAAGTGTGACTATATTGCGCCCAAGAATAATTCTATTTTTATTGATTCGAGCCATATTGATAAAATTGATGATTCTTGGGGTGCTTGTGTGCTTGGAAGGTTTGTTGGAGTGCATGTTGATAAATTTTTTATTAATGCTGCTCAATCGGTGATTGCCCAACCCTTCAAGTATTTGATTCACAGCTCAGGTTGGGTGGTTCTTAAATTTGGGTCTGAGATGGACAAAAATAAAGCCCTCATTAGTGGACCTTACTCGGTTCGTGGTAAGGCCTTATTTTTGAAGGAATTTCCTCGGTTTTTCTCCTTCGGCTTAAAAGAGGTCACAAAAATTCTGGTGTGGGTTCGGCTTAAGAATTTACCTCTTGAGCTTTGGAATGCAGGAGCCATTAGTGCCATTGCTTCTTTCGTGGGACGGCCGATCCAGGTGGATGATTTCACGTCTCAGAGATTAAAAATTGAGTATGCACGGGTTTTGGTGGAAGTGGATATTGAGACTGATTTACCTTCTTCTGTGGAGGTTCATAGTGAAGTTGGAAGCTTTGTGCAAGTTGTTGAGTATGAAGACTTGCCCGCCTTCTGTAAGAAATGTCATTCAGTAGGGCATGTTGAGACCGATTGTGAGAACCATAAAGTTGCTCGGCCAAGCGACAAAGTGGTGAACCATGTTTCTGTGTGGAAACCGGTAGTCAAGGGTAAACTACATGTGACTAAGGATAGGGTGCAGAGGCCTCCTAGTAAGGGCCGAGTTGAGGCACACAGTGTTCAGACTAAAGTATCCATGATGGGGGAGCATG
The DNA here is from genome assembly GCA_030549775.1 of Tamarix chinensis. Taxonomy (NCBI): domain Eukaryota; kingdom Viridiplantae; phylum Streptophyta; class Magnoliopsida; order Caryophyllales; family Tamaricaceae; genus Tamarix; species Tamarix chinensis. The sequence goes on from CM060182.1 coordinate 43,845,581, forward strand.
TGGATCCTCCTCCTGACCCTACTTCTGGTGAGTTATCACTTCCCCCCTTGGTTCGTGATCCTGTCAAAGGGAAGGCCCCTATTCTTGATGCACAACAGGTGGCTCCTTCTTCTAGTGTGCCTACAAAGAAGACCTAGATCAAGATTCAGAGGCAGAGAATCCAAGAGACATCTGAGATACAACAAGCTGAGGTGACTGGTACCCTTGAGTTGGGTATGGAGGATGAGCAGGGTGAGCCCTGGAAAACTGTCCGTAGAAAGGGTCGTGGCCCTAAAAGGAGATCATTCATGTCCCTTAAGAGACCACCTCTGGGGCTTGTTGGGAGGCGTAAGAGTTCTCGGCTTCACGCCGATCCTTTGGTTTGAATATCCTAGTGTGGAATATAAGGGGAGGGAGCACTCCCCTGAAACAAAAAGCTCTTACCAGACTTCAGCGTGATCGTCGTTGCTCTTTAGTTGGAATTTTGGAGTCCAAATTGGATGATGAAAAAGTTTTAAAGTTAGTGCGTCTCTATTTTGCAGGGTGGAAGTACCTTCATAATTTTGCTCTCCACCCTAATGGGCGTATCTTACTCTTATGGGACCCGGGTGTGGTGACTGTGACCGGTTTGGAGGCCTCCCCACAATCTCTCTCTGGTATGGTCACTGATCTTTCTACTGGTGCTGACTTTTGCCTTACTGTGGTCTATGGGTTTTACAGCGTTGGTGATAGGAGACCCCTTTGGGACAATTTGAGTGCCTTATCCCCCATTATTGATGGTCCGTGGATAGTGTATGGAGACTTTAATGCTCCTCTTAATGCGGTGGATCGTTTGGGAATTCGGTCGGTTACTGATTATGAGATGGCAGACTTCAAGGAGTGTTGCCTTGTGAACCAACTGTCGGATGTTCCCTCTACAGGTTGTTTCTTCTCCTTCTTTGCTAAAAATGTTAAGTGTAAGTTGGACAGAGTTCTCTTGAATTCAATAGGGTTTGCATCAGATTTTACTGTCTTGGCTCAGTTCCTCCCTCCAGGTTCTATCTCTGATCACTGCCCTGCTCTCATTTCGATTGGTGGGAAAAAAGTTTTCCGGAAGCCTTTTCACTTCTTCAATATGTGGTGTGACCATCATGATTTTCTGAGTGTAGTCGCCGATGCTTGGAGATTTGACTTTTGTGGGTCTCATCAGTTTAACCTGTGTCAGAAGCTTTCTGGCCTCAAGCACGGCCTCAAGCAGCTGAATAGGTTACACTTTTCCCATATTATCTCTAGAGCAGAAGAAGCTGAGAGTAAGCTTATGCGTGCGCAGGAGGATTTTTTATCGGGCTCTGGTGGTACTTCTTATGCCGCTTTGGAGGAGCTTCGTTCTCGGGCATCCTTTTTGAGCAAAGCTGCTTCGAGTTTTGTGGCACAAAAGAATAAGCAGAAGTTTTTGTTCCAGGGGGATTCTAATTCTCGGTTCTTCCACGACATGTTGAAGGCACGCCAAGCCAAGTCTATAGTTTTGCGTGTGAGGAAGACTGATGGTTCGTGGACCCAGAATGATTGTGAGTTAGAAAGGGAGTTCATTTCTGTTTACCAACAGTTGCTTGGGACTGAAGTTGATTGTGATCCTCTTGATAACATGGTTTTCTCTCAGGGCCCTTTGTTATCTGAGGACCTTCGGAAGGAATTATTGAAGCCGGTTAGTGAAGAGGAGATCAAGTATGTCGTGTTCTCATTGGGGGAAGATAAAGCTCCAGGACCGGATGGTTATTCTGCTCGGTTCTTTAAGTGTGCTTGGGATATAGTGGGGAAAGATTTCTGTGATGCGGTGCTCGAATTCTTCCATTCTGGTCGGCTCCTGAAGCGCATCAACCATACAGCTTTGGCTATGATCCCCAAATGCTCACATCCGGATACGGTTTCTGATTTTCGCCCTATAGCCTGTTGTTCCACCACATATAAGGTGATTTCTAAACTACTCGCCAAGCGCCTTTCTGTTGTTTTGGGGCATATTATCAGTGATGAACAGGGGGCATTTGTTAATGGGCGGTTGATGTCTGAGAATATCCTTCTGGTTCAAGAACTAGTTAAGGATTATTCAAGGAAACGAGCCTCGCCGAGGTGCCTGCTAAAGGTTGATATTAAGAAGGCCTATGATTCCCTCTCTTGGTCTTTTGTGCATGTTGTTCTTAGGGGATTCCAGTTTCCGGATCGGTTCGTGTATTTGATTATGGAATGTGTTTCTTCCACATCCTTTTCTTTGAAGCTCAATGGTCAGCTAACGGGCTTCTTCCAGGGTGCTCGTGGGCTAAGGCAAGGGGATCCGATTTCGCCGTATCTCTTTGTGTTATGTATGGAGTACTTTTCTCGTCTGCTTCGCTTGAGAGCCGTTAGACAGAGGGGCTTCTCATTCCACCCAAAGTGTAAAGCACTAGGTATTTCTCACCTTGCTTTTGCTAATGATTTAGTTCTTTTTAGTAGAGGAGATGTTGCTTCGGTGCAGGCCTTGATGCAGACTCTCTTGGAGTTCAGTGTTGTGTCGGGATTGGAGGCAAATCCTCTCAAGTCCCAGATTTTCCTGGCTGGTGTTGATCCGGTGACTAAGACCCAAATACTTAGTTTGGCACAAATGGTAGAGGGCTCATTTCCTTTTCGCTATTTGGGTGTTCCCCTAAATCCGAGCAAGCTACGAGCTGTGGATTATGAAGCCCTGATTAATGAAGTATGTGATCATCTTAAAATGTGGCGGTCGCAGTTACTTTCGTTTGCTGGAAGATTGGAGCTGCTTAATTTAGTTTTCCAAGGGATTATGGGATTCTGGCTTGGTGTTTTTCCTTTACCAAAGGTAGTGCTAAACCGTATTGTGTCCCTGTGCCGTAGCTTCCTTTGGCAAGAAAAACAGCCTCTTGTAGCTTGGGCCAAAGTCTGCTTGCCCAAACATGAAGGGGGATTAGGGTTGAAGGATCTCTCTGTTTGGAACAAAGCATTTCTGTGTAAGTATATTTGGTTCCTCCAAGATGAGAAGGAGTCCCTCTGGACTAAGTGGATTCATGCCAACTATCTCAGAGGCCAGGGGTGGGGGCATTTTCAACCCTTGCATGATTCGTCTCATTTCTTGAAGAAGCTCTGGCAAGTGTATCTTTGTGTTTTGGAGAAATCGGGGTCTCAGGATGAAGCCATGATTCGCATTTCTTCTTGGGGTTCTAAAGGCAAGTTTTCCACTAAGATAGCGTATGAGTTCCTTCGCTCTTCTGGTGAGCTGTGGAGGGATCGTGCCTTGGTTTGGAAGGGTTGTCGTACGAAGAGGTACTCTTTCTTTTTGTGGCTTGCTCTTCAGAACAAGCTGAACACTAGAGATCGGCTTTCTTTCCTTGAAGGTTCACTGGTATGTCCCCTTTGTGCTTTGGAAAATGAATCCCATGAGCATCTATTTTTTCGGTGTCCTATGGTAAACCAACTATGGTCAGCTATCCGGATGTGGTTGGGGCTCTCACGAGGCTGTAGTACTCTCGTCAGCTGTGCTAGAGTCCTTAGAAGATTGCGCAAAGATCACTTCTTCACTGCTAAGGTCTGCCGTATTGCTTTAGCAGCTACCATCTACTTAGTTTGGCGCACTCGCAATGCTGCAATTTTTGAAGCAAAGAAGTTCGATGTACAAGGCTTAGTCCTTCAAATTAAAATCTATGTGTATCGGTCCTTGTATTTTGATGCTTCAATAAGGTAGAACTTTTGTTCTTGGTATTGGGTCGCTACCACCCTGTTTTGTTGGTAGTGAATTTTTGACCTGGGTATGCCCAGTGTATTTGTACAGCTTTAGTTATAAAATTTACCATCATTCGGAGGATATGTTCAGGGCTTGTGTACTGGATTTCCAGGGATATTGGGAGGAGCGCCTTCATTTGATAGAATTTTCATATAATAACAGCTACCACGCTAGTATTGGGATGGCTTCTTTTGAAGCATTGTATGGACGGAAGTGCAATACTTCTTTGTGTTGGAGTGACATTAGTGAGGCAATAGTGTTGGGACCAGAAATGATCAAAGATATGACCCGGCAGGTCCGACAGATCCAGGATAGAATGAGAGTAGCTCAGAGCAGACAAAAGAGTTATGCTGATCAGAGGCATATGGATGGAGATTTTGAGCCAGGAGACAAGGTGTTGCTGAGGATTCCGCCTTCTAAAGGGGTGCAAAGGTTTGGTAGGAAGGGCAAGTTGAGCCCCAGGTATATTGGTCCCAATGAGATACTGGAGTGAGTGGGTGAAGTTGCTTACATATTGGCTCTTCCTCCAGAGTTGGTACGAGTGCATAATATGTTCCACATTTCCCAGCTGCGAAAGTATGTTGTTGATCCATCGCATGTAATCCAGCTAGATGATATTGAATTGGATGATTCATTGACTTATGAGGAGCGACTGGTGTGGATTTTTGACACTAAGCTACAGAAGACTCGCATGAGTGCAGTCCCTCTTGTTAAGATCTTATGGAGTCGACACGAAACCGAGGAAGCTACATGGGAAACTGAGAAAGATATGCGAGAAGCATATCCGAAACTTTTGCCGCAAGTTAGATTATTCTTATCAAGTTTGTCCTTAAAGGGGTAGTTGATTTAAGTATAGTTGTTAATGTGTTATTTCTATATGCTTAGAATGTCCTAGCCTTAACCCTAGGGAACTGCAGGAGATTTTGGGGACGAAGTTTGTTTTTAAGGGGGTAGTAATGAAATGCCCCAAAAATATTTATTTTGAGAAGTGTAATTAAATAAAAATTTATTAGGAATTTAATTTAATTATTTGTTTTTATTGGAGTATGAAGAAATTATTTAGGTCAAATTAAGAAGGAATTTATCACTATTCTTATAAGCGAAAATTGGGCATTTTGCTAATTAAAAATGAATTTAGGAAAAATCTTTTAAAAATCCTAAATTAGCCTAAAAAGGAAATTTAATATTATTTTATTTAAATATTTTTATTTTAAATACCCAAAATATTCTAACTAATTGACCCCAACCTATTTAAAATTTTCTTTTCCCTTTTTCCTTTTTCTTTTTCCTTCTTCCTTTTTCTTTCTTTTTTCTTCTTCTTTTCGATTGGACCTGTCGCGACCCAATCTCTTCTTTCCTTCTTTTTATCTCCCGTAGCCCATCCTCGCGTTTCTTTTCTTTTCTTCCTTCGACAGCCGAGACGCTGCGTATTGATTCTTTTTCCCCTAGAACGATGCGTTCCATTTAAAAACTTTATAACCATTGCCAACTGGCCTAGTTCTCCCCTCGTTTTCTTTTCTTTCTTTTCCCCCAGCTAGCTAGTTCACCTTCTTCTTCCTCCTTCCTCCTCCACCGTCGACCTATAGCTCTGTCGCCTCCGAAAATGGCGTTGCCGGCTACGCTTAACTTGATCGGTTATTTCTCCTCTCTTTCTCTTCCCCTTGAATCGCAAATCAACGTAACCTAACCCACTTCCCTTTTTTTTCGCGCAAAATCCTCCTTTTCCTACGCGGAGGGTCGACCACGATTTGAATTTGCACCGGTAAATAAACGTCGCTGGCTACCCCAAACCCTACTGTAACATCTTCTTGCCGACTCTCAGAACCCTACCTTATCCTCTAAACTCTTTAAATACCCATTGTTTGGTTGATTTCAAAACTTTTTTCCCGAAACCCTAAAAACCTACCCTGTGCACCACCGCGACTTCAGACGACCGTTCCTCCGCCGTTAGCCAACTACACCGCCATCTCTACCTACCTAAGTCTTCCCTGCACCGCCCTCTAACTAATGAACCACCCATCTCCCTCGATTATTCTTGCATGAGCCACCACAGCCATGCAAAGTTCCCTACCTATCAAGCCAAATTTTTACACCCGCAACCCCTCGCGCCACTGTCCACCACCACATCCACCGCTATCATTGCCTCCTACACCACCTAAAAACTGCTACTAATATTTCTCCACCTAGCCATACCCTTCTTTTCTCCTTTCTCCTTCTCCTTCTCTCTTTTTCTCTTTCTCTTCATTTTGACTGCTACCTCTACCACTATGCGCCGTTGCCACTTGTTGCTCGACCACTCTCACTTTGCTCCTCTCAGCCTAGGCTACCCCCAACACCTCAACCACCACCCTCATTCTCCACCTCTTATTCTCAGACCTCAACTTTTTCCCTTTCTATCCTCTTTTCCAGTCACCACCGCTACCGCTATGCACCACTGCCGGTGCCACCTATCTCCGCCGACTCAAGGTGAAACTTAGACCCTCTCATCCCTTCTTCCCTATTTATTTAAGCTTATTCTATTTTATTTCAATTTTTAACCTTTATTCAATTATTATTATTATTTAGTGAAATATTAATGTTATTATTTCTTGGCAGTGTCGAGAGTGTGTAGGAATTATTTAGAATATTATTTTTGAATTAATAATAATATTAGTATTATTATAATTTTTATTATTAATATTATTTTTATTATTAATAATATTATTAATCTTATTATTACTATTATTTATTTAGAGGGCCGAGACCCTATTTTACTTAAATAAGTTGAATACTATCATTTCTATTATTAACATTATTATTATTACTATTATTAGTATTATTATTATTATAATTATTTTTAATATTATTATAAATGATATGTATTAATAATATTATTATTATTACTAATGGTACTTTTACTACTTTAAGGTAGAGTTGAAAACCCTACCTTATATTACTTGTGGTTTAAGTCATTTCATTATTATTATTACTATTACTATTACTATTACTATTATTATTATTATTATTATTATTATTATCATCATCATCATCATCATCATTATTATTTTTATTGATAATGTTTTAATGATATTTTTAATATTATTTTGGGTGGAGGGTAGAAGCCCTTATACCACCATTCGTTTTGAATCATATTAACATTATTATTAGCATTTTTGGTATTATTTCATGTAGTCATTAGCAGTATAATATTATTTTATTTAAAAACCTAATCTTGGAATAAGTTAGTAAATAATAGTATTTTTAGGAGGGAATCTAATTCTAGTTTTTCCCTCATAATAGGTGAGGCCAGTCAAAGCCCTAAAGAGGTATAGGAGTGTGCTCCAAAACCTGTGACGTTTTAGGTAAGGGTGTAACTAAGGCTATTTGTGTATAATGTGTTTTATATGTCTTGGTTGCCATGTGATATGAAATATGATGTATTTTATGTGTATTTTATAACTATGATATATGCAGTATGACGTGGAGTTGAGGTATGTTCATATGATATTCTATGGCATGCTTATGACATGTATAAGTTATTGTAATGTGAATTGATGCGACCCATAAGACATGCATGTAGGTCGTGGAATATGGTGTTATGGTGTGAATTAATGTGGGAGTGATCTAAGTATTATATGATCATGCATGGTGGAATTATGGTTTCCATGGAGTTAGGGTTTGCATAGAGATAGGGTTTGCATGGAAATTTAGGGTTTCACGGGTGAGCATAAGTTTTTGCATGAAAAAGTTCACATGTTGCATGGGGGATATAAAGTTTGCATTGGGATAAACTTTACGTATGAATAGTTATTTTGATGTGTGAGGAAGGTGATGAAAGGGTTGTTTGGGCATTTGAATGTGTTGCATGAAAAATAGTACGTGGTATAAGATAAGGGTCCATAGTAGATTGATCTAGGGTTTTGTATGGTGGTTCGCGTTTAGTATAGTGTTTGGGGTGCATGTGGTTGTGTGTGTGTCTGGTGAAGTAAAGTGTGTTGGTGAGGAAGTGAATGGGTAGGTGGTGAAAAAGTAGTGGGCTTGGGTCCACACGTGGGGAGATGGACTCTAATGTAAGCCTGCTAAAGAGGGAAGAAGGATGGGCTCAGTTAGGGCTTTATGGACCTATGAGTGAGACAGTTTCTTCTAGGGAAAATAAGTGTAAAGGAGGTTAGCCATGCATATCTAGGGTCTAATTTTCTGAATAAGATACTTAAGATATTAATCATGTAAAGTGGAAGAGTATTGAGTAGGGCCCAGGCCGATCCACCGGCATAATAGTGGCCATGTACTACAGTATCCTGGAGATCGATCCACTGGCGTATAATAGTTGTAGGGTATGTTACCCTAGTGACCGATCCATCGGCTAAAATAATGGGAGATCCCGAGCTCAATAAACCAAACCCTACATTTTGCTAAGATATGGGAAAGACACTAATTACTTACAGTAGAATACCGTGCGAGAAAAGGGGCCAGACTGATCCACCGACATATAATAGTGGTAGGGCATGTACCCTAAGTGACCGATCCACCGGCTAGAATAGTGGCCAGGAGACGAAGTGTCCTGGAGACTGATCCATCGGCTAAAATAGTGGGGTTCCTGTACTCGTATGGATTTGATAAAGAACATGGTGTGAAAATAAATTCGATAAAAGATTGATGAAGTAATTAATTTGGATTATATTGGATCTTGGCATTTTCACCTGAGCATTCATTTTACCTTTATGCTATTATGTTGGACTTTATGCTCCTTTATTATTATACGGTGTTTGTGTGAATTTCGTATGTTGGCCTTAGTGCACGGTTATCTTACTCAGTACGTAGTGTACTGATCACCCTTCTCATGAGTGCTACTCATTCCCACGAGCAGGAGGCCTATCTGACATGTTGAAAGTTGGAGATGCCTTATTTGATGATATTGATGTTTATGGGGCATCAGGCTTGGGTGAGAGTTGATTAGGGCTGGATCAAGTCCCTGGAGTGGCGTGGCCGGTTTCTCCATTACGAGATTATTATTCCTTTTCTCTTTTAACTATGTTTGAAAACTTCATAAACAATTTTAATATCGTAGCTATTTTTCTTCTCTGAAGAACTATCTCTCATAATTTGGATTATGTAAAACTTATGTGTACTCTAATTTCCGTATTTATGAACTTTGGATTATATAATGATGTGAGTAGTTTTCTTAGCCTTAGCACTTGGTACTGGAATGGTAGGAGTGAATCGGTCTGGTATTAAGTGTGGCGGTAGCATTCCTAGAATTTACGGGTTTTAAATTTAAAGGTATTGTAAAAAAAAATATGTGTAAATTTTGGGATGTTACATAGTGGGCCTTGACCCATATACTTAAGAGTTAGAATTCTAGTGTGATATAGGATATAAAGGAAAGGATGTTGGGGTAAGTTAGGGGGTGTAGGAGTATGATGACATGCATCGGGTCCGTTGGAGGATAGGCATAGGGAGAATGAGTCATGCATGTCAAGGGTGAAAGCTTCTGAATAAGATACTATAAAACACTAATCATGTAAAGTGGAAGATTATTGAGTTGGGTCCAACCGATCCACCAATAAGAAATAGTGGTTAGGGCATTTCGTCCTATGTGTGACCAATCCACCGTCTATAATAGTGGTTAGGGTATGTTATCCTATATGTGACCGATCTACCGGCTATAGTAGTGGCGGATCCCGAGCTCAATAAACCAAATCCTGAGTTTGCTAAGACACATAAAAGACACTAAGTACTTATAGTGGAACACCATGCAAACTGGGGCCAACCGATCCACCGGTAAGAAATAGTGGTTAGGGCATCTCGCCCTATATGTGACCGATCCACCGACTAATGATAGTGGTAAGGTACATTGTGCCCTATGTGTCTCCACTTTACCGGCTATAATAGTGGGGGTCATCGTACTCGTATGGTTTTAATAAAGAGCATGGTGTGAAATGAGTATCGATAAGAGATTAATCAAATAATTAATCCGGACTATAAATGACCTTTATTTGTTTACTTATCTGAAGTGATCATGTACTGTTTTATTATTCTGCTGGAATCATGTGCTTATATGTGTTTGGCCTTAGTGTATGGTTACCTTACTCAGTACGTAGCGTAATAATCACCCTTTTCATGGGTGCTGCTCATTCCTACGAACAGAAGACCCTTCTGACTTTGTGCAGGTGGGTGATGTATATTTTGATGCCTTCGATGTTCATGAGGCATCAGGCGGGGCTGAGTGTTGAGCATATGCTTGGTTTGATGATCGAGAGTGATATGGCTGGATTCTATCTCCATGTTATTTTATTTCCTTCTGTTATTTCATTTCTATATTGGATTTTTCTATAATTAAACTTTATCGTTTGTAGATACTATTCCTTCAAAGAAAGTTTGATTTCTTACTTTAGGTTATGTAAACTTTTACGCATACTCTAATTTCTATGCTATGAACTCTTGGTTTAAATATTGATTTAAGTTTAACAAATATCCTTTTTAGCCTTAGCACTTGGTACTGGAATGGTTGGAGTGAACCGATCTGGTACTAAGTGTGGCGGTAACATCCCCAGAATTCACAGGTTTTAATTTAAGTGCTTCCGTTTAAAAAAAATCATGAATTTTGGGGTGTTACCATTACCCTCATACCCTTATTTAAACTATCCACTCATAAATAAAGTTATTTGGTGAGTTTCAACAGGTTTCAATCGTCTGTTGTTAAGGCACTATGTAAAGACCTAGACTTCTTTCACCTCACATGTCCTTAGCCATGTTATTTGCAAAATATCACAACTTTTTGAAAACTACTGAAAATAAAAACCACAAGAGGTTTTGGATACAAATGCCACTCTAGTTGAGTATACTCATAGCCTTAAAATATGACTTCACATTTAGAATTGTATGCATTAAGGCACTATGTAAAGACCTAGACTTCTTTCTTCTCACATGTCCTTAGCCATGTTAGTTGCAAAATATCACAAATTATTGAAAACTACTGAAAATAAAAACCACAAGAGGTTTTGGATACAAATGCCACTCTAGCTGAGTATACTCATAGCCTTAAAATATAACTTCACATTTAGAATTGTATGCACTCATATGGGCCTGTCCATAGTGCTTTTTGTTCACACCCATTTCGAACCAGAAGAATGAAGCAAGAAAGCTTATTACTCAAAACTTAAAAGAACAAACATCTAATGCATGTTAGTTTACTTTAAAGCTATTTCAAATATAGCAATTATGCATAAATAGTACTTCCTTTATTTCATAATAGAAGGATTATAGTTTTTTCATTTTTGTATAAGTATTTATAGGAAAATGATAAAAGTTTAATGTAAAATTTACAAATTTACCCTCTCCCTACCTTATTAATGTATCTCATAACAATAAATTTGCTCAAGTTCCAATATGGGCATATTAGTCAATTTGGATATTATTTACTCCAAACTTCAATACTTTTTAATGTGTACTCAAGCCCAGTGACTACAGTTAAATGATTCAGAGCTCATATCTAGTCATTTGACTTATTTGCTTATTTTAGAGTAAATCATTTTATAGTACATAGGAAAAGATATCAACATGCCAAGTTGTTGCCAAGAAAGTCATCACATCACATAAGAGCGCTATTTAGTCAAACTTACCTTTCTGCTGGTGTAAAGAAATATTACTAAAATATAGGAAACTAGAATAAAATCTCGTACAAGGAAAAATTAAAGTTATAAAAGAATAGCATATAGATATATATATATATGTATCCAACACAACAAAGTAGAACAATTAGGACACATCATGTCTGTGCCTGCCTCAATCTCTTCACTTCCTCGATAAGGTGTAGTGAATGTGTAGTCGTAGTCTAGTAGCTACAACTTAATAATAGATAAATAAGGCTAAATGGTACATTCACATAGTGTTAGAGCTACAAAAGTGCTCGGTTGATATGAGCAAATTTGTCAAAAGAAACTAACACATCCAGTGTCATATAATCCAATGCACAAGCAACGGAATTGCCTCAAGAAGGAGCAGATGTCATATCGAATAGCACTACAATGCAAATATAGGGTTTTATTCATTGACCATCAGCTTAATTATTCAGCAGACAATAAAACCGTGGGCACGATTACAGTAGCGGTGTCACGGTATCAAAGTGTCGCGAACAATATTTTATATGTTGCGGTATATATATAATAACAAATATTAGTAAATATCAGTAAATATCGGCCAATAACCAATATATCGCCTACACATACGTGAAACTATAAAATCGTCATATATCATCGATTTCGCTTATTGGGTGACCTAAAATCCGATTAATATCTATGGACATTGCATATCGAGACCGATATTTTAATTGTATATTATTCAGTCCTCCATGTTTACCATAGATATGATGCTCACTACAAAAGAATAATTTTTGACAATACGATAAACTGAAAAGAAAGAACTTTGCTCAAATTTTAGTAGATAGCAACAAGTCTAGTTAAGGAGGACCAGATCAAATCACAAATGCATCCTGTCTCACAGCTGATTGAAATTAAACAAGAGTTGTGGAACCTAGCACTTGGTCACATGCTCTGCCTTGCCTCTTTGATTATTTCAAAGGAGGAAGGGGAAGGAGACATAGCATCTGGTGCCTAGATTTCACTTGAAATATATCTCTTGCATCCTGTAACTTGATATTTGCACGTTTTACTTGCTTTAATTTTAAGCTGACCAGTTTTGGGATTTTCCCCGAACGCTGAAACAATGTCATTTGTCCCTATCATAGTGGTTGTCTACACTGAAGCTTCAGAGGCACAAATTCAAGTGGTATCTATTTTACACTTCTTATCTAAACCATGACATAATGATTACTTGATTGTTAATTCTCCAGATTGTTCATTATTGTGGCCTAAGAACCTTATTCATAGTTGATTACGGCCTACCATGCTGAAGCCCAAATTATTCGTTACCATATAAATCACCTCGCACAACAAAAAAGGGTAATTGCCACACATCCTTTTTCAATAAAAATGGCACCTCGAACTGAAATTGAACATAAGTAACCCTCACGGGTTGATCATACTTATCTTGCACATTCATAAACAGGTGAACACCTCGAACTTTCGCTGACATTTAGATGACGATATGAGAGGCCACTTAGATGTCAGTTTTTTTTTCTTTCTCTGTATTATGATGGTAATTTGCTTTTATTTATCCATGCTATCTTCCTTGCCTACTAAAACGCTTCTTGCATTTGATTTGTTGTATGGTTTCTTTCGACTAACGGAATATGCTGCATGCACGGGCTGATTCCCAAAGATAACAACAAAAGGGATCCTCCTATCCGTACTTTGTCAGTTGAATTATCTTTGAGTGGGACCACTAAATCTCTTTTCTTTTGTGCTTTTTTTTGGGGGGGTGGAGGGTGAGGTTGGGAATTTACAGTCTTCGTTGTCTTGAAATTCATACCTAGATGAGATGATTAATATTCTGACAAAACTATCTTTACTTGATATGTTCCCAATCTTTTGAAAATTGAAGTATTTGATCCGACATCAGTCTTACGTTTAATTGATATGATACTGCTGCAAGAATATAATTGTGTTACTGGGTTATCACGTCTATTCTACTCTGTTATCCACAAGTTGTGGCTAAACACGAGTATATTGGCCAAGAAGTACATAGAGACACGTTTTGTGAAGATTCGTGCTGAAAAGAGTCCCTTCCTGACTGAAAAACTCAGAATTGTTGTACTCCCTACACTTGCACTTGTAAAGAATGCCAAAGTGGAAGATTATGTGGTACATTCGGTCAGTTATCGTTACATATATTCATTCTTGGTTTCCTCTTTCTTCTTCTTCTTCTTGCTGCTTCCCGGCGGTAAAATTGTATAAATGTGAAAATTACATCTCAGGTGGGATTTGGTGAACCGGGTCGAACTGATGAGTTTACCACTGAGGAATTAGAGGAGAGATTGGCCGAATCTCAGGTAATCTTCTTTGAAGATGAATCAGATAATGCTTCCAGCTCCAAGGTGCGAAGAAGTGTCCACCAAAGAGAACAACCAGAGTCATCAGATTCAGAGTAAAATCTGAGTTGCTATGTTCTCTCCCTGAGAAGACTTCTACTAGGGCATGCTCTTTCACCCTCCATTTTCTTACAAAGTTTGTAGTGGTGTACTTCTTTTTTTCTTTTTTCCTTTTTTAAACTTTTGTTGCTCTTTCGTCGAGCATTTATTATGGTGCTGCAATCTTGAGCGCTACAGAGCCATTGTAATATCAGTCTCATGTTCACATCCTTAATTATTTTGATAATACAAGAGGTTCTGGTGTTCTAACTTATCTTGTGGAAACTGTTTGAGCAGATTTTTCCTTTTTTTTTTTGGTTGTTGTTGTTTGATTATTTTATCATTCCAATCTCCTCAGCAAGATTTTCCGTCATATTTCTTTAGCTTGCTAATCTTGCCTGGGAACAGACTATGGTACGTAGTTAAACTAGGCCTTTACCTCCTCTGTTCATGGAGTAAGACAAGCATGATTGTGTTGAATATGCTATTACAGTTCATAGTGATTATGTACCTTCAAGTCACATGGAATTTAGCTTTTCATGAAGTTACGGTTCCCGCGGAGAAGCCTACGGTGAATGACTCGGTGGAGTAGGTATTGACAATTTTTCACTGGTTTCATCTTTGGGCTTGGTATTGGCTTATGTCGCTGCCATGGTCTGAAGGTGAAGCGAACCTGATGATGCATCCTGGGTATCTAATAAATTTTGGTATCAATTTTGTGTGGACAGCAGAAAGAATCTACATTTTACACATTCATGTGTCTGGACTTTTCTGCAGAGATTGTACACAGAAATATTTAGATTCTACTGATAAGGTATTGATCTTATGGTTAAAGACGAGAGTCTAGGTATTGGAGGTTTTAGGATCAAATATACTCTCATGCGATATACGTATTGACCAGTGATTTACATACATACATACATACATATATATATATATATATATTCTGAAGTTTGCCGAAAAAACAAAAATAATTCCGCGACGTATATATCATCTTCCATGATAGCCTGATACTGCGACACAATAATTGAGAATACAGTTTGATTGCTCCCCTAGACAGATCTCTGGGGTTGACCTCGCTTTTATCTTATAGAGGGCACATTATAAGTCACCTCTTAATTTGTAGTCTAATATGATTTTCCTTATTGATCTTCTATGATGAGTGACCTACCCTCACCGAATGCGGCTAAATTGGTGAATTCATGTATGCTAGTTTGCTTCTTGATGTATCTTATGGATAGAAAGTCTCGGCTCACAGAAAGACGCTTAGAAATTGAATCATGATCATAGCAGTCCCCCATTCATGCCGTGCATTGTCAGCTATTCTGGTTAGCCCAATTGATTTCGTATTAGCTTATGCAAAAGCGATTATCCCTCATTTTTTCTTCTTCTATGCACTAGGTTCCAGCTCAAAAGACAATCTACTGTATTACGCTGCCTCGGCAGTCGGCAGTGGAACTAAAACGCTGGTTTATAATCGGCACTGTTCTAGTTCTGAACCAAATCAGAAGCTGAGCTACAGAAATTTTGTCAGTGTCTGCAGATAAATATCTGCTATTGTCATCGAGGTAAAAAAAATGTCTGCAGCTATTTTATCATCTTTCTCTAGAATTGTCTATGGGTTACTCCAGTAGTGCTACGATGTAGTGACAAACAAGGAGCCAGGGGTAGAACAACATGAACCTCATGTAACATAAGTAGGTTAGTCGGTCTTAGATATAGTTCAGATTGAACTCCGTCCCCTGAGAAGTCATTACTCCCCTGTATCCTTTATTCATACAACAGTTGTTTCATGGTTGGTTTTTACCGAGAAGTAAGTTGTATCCTATGTTATCAACGAAATAAGAAATAGATAAATATTTGGAATTAAGTTGCACTTTACTGTAGGTAGTTCTGTCCCAACCAGTTTATAATTAAAAAAAAAATGTTCACTCAGAAACTGACTGTTAGTTCTCTGTATCGTATTTGGTCTTTCTGAGATGGCTTCATGATGTGGCTGCTGACGTTTAACAATTGTTCCTACAGATGGAAGTAGATGCGGTGAACAACATCAAGTGATGTGACCTTTAACCTTGTGTTCATAACTTTATTTTGGACTAAGTTTGCATCTTCATGTTACATGTATGTACCACATGATCATGTTGTTGTATCTCTTTTATGATGCATGACCATCATATACCTACCTACCTGAATTAGAAACCAAGTATAGAGTCGGCTGTGGCTTGAAAACCATGACTTTGATAGAACGTTTCTCTTAGCTCACTATCATGCCTTCGGAATATTGTGAGGCTTAAGTGAACTTAGCATGTACCTTGTCGTCCGTAGTCCTTCTCTTGATTTTTTTCATACAGATTGAGGGGGTAGGAGAAGATGGGGTCATACTCAAGTTCCACATGTGCTCTTCTCATGCATTCTCTACACATGATTCCACACCCACTACTATCCAGGTACATACTGCAATGATCATCCCTTCATGTTCAATAATGATATACATTTTGTGATAATTGTTTACAGTTTTCTGCTCCTCTATCAATCTCAACGATCGTATTCATGTTTCTTAAAGTGCTCGTTTCTTTGTCAGCCTCTGTGATTCGTCAACTTCAATGTTCTTTTTAGCGTGTTCGGTTTTAATTCATTGTTTTGGGGTGTCATTGTTGGGAAAGGGCCTATAAATTAATATTACACTGGAATTCAGGGTTCGTTGTCCCTTTTTTTTATTAGACCGCTGTAAATGCTCGTGTTTCTCCCACCCACCGTCTTATAACTGCCTGGCTGGACTGTAAGTTAAAGAGTCTGATGGTGGCCAATGGCCCGTGGGGGTATGTGGTAGGGTGGGGCAATTTTTACCCCACGTGTAGAGATTTCACTTCAGACCATGTTTGGGATGATAGTGAGAATCTCCATAACAAAGGATCAGTCTTCAAATTTGCCTCATTGGATATCAAAAATCACCCATCATCAAAACATCAAAAATGTCAAAAAAGTTGATTCAATGTACGACGAGGCAATAAATTGATTCGGCGAAAAGAGGAGGAATGGGGGAGAAAGAGAGAGGGAAAAAACAAAAAGGAGACAAGTAAAGAAAAGAAAGGATATAATAGAAAATTTCGATATATTATATTATTAAATTATGAATATTTATTGTAGAGATGAAGTTGATTATACCGGGATAAAAAAAGAGATAAAATATCCCTTTTTAAAATTTTTGGAAAATATAATCATTCTTAAAATTTGATTTATTATTAAAGATGTTTGGACCAAGTGAACAAAGTACCTTATTATTTATTTTTTCCTATGTTTAGTCTTTAGAATGGCTTAAAATGTTTCAAAAGGAAATAAGTCAGTCCCAAGATACCACTGTAATCCCCCAAAATTTTAAAAACTTATAAGTTAATAAATAAATTTTATTTGGGATAAATTAGCTTTCAAATTTATTTAATTTAATTATTTTATGCATTTTTGGGTATATAAATTGAGTAGGAATATTTAATAAGTTAAAATAAATATTGTCATTTTACCCTAATTATTTTATTTAAATAATTTTTCAAACAAATACTTTACTAAAATTATCCATTTTAACCCATATACACTACCACGGAAAGGGATTTTAATAACGGTTATTTTATAGTTTTAATAACGGTTTTCAACCGTTATTGAATCGCCTGTTATTAAATCTTTAATAACGGTTCATAACCGTCATGAAAAATACACAAAAACCCGTGAATATATGCGTAAACTTCATATTTAATAACGGTTTTTACTTAAAAACCGTTATTAAAACTCAGTTTTTAATAACGGTTCTGATGAAAACCATTATTAAAACTCCACTTTTTTCTTTTTATTTTTTTTGCAGTTTTGTTCCTGCCCACATACACAGTTGTATGTTAAAATAATTACCAAATCTGCAATGTAAAACAACATCAATTCATACCAAATCTGCAATTACACCATAATTTCAATCAATCTATAATTGGTATGCATGTCTCAATACACCAACTATACTTAGCACAACTATAATTAGTGGGCATACCACAACTTGGTAGCTCTACACCCCAAAGTAAAGAGTTCACAGATCTAGGCTGGTAGACGAAATACAAACCTAAAAATGCATGTAGAATATATAGATTGCTACCTAATACCGAATGAATGAGTGCATGTGCTTGGCCCATTGATCTCTAACTTCATCAATTTCATCAACATTATATTGTTGGCCTCGTGCATAGTCATCGGTGAAAAACTACAACACCCATGTTTCAATTAATATACAGTTAGCCATTAGGTATGTCATGATTCATTAATAGAAAAATATGGAAAAGCAAACATACATGGCTTGGATCTATGTTGACCAATCTATTCTAGACTATAAGATCCATTGCTCGTCTTCTTCACTTGAACCCTTAAAAACTTCAATTTCATCATCATCATCTAAGTTCCTTTGTCTCGAAGATCTTCAATTTTGGAGGTACCTAAAGCTCTTATCTCATCCATAATTACAATAGAGGATAAAGAGATAAACAATAACTGAAAACATGTATTACCCTACATACAAAATAATACAAAGGTAGGCAACATGTAATACCACTTTAATCAAGAGGTTATATAACACCCTCATACCCTAGAATGTGAAAAAGGTTTTCAGGATAGTCTAAATTAAAGGTTCAATTTGTAAAAAAGGCCCTAAAAAGGTTGTATCACTTGTATGTAACAAAAAAACCTCAATTTAGAGGCCAAAATGGCCCTTTTTGGGCTCCGATATTGCCCAAACCGGCTTTGTCATTTGCCACGTTGTAGATCTCAAAAAAAATACCCAAAATAGCCTCCTAGATCACCTAAATCCGAGGTCCCATGAAAAAGTTATGACCCTCCAAAGTTTACAGTTGAATCTAGCTCTAAATAACCTCAATAATATCTTCTCTTTTGTTTATTATGGTTGTAGCTCTAAATAATGTTGAATCTATATTCTCCATACAAACAAATACAACAATAATATGTAAAGCTCTCAGCCAACACATGCATTTGTTAATATATAACAATAACGCAACAAATTCAACAACAAACATCAAAATTTTCAGCCAACACATTTTTGAACGACAAACTACAATCTTTCAATAACAAACAAACGAAAGGAAGAACAAACACATACATAAAGTGAGCTAGCTACAAACACGACGGTGAGAATGTTGAGAGAGGCAAGGGCTTCAAACACGACGGAGGATGAAGGTGCAAGTGCCAGCTAGCTTCGGAATAATGGTAGAGGCGTGGTGGAGAGTTGGTGGTGCGAGAGTTTCCTTTACTTGAGAGGAGCCTGGTGGTGCAAGTTGGTGGTGCACGGTGTGGCGGTGCGAGGGTTTGCAAGGAGAAGGAAGGAGAGCAAGAGAACGAAAGTGCAGAGAGTCTGAAAACTTTGGCACGAAACAGAACCGAGCGAAATAAAAGTTTGATTTTGGGGTTTTAATAACAGTTCCTAAGAGAACCGTTATTAAAACATCTTTTAATAATGGTTCTTCCAGGAACCGTCATTAAAAGATTCTGAATTTTGACAACGGTTCTAATATGAACCGTTATTAAATCCTCTTTTAATAATGGTTTATATAAAACCGTTATTAAAACATCCGTCCAAATTTTAACGTTGCCTTTTTAATAACGGTTTTTAACTAGAACCGTTATCAAAACTTCCCGCTGATTAATTTTCACGCGTTTGACAACGGTTTTCGAACTACTGTTATTAATGTCCCGTTATTATTTCCCGTGTTTGTAGTAGTGATATTTAATTATATTATATTAAAATTATTAAATAAATTTATTTCCCAAAAATATTATATTCTAATATTTTATGAATTATTTTATTTTATTTTTCCTATTTTCCTTTTCCTTTCTTCCCTTTTTTCTTCTTTCCTTTTATTTCTCTTTTTTTTCTCTTCTTTCTTTCTTTTTTTCCTTTTTTTGTTCGGGCCGCTAGGCCATGGGCTGCCCGCTCCATCTCCCGCGTGACGTCAGGCCCCTTCTCTCTCTCCCTTCCTCTCCTTCTCCTCCTACGTCGTAGGCCCAATCCTACTTTTCTTCCTCACCTACCCGCATCGACCAGCCCAACGCCCCTACCCTTCTTTCCTTTTTCCCCCCGACCGGGCCGGCTCAACCCTCTTCTCTTTCCCTTTGATCGGCCGACTTCTTTTCTTCCTCTTCTTCCTTTTTCTTCACCACCCATGCCCGACACCCTGAGCACGCCCAACCACCGCCTACAGCTGCCATCCTGACCACCCCTACCTTTCTCTCTCTCTCTCTCTCTCTCCCCTGTCCTTTCCTTTCCTATTTCGAACAAACTAACCCCTGCACCCTTCATCCACGCCTGACTTCTTTCCTCTTCTTCCCTTCCCTCTCCCTGTCACCCGACTATCGCCTGCCACCCTACAACCTACCTCGGTCGGCCACCTACTCCCCTCTACCCCTCTTCTTCTTCTTCTTCCCTCCTTGCCTCATCCTACCCCATAAAGTCGAGCCTTACTTTCCCTTCCCCGATTATTTTCTCTCCTTATCTCCTCCTTTCTATTTTTCCTCGATTTTTGTACCACCACCACCCTCTGCCGCTTACACCACCACACTAACCCCCTGCGTCGCCTTTTGCCACCACCTACTACCACCCTACACCATCACACCACCCCCTCGAGCCACCCTGCAGTCCCCTTCTTCCTCCCCTCCTCTTTTTCTCTTCTTTTCCTTCCCTTCTCGGCAGCCACCCTGCACCACCTCCTTCTGCCGCCGTCCCGCCGCCTATTCTGCCACCAAGCCACTCCCTACAGCCTCTTCTACCAACCTCACACCCCTTTGGCTGAAACAAGCCCCCTCACCCCTTCATTTTCTTTCTCCCTTTTCCTTCCTTCTCAACCACGCCCACCCCGACAACCCCCTTAGCCGCCAATAACTTGTCCCCGACCACCACCTACACCCCCTCTTCACTCCTACATCCTTCTCTTGCCTCCAATCCTCCCCCACTTACCCTCTTTTCTAGCTCTAAAGCCTCAACCCGAAAATGACCACCCCTCCCTTCTACCTTCCTACCTTCGACCCTTTTCCCCCCATATAGCCTACATGTGGCTCACGATGTTCATGCAGTGTGAGTTCCACATTATTTTGGGAATTGATTTGTTTAATTATTGAGGTATATTAATAATTAATAAAGTGTGTTATTAATTAAGTTTTTATAAAGTTTTATCCTTTTAATTTCCTACTTCTAATATAATAATTATTGACATTATTTTTAGGTGTTGATTTTATTATTTAAAGCTTGAATCTTTAACCGGGATACCGATAAGGTTTGATTTTTTGGGAATTAAGGTAATCATTAAACCACACTTAAATGCATAGATAAATGTATGTTAGCACATTAGGGTTTTTAATACATTATCATGCTTGTTATATGTTTGTTAAAATAATATATATATATATATATATATATATATATATATATATTGATTAATAAAAAAGGAAAGTATGCTAGTTTATGTGCTATATGTGGAAATATTGCTTAAGGAAAGAGTTTGGCTATTAATGAAAGTGTTAAGTACTTATCCATGTTATTCTATGTTATTGTGACCATTTATGCATAAATAATATTATTGTGAGCCATAGGGGCATTTTAGTAACATTTCTTGTGTAAGAATGTGGCCTAATATGTGTGGGTGCTAATAAGTAGTATATCAAAATATAATAGTTGTTGGAGTTGGATATTGTGAGTGGAGTGTTACTATTAATATTTAGGTAGTGATGATAACTTAATAAAAGTGGTATAATAAAAGGGCAAGATGGTAAATTTGTAAGGAGATGGCATTATGGTAATTTTAGAGGAGAAGGGAAAAATGGTAAATTGTAAGTAAAAGGGTGTTATGGTAATTTTGGAAGTAAAGAGGAAAGTGGTAATTTTATAAGTAAGGGAAAATTGGTAATTTTATAAGTAAAGGGCAATATAGTAATTTTACAAATAAATGGCAAAATGGTAGTTGTATAAGTAAAGGGCAATGTAGGGCAATATAGTAATTTTACAAATAAATGGAAAATGGTAATTTTATAAGTAAAGGGAGATATAGTAATTTTATAAGTAAATGGCAAAATGTTAATTTTATAAGTAAAGGACAATATGGTAATTTTATACGTAAATGAAAAAATGGTAATCTTATAAGTAAATGACAAAATGGTAATTAAAGGGGAAAATGGTAATTTTATAAGTAAAGGGTAAAATGGTAATTTTGTAAGAAAATGGCATTATAGTAATATTAAAAGTAAGGGGTACAATGATAATTTTGGAGGTAAAGGGTAAAACGGTAATTTTGTATCAAAGGGGTGAAATGGTAATTACAATAATGACAAAGGATAATTTGGTAATTAAAATTATGATTATAGAGAAGGGCAATTTGGTAAATTAACCAACCGAAGGGTATTATGATAGTTTTAATAATGGAGAAGGGCAATATAGTAATTATAATAATGGAGAAGGGTAAATTGGTAATTATAATAACGAAGAAAGGTAGTTTGGTAATTATGAAAATGGAGAAAGGTAATTTGGTAATTTAATCAACTAAAGAAAAAGTTGATAATTATGATAACAGAGAGGGGTAATATGGTAATTATGATAATGGAGAAGGGTAACTTGGTAATTATGATAATAGAGAAGGGCAATCTAGTAATTTAACTAATAAAAGGGTAATTTGGTAATTATGATAGTGGAGAAGGGTAATTTGATAATTTAACCAACAAAAGGGCAAATTGGTAATTATATAACCAACTAAAGGGCAAATTGGTTATCATGATAATGAAGAAGGGCAAATGGTAATTTATCCAACTAAAGGGCAATTTAGTAATTAAAACAAAAGAGAAGGGCAATTCGGTAATCTAACCGAGTAAATGGGAAATATGATAAGTGTAACGATTATGAAGGGTGACTGGTGACATAATAAGTGTGGGAAATAGCTTGGAACCTAAACCGAGTAAGGATGTGGCTAAGAACAACTATATGTGGGTTATATGCCTTGTGTGCCATGTGTTATGATGTATTGTGTACTTTATGCTTAATGATTAATCATTTATAGTGCAACTTGGAGTGAATGTATGCTTATGTGACTTCCTTATGGCATGTGGATGATGATTATATATATTGTGCGTACGATGTTATATGCCGTGACCCTCTAGGATATGCATGCTAGGATTTTTAATAATAGGATATGGGGTGAGAGGATAAAAAGGAATATATGGGGAGTGAGTTGACTAAGGGAACATGAGATTGACCTTATTATTTCATGAGGGAAAAAATAAAAGGAAGTTGTGATCAAAATAAATGAGTGATGCAACTCTTGTATGGGAGACTTCTAAGGTTTGCATGGGGTGAATGGAGTCTGCATGGGATTATCCTTACGTAAGAAAGGTGTTAGGGTTTTGAGTGGCTAACTAGGGTTTCACGGTTACATGTATAATTGGTGAGTAGAGTGATAGTATTTGGGTTGAATCTAAATGAGATGAGGTGTTGGATGATAAAAGAAAGGTTGGGCCACATAGGTCCGATTAGGGTTTGAAGGGAGAATCCTGGAGAGTGGTAGTGAGAAAATTTGGATGGTATGAGGTGATGGGCCATAACCCACACCCTTAGGATTCAGAATTTTGTTATGAGTAAATAGAAGGAGGAATGGATGTCGGGGTGAAATAAGAGGCACAGAAGCCTCAAGATATGGGACAGGCCCTCTTGGGAGGATAGAAGTAGACGTCGGTGACATGCATGTTCAGGGTGAAATACTTTCGAATAAGATACGAATAAGACACTAATAACTTAAAGTGAAAGATTATTGAGCCGGTCCCAGACTGATCCACTTGCATAATAGTGGCCAGGTGTCGGGGAGCCCTGGAGAACTATCTATCAGCATATAATAGTGGTTAGGTGTGTTATGCCCCATAAGTGACCAATCAACCGGCTATAATAGTGGAGGATCCCAAGCTCAATAAACCGAACATAATAACAATAAGATACGGAGAAGACACAAAGTAATTATAGTGGAACACCATAAGAGTCGGGGCCAGACCGATCCACCGGCATAATAGTGGCCAGGAGCGTTCTGCCCTGAGACCAATCCACCGGCATATAATAGTGGACAGGTACGTTCTGCCCTATATGTGACCGATCTACCGACTATAATAGTGGGGTTCCCGCACTCATATGGATATAAAATCTGAGAGATGTTTGAATAATGATGGACTAATGGCTTAAGACCTGAAAGTATTGTTTTGTACTATGACTTGGCTTAAGGCCCGAAAGTATTAATTTTGTACTATGACATGGCTTAAGGCCCGAAAGTATCGATTTTGTATTATGACTCATTAACATTTGATGGATTTGTTAAGGATGTGAATGTTATGTATGTACACCTTATTATATATGAATATAGTGTTGTATCATGTGTTACATTGCAGGCTTGCTTTCAAGTGTGTTTTTAAATGGTTACTCAGTACCATAGTACTGAAGGATTCCATTCGTGGGGCCCCTGCCTATTCAATGGGCAGTGTCCCTTGCAGGTCTCTTTTTAGGTACTATTTAAGTGGGCAATGAGAAAGAGAGTAAGGAATTATCTGGAATTGTTAGGGTTCTTCTCTTTCTCTTTTAAATTTCTGGTTTTAATGTAATTGTTGTTTTTGTAACCATCACTGGTGGATTTTATTCTTGTAAATGGTTTGTTACGCTACTCTGATTTAAATATGGTTTGTAAATTGTGCTTTACTCTTCAAACCTTAGCACTTGGTACTAGAACAGTATGAGTAAACCGGTATGGTACTAAGTGTGGCGGTAATACCCCCAGATAATAAAACGAAATTTTTCAGTGGTGAATTTTGGGGGTGTTACAACCATACCTACCCTATAGGAAAACAATGCCCCCAACACTACGAACCTTTATCATCATCCAACTTCCCCATTGACCAACCATCCACCACACTAGAATTCATAAGCCATCAAATACTTCTCATCAACAATCATTGTTGACCGCTTGAATCTCACGTTGATTACAGAAGAATGAAGGAAAATAGTTGGAAACAACTTCACCCTTATCACCTTCAAATATCTATAGAATTTATTTACATCTTCTTCTTCTTCTTCATCACTGCCCACTTCTATTTGTTATAAGTTAACTTCACGTTGGATATATGGATTTAAAGAAGAGAAATGTGAAGGCAAACTACATAAATTCAAGGGATGATGAAGAATCAATGGTGAATTAAATAAAATCCAAGGCATATGGGTTGGATCAAAGAACAAAGAAAAGCCATAACCAATGGGGAAAGAAACGAGAGAGTGAAACATGCATGAGAGCAAGAAGGAGGGGGGCAAAATATTTACTGTGTCTTCAGCCAGCAACTTGTGGATAAATCATGTGAACATGAGTGACCTAATCTATGCTCATGCATGAGAGCGAGGAGGACAACTAATATACCACTTAGGCAGGAGGGTTGTCACAGTTCGTGACTTTTGTAAATATTTTGTGGATAAATCAAAATGCTTGATTAGTACCTAATGTGTGCTAATGTCAATATTATATGCTATGTAATTATCAATGTCTGGTTTTTCTCTTTTATGTGTTATTATTTTAGAATGTTACCTATATCCGGCATAGTTATCCGCTTGATTGTACGTGAGATGTTGATCAACTCGTCCTCTTGTAGATGAGCAAGAATTCTTTCATGTTATTAAGTGTATCTCTATGGGACTGCAAGTGCTTCATTGGTAGAAGCGCATAGCTAGGGGGAACGTCTAGGTTTGTTAGAATGAAATGTGAGTTTTATATGTACCATGTACTGTAAGATGACATATGCAGATTAAGGCTCTATGATAGGAGATGCATATATACTAGGACAAATACGTCCAAGCGGGAGGTGTTTGGTCCTTGAGTTGTTTTCGGGAGCTACGCATGGTGTTTGTACCGTGCTTGCTTAACGGAGGGCGACTGTTGCTGAATTGTCAAGGGACAGGGTCTAAGGGTGGGGGAAAAAGTACAAATTTTGGGCCTCTTTCAAGTTTGTAGATGAGAATATAGGGGTGCCCTTATTGCTTGACTTATACTAATATTGATATATTGGATAGTAGATAAAGACCCGACGTCACTTCTACACCTCTTCTGCGCCATTATTATGCGATGTCAAATATATTCGGCATAGTTAGTGGCTCGTGGGATGTTGCTAGACCCCCAAAAAAAAAAAACAAGGACCTAAACCAGACAGTACGAAGCATTATTTTGAAGAAGGTAGTTAGCGGTACTGGTAGGTGATTCAGAAAATATGTCATACTGCTCTCTCTGTTCTTGGTGCCCTAAGAAGCAACTGTTACTCTCAGATCTTTCCTCCCCGTTACAGTCTCTGGAGCGGGCGAACGTTAGTTATGGCGTCATATTTACACTGATATTTATTTATTTTTTGAAATTTTAGGTACAAGAGTAACATGGTGCTCATGTGCCGAAGATCATCCACATCCCACGGTAACCATCAGCAGCAGCTAGGGAGGGTGGTGGAGGGGGGGGGGAATTAAAATAATATTATGTTACCCTTCTCCCCTCCTGTGTCTATGGCGATAGCTTGTGGTCCCTTCTTCTTGTGCAATCTGTCTATGTCGGAGCACCGTCGTCTTTCTGAATGTCTTCAAACAATGTCGTCCACAGAACATGGCAGATGTCCACATCAGGCTGGGCCTCCTCGTGGACCAGAGCGCTGTGGGTTCAGGACTCAGGGTTACCAATAGTAGAAGAAGAAGAGCAAAAAAAAAAAAAAAATATCTCTATGTATTTGTTGTACGTCTTAGGAAACTAAACCGGAGATGCCAGTAATTATAATTCGGACCATATATGGTCGATCTTCCCTAATTTTGAGAGTCGATCTCTGCTGGTTTCTTGACACAGGTTCGACCCGATTTGTAGGCTCATTTGTTGTTGAGGTCTATAGGATTGGGTTTCAGCGGAAATGAAGTCGAGAGAAATTTGGAAACATTGGGTGTTACTAATGTCATGTTCTGGTCTTCGGACCTCATGTATCCGCCGCCAGCTCATCTAAACCGGTTATTCTCGACAGGATTTTAAAATTTGCTACGGCGGTTCTCTTCGGAGCGTATAAATGTCCTGCTGCCAGAAATGCTATCATGCTAGATCGTTAGTTTGCGCCGACGCATTTTGAACTGCATACTTTAATTATCTGTGCGCTGGTTAGAAATTTTGCAAAAATGATAAACAGAAACTGTCTTTCATGCGTTCCTTGTCTTTTTGCTTTGAACCAAAAAAAAACCAACAGAAGCGTTTCTGGATGCATGCATCATGCATGAACAGACAACAGTAGTAGAAAGGAGAATCCAAGCTCGAATCAATATCTCGGCTTCCAGGCCTTAGAAAATGGAAGATATGTGGTTTGCATTCAAACTTTGAATTCTTTTTTTTTTTTTTTGGCCTTTGGTGGTGTTGCAGCCTTGCAGGACCACGTAGGTTACACCAATAGTTGATGATGACTATTTTGCTTTGGGTTGGAGTGGTGTGCTTTTTAATTAGTTGGCTCTTGGGGTCGAGATTGGGAAGTTTGAGAAATTTCAGATCAATATATTAACATACCCGTTCTGTTTTTTATTTAAATAAAAAAATTAGCAACAAATTTTTATTTTTTTTTATAAAACAAAAAAAAATGAACCATCAAACAGAATTCTTGTTCGTCCTCCTCGTGCATGCTCGTACTTGCAAGATCTGGGATTTGGGCTGTTTTGACTTTGGATCAGCTTTTGTTTTTCATTAATTAATAATGCTAATGATCAAGACATCAGATGTGCTCGATTGGTTCCATAGCTGTTGTACGTGTCGAGGCTTTACGGTCAAAGTGAAAAAGCAGTTCTCGTTTTAATTAGGGACGAAAACGGGTCCGCTAAGAACGAATATGTTATCTCTATTTTCGAATTCGAAATAAATTTTTGTTTCTAAATTCGTCCTATTTTCTAACTTTTATTATTGGGGATTTTCTGCCCCAATTTTATCGGAAAATATATTCTCATCTCCGTCCTCGTACTTAAAAATCTTTAATAATTATTTATTTCTTATTCTTATTTTATTATTTTTTATAAAAAAAATATAACTTTATAATATATATATATATCGGGATTTGTTCAGAAATAGAAACCTCATTCCCATCCCCACCCCATTCTCAAAAAATTCTCCGAATTCAAATCTATTCTCAAATTTTTTTTCCCAAATCCTACTCCAAACGAAAAATTTCCGATGAAGTTCTGAATCTATAGTAATTTTTACTGTCCCTAGTTTTAGTTGAGTCTCGATGTACGAGAGAAGCAATAAAAATTAATACTACATGTTTACTCCTTCTATCCAACCAATGTTCATTGCCGTCCTCTATTTTATCGTCGCGTCTAATTTTATCACATCTCTAATAAAGTATTTACTAAATGGACGTGTAGTGGTGGAATCAGATGATATGCTTACAATGCAATATGAGAACGGACTAAACGGAGCAATTGTTATAAGGATCCGACTTGTGGTGAACCTTACTCATATAAATATTATATATAATTTTTTTGGTAAGTTGGGATCGGATAAAGAAATTTGGAACAAGGGAACAAAATTGGCAAGTGCTAGTCATCATGGGTAAACAAAATTAGCATTTTCATTTGGGGAGCCAACAGATTGTACTAAAAAGCCTTCTTCGATATACGAATTTGCACGTATCAACAAATCAAATACTCCTACATTGAGCTAAACTTAAACGATCTAATAATACCACGCGAGTCTTATCCATTACATTTCATTTCGCTATTAGCTGGCGGTCATCTATCTTTCAAATTGACTATCCAATTTTTTTTTTTTTTTGTCTTTTTATTTCCCCCGCCCCCTCCCCTTTCCTCTCCCTAAATAGGACTACTAATTACTACCAATGATTAATACATTGTAAGGAGCTACCTAAATACGAACACAATTAAATGGAAATTGCATCTATACAAGGGAATTTCCTCGGCATGTACCTACCGATTGGTGGGGTCCCCTTGTCATTTGGAGGCGCGACAGAGATGTGCAGACCCAATGGCCATGGGCTCCCACATCTCCCTCTACGATCACCGTACTTACATCAACCCCCGTGGCCTCTGTCCTTCACACCCCTGGCCCTCGCCACACCCTCATGTCATGAACGGAATTTTTATCCTTCTGGTCCCTCTCTAACCTTTCCCATAAATACCCACCATTTCCCCCTCAATCCAACCATCACCACCTCCTCCTCCTCCTCCTCCTAACCCATTCTGCTACTCTCCGTACTTCACAGACACTCCAACCAACCACTCAAAGACGAGGGAGAGGGAGAGGAAGATAGAAAAACCACCACAATATGGCTCAAAGAAAATCAAACAAGCTTTCACAAGCAGCAATGATCAAGCAAATCCTAAAGAGATGTTCCAGCTTAGGCAAAAGAAACGGCGGGTGCGACAGAGACGGCCGTCTCTCGGACGTACCCAAGGGGCATTTTCCCGTTTACGTTGGAGAAAACAGAAGCCGATACATTGTCCCCATCTCCTTCCTATCTCATCCTCAGTTTCAGTGCCTCCTTCATCTCGCAGAAGAAGAGTTTGGATTTGATCACGACATGGGTCTCACTCTCCCTTGTGAAGAAGCCGTTTTCCAGGCTCTAACATCCATCATTAGATGAAATTAAATCAAATTAGATACACATTCAGAGTAGGAAGTGGGAAGATCAGGTGGACCTGGACAGGAAGGAGAAGAGTTCGGTTGATCTGGTGAAGAAAAATATGGATGTGCAAAATTAAAGAAGAAGCGACTACGATATTAATGTCTTGAACGCTGCTTTTAGCTTTTCTACGTTTTCCACATCCTATATAATTTCCTCATTAGACATAGAAATCAACGGGTCCGTCCGGGAGTCGACGCACAATCTACCTTTTTTTTCCCCTTTCTTAACCCATTTTTTTTATATAAGTAAAAAATATATATATATTCCTGTTGAGAAAATATTAGATATGGTGTTACTCTACCCCCCATCGACATTAATTATTCTTTCGGTTTTTTATGGATTGGATCGATCCATCCATCCATTTCTCGATTAAGTAGATCATTAATTTCTGTAAAATTTGGATGATTTTCCTCATGGAGGTGTAATGTGAAGTACCACATGAGAGAACCTTTATATGTAAAGATTGAATGTGATGAATCAAGTACTTGTATGATTGTTCCATACTCCTCTTCTCACGGCCTCCGGTTTTTTTTGCATAATTTTGCCTCCGATCAAAATCTCATGGCCACGTTCCAACTAGGGATAGAAATGATTCCTATACCCTACCTGCACCCTGTCAAATCCGTTTCCTTTTTAGCGGATTTAGATCGGATTTGAATCTATATATATGGATATAACTCAAATCCGACCTGCTATAGCTGTCTAGTATACATGTATATATATACTAATATTATATTTGATATCATTTTTGTAATCTTGTTATAACTTCTTATTTATTTTCTTAAAATTTGTTTCTATGTATTTACTTTATAAACAATATGTATAATATTTTATTCCCAAAATATTAAAATATTATTTCAAATTATAAAATAACTATTTTAAAATATTTATCTTTTCAATAGGAGAATTTTTTTTAAACAAAAAATATATATTAATCTATATAAAATATAAATGTATTTATATTTACATAGATTATTAAAAAAAATAGCCGGACTTATTTATCTACTAGATCTAATAAGTCTAAATATGGATTTGAACTTTTAAAACCAAATGGATTTGGATCTGGATCTGTTCTAGATTTAGATAATATAAACGGGTTTAGGTCTAGGTCTCACTTGCTCTGATTCATTGCTATCCCTAGTTCTAACAAAACATATTTTAGATCATTTCATCAATTTCTTTTTTGAAATTATATTGATCTAATATCATAATTTATTTTAAAATAAATTTAAATAAAGGCATATATATATATATATATATAGAGAGAGAGAGAGAGAGAGAGAGAGAGAGAGAGACTTGGATAGGATAAAATAGTTATTTGAGATCGCCGCCCACTAGCTCAAGGAAAATATAGCATATTAATAAATATTGAACATATATAGTGGTGTAGGAGAATATTTTCTGTTATTTTATGGGTATTAAAATAGTCTCACTTTCTCCTCCTCAATTAATTACTTACTTTATTATTATCTTTAATTGGATTTAGAATAACTAAGTAAAAAAAATCTTCAATAATTTTCCCTTTCTAGTGTTATAAGTCTCGATGATCTAATAGGCTCCGGGTTTAATTTTTTCTTGTAATGCAAGTGGTTGGAATTTCTATGTTTTTTTTATTATAAATAAATAAATAAAAGTATTAGCTTTGTTAACCCATCCTCGGCAAAAAGGTAATGCCACCGAACATCATTACGAAACCGTTTTACTCGCCTTTTACGAAGGGTTTTGATGCGGCGCTAATCCCTTACCTAGGCAAATCCGAGGAGTGTAAGTTCGAAGAGTTAAAGCTTCCAAGCCTCAGTTGTTTATATCTTTCACCCCCTGTAAACTCCCCTGGGTCTGAGGGTCAAAACGGAACTTAGCATCAAAGTAAGAGTCGACATCTACTATCAACATGTAAAAAATAATCACCCTCATAACCATACAGCAGAAAGCACCCTCCCTTCCATCAATACGTAATACCGAACGAAAACCAACTCCCCCCCCCCCTCCCAAAGGCATGCAGTTGACGTAGACTCCTTCCCTGCCCCATTCGTCTACAACCATGCAATGAAACCATCCTCTCGCTGCACACGTTGTTTGGCCATAAAATCTGCAAAAAAGTTTGTATCCCTGCTCTAGAACACAACCAGGAACTCCAACCTGATGTTTTCTCATACTGTCAGTTAGATTGAATTGGAACCCAAGCTCCCATGGTCCCCTGTTCAGCTCCTTGCACCATGAAATCGCATTCTGGGAATCAGACTCTATCTCCACTTTCAGGTGCCGAGTCCATTCTTTCTGCAATGCCAGCAGACGTGCCATTCGGATTGCAAACACTTCAGCTCGATTTATAATTACCTTCATTCTCTCGATGGGTACGGAGAACAAACATAGGCACTTACCATGTCAATCCCTTAACACTTCTCCGATTCCCGTAAAATTCCAATACTATAAAATATGTTGCGCGGTAAAACATCCTGCAACAAGCATCATATCAGCATTTTAATAAAAAACTGAAGCTAAAGAATTATCCGTATTTTATTCTTCCCATCTTTTAAATGAATTTTTATTAGTGTTTAAATAATATTTTTCAATTAGTGTATTGACTTTTATTATCACTAATATATTTATCTTTTACCACTAGTATATTTATTTTTCACTAATAAGTCGATATCTCATCATTAATATGCTAATATATTTATCTTTTACCATTAATGTACTAACTTTTCACCGGTAAATTAATCTTTTATCATTATTTTACTTAAAATTAATCTTTTACTATTAATATATTGATATTTCACTACTAATATAACGATATTTCACTAGCGCGTTGATATTCTACTATTATTACTTAAAACTAATCTTTCACCATTAGAGTACTGACTTTTAATCACTAAGGTATTGATCTTTTACAACTAATATATTTATTTTTTATCAACAAATTGATATTTCACTATTATTCTACTTAAAACTAATCTTTTAACACTAATATACTAATCTTTCACTACTATTGTGATAATTTTTCACTAATAATGTAAAGATCTTCCACCACTAATGTAATAATATTTTACTAGCAAGTTAATAATCCACCATTATTCAACTAAAAACTAATCTTTCACCACTAGTGTACTAATTTTTTTACCAGCAAGATGATTTTTTATCATTATTCTATTTCAAACTAATATTTCACTATTAATGTACTGATTTTTCCCTAATTTTTTTTTATCAAAAATATAATAATATGAATCTCTATAAAATAAAATTTTAGAAACATTATGGTGTATATATATATATATATATTAATATTTTTCAATAAATTAAAATAAAAATAAACTAATTAGAAGATTTTAATATATATATATATTATTATAGCACTTGTTGCACGATATTATACCATGCAACAGGTTGTATAGTATAAATTTACTACCCTATAAAAGAGTTTTAATAACAATTATTTTATGATTTTAATAATGGTTTAAAATTGTTATTGAATTATCCGTTATTAAATCTTTAATAACGGTTCATAACCATCATAAAAAATATATACAAAACCGTGAATATTGGGATAAACTTGGTATTTAATAATGGTTTGTAAGTCACAACCATTGTTAAAAACAACATTTTAATAACGGTTAATCCAAAACCCGTTGTTGAAATGTCAACCAATTAGGATTTTAATCATTAATTATGCATTTATTAAACCCTAATACTTATTAAATAAACATAAAATGGATCTTTTAATAATGGTTTTGAGTTAAAAGTGTTGTTAAAACACGGTTTATTTAGGGTTTTAATAATTTATTATGCATTTATTAAACCCTAATTGACATTAAATGCCTACTTTTAATTATGGTTTTTAAGTATAACTGTTATTAAAAAGGGGTTTTAATAATGGTTATTACTTAAAACCATTATTAAAACATCTATAATAACGATTTAAGTAAGAACTGTTATTAAAACTTATTTTTTTTTATATTCTTGTTGTTTTGTTCCAGCCTACATATGTAGTTATATGTTTAAATATTAACCAAATCTACAATGTAAAACAACATTAATTCATATACACATGCATGTCGTCCTCCCAAATGATACTATATATTTTCAATCAATCTCTAATTGGTATGTCTCGATACACTGGACGTACCTAGGAATCAAAATTAGTAGGCGTATCACAACTTGTTTGCTCTATACTCCAAAGTCAAAAGTTTATAGATCATAACCTAAATGACCAAAAGACGTTCATGAAATACAAACCTAAACATGCATGTAGAATATAAATCCCTAAAACCGAATGTATAAGTGCATGTGCTTGGCTCAGTGGTCTCTAACTTTATCAATTTCATCATCATTGTATTTCTAGCCTCGTGCATAACAACCGGTGAAAAACTACAAATTTACAAGTTTTGATTATTCATTTAGTACTTAGGTCAAGTATAAAATATATATGTCATGATTTGTTAATGGAAAAATATGGAAAAACAAACATACATGGCTTGGATCTATGTTAACTGATCTGTTTTGGACTATTAGATCCATTACTCTACATATATAGTATTCACAATCATCGTTGTTCTACTGTTGTGGACTCTATCAAATGAATTCAATTAACTTTCTAACTATTAGATATTAATTCAAATTAAAATAAAATACAAAAAAGTTGTCTTCCTACATACCATTACTGTAATCCTCCGAAATTTTTAAAAGCTTATATTTTAATAAATAAATTTTATTTGGAATAAATTAGCCCTTAAATTTATTAAATTTAATTATTTTATGGATTTTTGAGTAAATAAAATTGGGTATAAATATTTAATAAATTAAAATAAATATTTTGTTATTTTATTATACCCTTATTATTTAAATAAAAATGTAAACCCTTATTTTACAAAAACTATCCTTTTTAACCCTTATATTTTAATTATCTTAAGTTAAATTATTAAATAAATTTATTACCCAAAATTATTCTATTTTATTATTTTATCAATTAAATTATTTATTCCATCTCTCCTTTTCTTTTTTTCTTTTTCCCTTTTCCTTCTCCTTTTTCTTCTTTTTCTCTTTTCTTCCTTTTTTCTTTTCTTTGAGCCACCAGTCGGCCTGGTTCCCTTTCCCTCCCTCCTGCGATTGGGCTTGGCCCAGCCCCCGCCTTCTCCTACGTCGAACCGGCCGCCCCTCCTCCTTTATTTTCTTCGACCGGCCTATTTTCTTTCTTTCCTTCGGTCGGTCCGCCCGTCTCGCACGCCCAGCACCCCTCGACCCTCCTTTCTTTCTTCTTCCTCCATCATCGGCGATAATCCCGGCCTTCCTCCACCATTTTTGCCTCCCGACCTGCAGCTCCCTCTCCCCAATTGACCTCTCCTATCTCCCTCCCTCTCCTTCTCGTCATTTTCTGGCCATACCGGTTCCACCATCCCTGCCTCCCTCTCCCTCCCCCTGTCGTCACCTTCCTCTCTCTCTCTCCCTGCAACTCCATTCCCCTACCACCCTAACGCCATCCCCGAGCTCCCTATTCCCTCCTCTCTCTCCTCATCCTTTTTCTTCTTCCCTGCCTGATCCATTCGGGCATTTTTTTTCGAGCCCATGTGCTTACCCGAGCCTCTCCTCTCTCCCTTTCTTCTCCTCCCGTCTCTCCCCTGTTTTTGTTTCGCCACCCATCTCCGCC
Organism: Tamarix chinensis; assembly: GCA_030549775.1. NCBI lineage: Eukaryota > Viridiplantae > Streptophyta > Magnoliopsida > Caryophyllales > Tamaricaceae > Tamarix > Tamarix chinensis. The sequence continues at coordinate 43,880,696 of CM060182.1, forward strand.
GCTGCCGCTGTAACACCCCCAAAATTCACTACTGAAAAATTTCGTTTTATTTGAAAGAGTTAGCGGAAGCAAATTATAAAATCGTGAATTCTGGGGATATTACCGCCACACTTAGTACCAGACAGGTTCACTCATACCGTTCCAATACTAAGTGTTAAGGCTAAAAGTGTAAAACACAATTCACAATCCATTTTCAAATCAGAGTAGCGGATCAAATTATTTACAAGAATAAAATCCACCAGTGGTGGTTACAGTAACAACATTAACATTAAAATCAGAAATTTAAAAGAGAAAGAGAAAACCCTAACGGTACTGGATAATTCCTTACTCTCTTTCTCGTTGCCCACTTGAGTAGCACCTGAAAAGACCTGCAAGGGGCACTGCCCATTGAATAGGCAGGGGCCCCACGAAGGGAACCCTTCAGTACTATGGTACTGAATAACCCTTTAATACCACACTTAAAAACAGGCCCGCAATGCGGCACATAATGCAAGCTATATACATATGTAATGAAAGGTGCATACATAACAATAACAATAACATACATAACAAGCCTGTTACATATCAACAAGTTACAAAGTACGATCGATACATTTAGGCCTTAAACCATCAGTCCATTATTATTCAATCATCTCTTTGTTATAACCAAGTGAGTGCGGGAACCCCGCTATTATAGCCGGTGGACCGAAATACATACAGGGCAGAACGCTCCTAACCACTATTGTTGCCGGTGGATCGATCTTCAGGGCAGAATGCTCCTGGCCACTATTATTCGCCGATGGACCGATCTGGCCTCGACTCACAAGGTGTTCTACTATAAGTAACTAATATCTTAATTTATTCACATCCAATGCTTGTTTTATTGAGCTCGGGACCCCCACTATTTTAGCCGGTGGACTGAGATATGTATAATCATCATCCAGTGTAAAACGCTCGTGGGCCACTATTATATATGGTGGACCGGTACTCATAATCACTTGCCAAGGCAACACGCTCCTGGGCCACTATTATATCCAGTGGATCGGTACTCAATATCATAAGTCAACTGGGCTCGACTCATTAATCTTTTACTTTCGTAATTAGTATTTTTCCTTTCTTTAATCAGCACAATAATTCTATTTATTTGCCTCGGACGGGAGATCAAGAACCCAGGACACAAAGGTACACCGATCGTATCGGTGCATATAAGCTACTCAGTACCCTTCAACCACGAACCCAAGGACGCAAAGGTACCCTGGTCGTACTGGTGCATAAAGCTACTCGGTACCCTACCAACAAGAACACCTAATCCATAAGTATGCATACCCCCTAACTAGGTCCGTAGAGCTAGATAGAGTAAGATATAGGGCTTGGCTAGGGCACAAAGGCACACCAGCAAATACCAAAATAATCGTGGACTAAACCACGTCTTTAGGGTAGCGACTCCTAAAGATTCACCATTCTCAATCTCGAGGTCTTTTACTTTAAGTATTAGTGTCTTAATTAAAGTGATCACGAAAAGCACAATAATCAGATACTTATTCACTTTCAATCGTTCTGATATCATTAGCCGTTTCTTATTCAGGCGGGTATCCGAGATAATATAAAGAAATCATTAAGGCCATCATAATTCCATTCTAATTCTGAATTAGGATTCGTTCTCGTGATACTTACTAATTATCAAATACTCTTACCTTGCTAATCAACATTATTTGAATCATATTATGAAATTCCACAATCACAACAACATGTTAGGTACAAATTACTTATTTACCCCTTACTTATATAATTGCTAAGTCATCCCTTCCTTACTTGACAAATTACCCTATTACCCTTCAGGTTGCATAATTACCAAATTACCCCTTACTCGGTTTAGGTTACCAAGTTATCTCCTACGCCTTTTTAAATCACCATTCACCTCTCATAATTGCTACACTTATCATATTTTCCATTTGGTTGGTTAGATTACCGAATTACCCTTCTCCTTTGTTATAATTACTAAATTGGCCTTGAGTTGGATAAATTACCAAATTACCCTTCTTCTTTATCATAATTACCATTTTCCCCTCTCAATTATTATAATTGTCATTTCACCCTTTTCAATTATCATAAATCCCAAATTACCCTTCTTCATAATTACAATTATCAATTTACCCTTCTTCATAATTATAATTACTAATTTACCCTTTTCCATATTTATAATTATTAATTTACCCTTCTCCATTATTAAAATTACCATGATGCCCTTTAATTGGTTAATTTACCAAATTACCCTTCTCTAGTATCATAATTATCCAATTGCCCTTCTATAATCATAATTTAATTACCAAATTATCTTTTGTCGTTATCATAATTACCAAGTTACGCCTTACTCCCACGTTTACCATAATATCCTTTTATTTACAAAATTACTCTTCTACCCCTTACTTCCAAATTACCATAATATCCTTTTTATTTATAAAAATTGCCATCTTACCCCCCCCATTTACGTCAAAATTTATCATATTACCCATTTGCTTGCAAATTACCATAATACCCTTTACATCCAAAATTACTATTTTGCCCCTTACTTCTGAAATTACCATTCTTACCACTTACTTATAAAATTACTATATTGCCCTTTGACTCCAAAATTACCACTTTACCCTTTTCTCCAAAAATTACCATAATAACCCTTTACTTATAAAATTATCATTTTGTCATTTAATCATAAAATTACCATAATACCCCTTTTACCTCGAAGATTACCATAATACCCTTTTCTCTTACAACTTACAATTTTATCGTTTTACTTATAAAATTATCATTTCACCCCCCTTCTTTTGAAATTACCAAAATACCCTTTTACTTATAAAATCACCATTTTACCCCTTTTCTTTCAAAATTACCAAAATACCCTTTCACTTATAAAATGATCACTTTACCCCTTTGTTACACCACTTTTATGAATTTACCGCCACTACATAAAATACTAATATTAGCACTTCATTTTTATCATTTAACTCCACCAACTTGTCATTATTCAACATAATACTCATTAGCAACTAAATATATTAGATTACATACTTGCATAAGCATATTACTAAAATACCCTTAGACAATAATATTATTCATGCATTAGCAACATAATATATTATAGACAAGCATTTAACATTTCCATCAAATATCAAACTCATTCCTTAAGTATCATCTCTACACATGGCACAAAAGCTATCATAATTTTATTTTCTTTTCTTTTTATCAATCAATATAAGCTACCATATATATATCATACTAGGCAACACAAAACATGCATAAAATCATACCAAAATCCCTAATGTGCTAGCATACGTTTTTCCATGCATTTAAGTGAGGTTTAACGATTACCTTAATCCCATAAAAATCAAACCTTACCGGTATCCTGGTTAAGGATTCAAGGCTTAATTAGAAACTCAACACCTAAAAATAATATCAATAATTATTATGTTAGAAGTAAGAAATTAAAAGGATAAAACTTTATAGAAAATTTATTTAATAATAATACACTTTAATTAACTATTAATATACCTCAAAACTTAGTTAAATAAACTCCAAATCAAGGTGGAGCTCACGCTGCATGAACAGCGTGAGCCACATGCAAAATAAGGGGGAGAAAGGGTTAGAAGATAATGAGGTAGAAGGGAGGAGGGGTGGCTCGATTTAGGGACTTTAGGCTAGAAAAGAAGGTAGATGGGGGAGGATTGGAGGCAAGGTAAGGGTGCAAGAGTGAAGAGGGGGTGTAGGTGGAGGCTAAGGATGGGTTGTTGGTAGCCAAAGGTGGTGGAGACGGCAGCGGCGAGGCGGCGAAGATGGCTGCCGAGGTGGAGAGGCTGAGAAGGAAGGAAAATAGGAGGGAAAAATGAAGGGGTTAGAGGACTTTTTTCAGCCAACCAATGTATGGGGATCGTAGAGGAGGTTGCAGGGTGTCGAATGGTGGGTTTGGTGGCAGCATAGGCGGCCGGACGGCGGTGGAAGGAGTGGTTGCAGGTGGCCTGCCGATAAGGGAGAAAAGTGGGGAGGAAAAGAAGAGGGGGAGAAGGGAGGAAGTGTAGGGGCTCGAGGGGGTGGCGTGATGGTGCAAGGCAGTAGGAGGTGGTAGCAGAAGGCGGCGCAGGGGGTGCAGTGCGGTGGTGTAAGCGGCGGAGGGTGGTGGTGGTGCAAAAACTGGGGGGAAAATGGGGGAGGAGAAAATGAGAGAAGAAGCTTGGGGAAGGAGAAGAGGGCTCGAAATTATGGGGAATGAAGGGCTGGTGAGGGTAAGAAAAAGAAGAGAGAGAGGCAGGGGAGTAGGTGGCCGGTCGGGGCTGCAGTAGGGTGGCAGTGGTGGTCGGTTGGTAGGGAGAGGGAAGGGGAGAAGAGGGAAAGGAAGAGGGGCACGCGGGCTGTGGTACAGGGATGGTTTGGGTCCGAAAAGGGAAGAAAGGGATGGGAGAGAGAGAGGGAGGGAGAGTTGTTGGCGGCAGCAGGTCGGCGTGGCAGTTGTAGGGCGTGGTTCATGCATGGATGACGGGAGAAGATCGGGGCAGAAGGTAGAAGAAGAGGGAAGAAGAGGCCAGGCGAGCGGACCGGTGTAGGAAGAAAGATAGGCCAACTGATCCAGAGGGAGGGAGAAGGTAAAAAGAACGCTGGGCTAGTTGAGGAAAATAAGGCAGAAGCGGGTCGTGTGGTGAGAGGAAGGAAGAGGGAGAGGAGATGGGCTAGTGGCCCAGTGCGTAGGGGAGAGGCTGGCCCGATGCGGCAGCCCAAGGGAAGAAAAAGAAAAGAAAAGAAAAGATGAAAAAGGAAAAAGGGAAAAAGGAAAAAAAAGGAAAATGAGAAAATAGGGAAAATAAAATAAATTAATTTATAAAATCATAAAATGTAATATTCTTGATAAATTATTTAATTTAATAATTTAATTCATTATAATATAATATATTCGTTTAAAAAAGGATAAAGTTAGTAAAATATTAGTTTGGAAAATTATTTAAATAAAAATAGCATCATAAAATAACAAGGTATTTATTTTAATTTACTAAATATTCTCGTCCAAATTTATATACTCAAAAATTCATAAAATAATTAAACTAAATAATTTTTAAAAGCTAATTTATTTCAAATAATAGTTATTTATTAAATTATAGGTTTTCTATAATTTTGGGGGATTACAGCCGCCGCCTCAAACACCACCTGAACCACCTCCTGCCACCCTCTACCTCACCCTTGAGCCACCACAACCCCCATCAAGCCGCCCCGCAGCCCCATTCCTCCTCCTCCCTTCTTTTTCTCTTCTTTACCCCCTTATCGGCAACTGCCCTGCACCGCCTCGTTTCCTTGCCGTCCCGCCACTTCCGTCGCCACCTAAGCCACCTTATTAATCCCTGCAACCTCCTCTACCACCCCCAATACTCCTTTGGCCGAAAATACTCCTTCCTCACCAACCTTCCATTTCGACCCCTCCTTGGCCGCCACCTTCGCAGCCCCACTGCCACCGTCTCCGCTGCCCTTAGCCATCTTCAACCCATACCCGACCACCACCTACACCCCCTCTCCACCTCTGTACCCTTCCCTTGCCCTAAATCCTCCCCCAACCACCTTCTTTTCTAGCCCCAAACCACCAACCTGAAAATGCATGTTCCTCCTATTTTCACCCCTCCTTCGAGCCCCTCTTCCCCATTTATTTTTATGTAGCTCATGCTGCATTAGCAGCATAAGTTTTTGGGTTCCTAATCTATTTGTTTACTAATATTTAAGGTATAATTATATTTTTAATTTAATTATTTGATTAATTAAGCATTATAAAGTTTTATGCCTTGATTTTACTATTTCTAAAGTAATAAATCTTTATATTATTTTTAGGCATTGGATTTTATAATCAAAGCTTGGACTTTTAACCGGAATACCGGTAAGGTTCATTTTTGCGAAAACCGAGATAATCGTTAAATTCCGCTTAAATGGATGGATTAACGCATGTTAGCACATTAGGCATTTTTAATGTGTATTATGCTTGATATATGTTGTTTAGTATATTATATGTGGTTCTTGTGTTGATTGATGAAAAGGAAGCATGATAGATTGTTGCTATATATGGAAATATTAGTTGAGGTGATAAATTGGTTGTTAAGGAAAATGTTAATTATTATCCATGTTGTTTTATGCTATTGTAATATTTAATACATTTTTAATATTTTGTGAGCCTTAGGAGATTGTATTAATGTACATTGTACAAGAATATGGCCTAATCTATATATAGGTGTTAATGAGTATTGTATTAACTTTAAAAGTTGTGGATGATGCACTAATATTAATATTTTATGCAGTAATAATAATAATTTACAATAAGTGGTGTGCTAAGGGGTATAATGGTAAATTTTAGTAAAAAAGGGTATTATGGTAATTTTGAAGGCAAGGGTAAAAATAGTAAAATTGTTAATAAAAGGATAAAATGGTAATTTTGGAAGTAAGGGATAAATTGGTCATGTTGGAAGTAAGGAGGGGAAAATAGTAATTTTGTAATAAAAAGTAATTCTGTAATTTTGTAATAAAAGGGGCAATTTGTTAATTTGAAATAAAGGGCAATTTTGTAATTTTGTAATAAAAGGGGCAATTTGGTAATTTGTAATAAAAGGGCAATTTTGTAATTTGTAATAAAAGGGGTAATTTGGTAAATTATAATAAAAGGATAATTTGGTAATTTTGTAAAATAAAGGGTAAAAATGTAATTTTATAATTAAAGGGTAAAATAGTAATCTTGTGATTAATGGGCAGAATGGTAATTTGGAGATTAAAAGAGGTAAGATAGTAATTAATTAAGGATAAATGGAAATTTTATAAGTAAAAGGGCGATATGGTAATTTTTGGGAGTTAAGGGGTAAAATGGTAAATTTGAAGGTAAAGGGGTAAAACGGTAATTTTATAAATCAAAGGGGTAAAAGTGGACTTTGGAAATGAGTAAATTGGTAATTATAATAATTGAGAAGGAAAAGATAATAATTTAAATAACTAAAGGGTAATTTAATAATTTAATAATGGAGAAGGGTAAAAGGATAAATATGATAAATGTGAGGGGTAAATTGGTAATTTAACCGACTGGAGGGTATTTTCATAATTTTAATAATGGAGTAGGGTAGTTTGGTAATTATGACAATTAAGAAGGGCAATTTGGTAACTTAAATAACTAAAGGGTAATTTGGCAAATTTAATAATGGAGAAGGGTAAAATTGTAATTATGATCATATAAAAAGGTAATTTATCCAACTCAAGGATAATTTGTTAATTATAATAAAGGAAAAAGGGTAAAGTGGTAATCTAACCAACTAAATGGAAAGTATATTAAGTGTAATAATTATTAAGGAGGATTAATAACCTAATAAGTATGAGTAATAACTTGGTAACCTAAATCAAATAAGGGGTAACTTGGTAATTTGTAACAAGGAGGGTAATATGGGAATTTGTCAAGTAAGGAAGGGATGAATTAATAATTTTATAAGGGGTAAATGAGTAGTTTGTATCTAATATATCGTTGTGATTGTGGAATATGTAATATGACTCTAATAACGCTGATTAACGAGGTAAGAATATTTGATGATTAGTAAGTATCACGAGAACGAGTTCTAATTCGGAATTAGATGAGTTTAGGATGACCTTAATGATTCCTTCATGTTACCTTGGACAACCATTTGAATAAGAAATGTCTAATGATATTTGAACAATTAAAAGTGGATAAGTATCTGATTGTTGTGCTTTTGTGATCACCATTAATTAAGACACTAATACTTAAAGTGAAAGACCTTGAGATCGGGAATGGTGGCTCTTTAGGGGTCGCTACCCTAAAGACGCGGTTTAGCTCACGATTATTTGGTATTTGCTGGAGTGCCTTTGTGCCCCAACCAGGCCCTATATCTACTCTATCTAGCTCTACGGACCTAGTTAGAGGGTATGCATACTTAAGGATTAGGTGTCCTTGTTGGTAGGGTACTGAGTTAGCTTTATGCACCATTACAACCAGGGTACCTTTACATCCCTGGGTTACTAGTTGAAGGGTACTGAGTTGCTTTTACGCACCAGTGCGATCGGTGTACCTTTGTGTCCCGGGTTCTTGATCTTCCTATCGAGGCAAATAAATGGAATTGTTGTGCTGAATAAAAAGGGAAAATACTAATTGTTAAAGTGAAAGATTAATGAGCCGGGACCAGTTGATTTATATGATGAGTACCGATCCACCGAAAATAATAGTGGCCTAGGATGTTTTGCCCTGGATGATGTTCATGAGTATCGATCCACCAGATATAATGGTGGCCCAGGATGTTTTTACCTTGGATAATATATATATGTATTCTGATCCACCGGCTAGAATAGTGGGGGTCCCGAGCTCAATAAAATTTGTTTTGGATGTGAATAAATTATGGAAATACTAATCATTGAGATGATTGATAATTATGGAATAAGGGCTTAAGGCCCAGATGTATCTATCGTTTGTTATGGCCCACTAATAATTATTGATTCGTTAAGTATGTGGTTGTATGACTGTAGATCTTAAGTATTTACCTTTCATTGTGTACGTATGTAATATCATGTGTGGCATAGCATGCCTGTTTTTAAGTGCGTTTTTAAAGGGTTACTCAGTACCGTAGTACTGAAGGGTTTTCGTGGGGCCCCTACCTATTCAATGGGCAGTACCCCTTGCAGGTTGTATTCAGGTGTTATTCAAGTGGGCTCTCAGGAAAGAGCGTAAGGTACTGTCCAGAAATTTTAGGGTTTTAATTTGTCTCTTTTAAAATTCAATATATTTGTTATTTTGTAACCACTGTTGTTGAATTTTACTCTCGCAAACTATTTATTATGCTACTCTGATTTTTAAATGCATAAGTTTCTCGTAGAATTATATGTTACTCTTTTAGCCTTAGCACTTGGTACTGGAACGGTATGAGTGAACCAGTCTGGTACTAAGTGTGGCGGTAATACTCCCAAAGTTCACAGTTTATTAATTTGCTTCCGCTAATTTTCTTTTAATTAAACGAAAAATTTTCAGTAGTGAATATTGGGGGTGTTACAATTACATACTCATATTCAAGACTCTTAGGGTCTGGGACACCATTCCTACCCCTCCTCAAATACATCGTTTGTAGTGCCCTAATAAATAGAGTTGGATACACAATATTCTAAGTATATATACCTAAAATAATTAAAGTAGAATATATGCATAAATAAGCTAATGAAGTAAGAAGTAAAAAGTATACTAACATATCAATAAATTCTTTTCCACAAAGACGAGTGACGTTAAAAGGCACATCATATGTTCAAAGAGATTTAAACACATAGACTTTATTAAGATGAGGTCGGATGGCATACAAAACCTAATGTTCATATGTTTATTTGCTCAAGTATATGTAGCAAGACTCACGCTGCATGGCATCATGAGCTGCATGCACAAAAGGGAAGGGAGATAGGGTTGAAGGAGATGGGATAAAGAGGGAGAGGGTTGGTTCGGGTAAGGGTTTTGGAGGTTTGGTTGAGGGCTTGTGGAGGGGAGTGAGGGTGGTGGATGGGTGCAAGGAGGGAGTAAGGGTGTAGGTGGTGGTTGAGGATTGAAGATCAGCGACTCAAGGCGGCAGAGACGGCGACTGTAGGGCTAGAAAAATAGGTGCAAGGAATGGAAAAGAAGAAGAAGAAGGAAGGGAAAAGAAGAGAATAAGGGAGAGGACTATAGGGGACTTTCGGCCAAGGTGAGGAAGGGGTGGTAGAGGAGGTGTTAGGAAGTTGATAGGTAGTTGTAGTAGTGGAGGAAGAGGGGGAATGGGCGGTGCAAGGTGGTGGTACAAGGTGGAGATCAAGAAGGGGGGAAAAAAGAGAAAGGAGGGGAAGGGTGGCTGCAAGGGTGAGTGGTGGTTGCTGGGTGGTGTAGGGAGGTAGTAGAGGATGCTAGGGGGTTGGTGTGGTGGTCAGTTGGGCATCAGAAGTGACAGTTGAGGGTGGCAAAGAAAAACAGAGGAGGAGGAGAAGAGGGGAAGAAGGGAGAAAAGAGGGGGTTCTGCAAGGAAATGAGGGAGCTCGAGGAAGATAAAAAATGGGCAGAGAAGGAGAAGAAAAGGAAGAGGGAAGGAGGGAAAGCATGGATAGCTAGGTGGTGCAGGCTACAGGGGGTCGGGTGTAGGGTGGTAGGGAAGAGGAAGGGAGAAAAGGGAAAGGAAAAGGCACACGAGGGGTCGTGTTTGGCTCAAAATGGAAGGGAAAGGGACCGGGGAGAGAGGGAGAGGGAAGGCTGTAGGGGCTGGCTGGCAGGCGTGAAAGTGTAGGCAGACATGGCATGCAAGTGCAGGGTGAAGGAAGAAGAAGAAGAAGAAGAAAGGAAAAAAGGCAGGTCGGCTATGTAAGGGAAAAAGGAGGAGACAGGTTGGCCCGTGTGTGTGAGGGAGAAGGGAGAAAGAAAGGAGGGGTTAGGCTAGCCCAACAGGGGGGGAGAAAGGAAAGAAAAAAAGAAGAAGGGATGCGTTGGGCTAGACTGGTTGTAATACCCCAAAATTTACAACTGAAAATTTTCATTTAATGAAAAGGTTTAGCTGAAGCGAAATCACCAAAAACGTAAATTATGGAGATATTACCGCCACACTTAGTACCAGACCGGTTTACTTCTACCGTTCCAGTACCAAGTGCTAAGGCTGATTAGGATAGACATCAAAGACGAGTCAATAATTAAAACGAGCATTTATAAAAGAAATGAGTTGTTAACCGTGTAAGAAATTAGAGTGCGGTAATCAAAAGGTACAGTCCAAAAGTACAGTTTTAAAGTTTCAAACGTCAGAAACATCATACATCAGAAATAAACTAAATATAACGATACAGAGAAGATAAGGTCGACAGTAGAATCCGGTCACGTCACTCTCAACCCCCAAGCTAGGTCCAGGCTCAACTCTCAGCCCTGCTCGATGCCTCGTAAGCATCGTAGGCATCGAAGATAGAATCACCAACTTGCACTAAGTCAAAAGGGCCTTCTACTCATGGGAATGAGCAGCACCCATGAAACGGGTGGTCAATACGCTACGTACTGAGGAAGGTAACCATATAACTAAGGCCAAACATATAAGGCACATAACACAAGCATGATCATATAGGCAACATGTAATAATACAGGTAATGATGCCGGTTACGTCCCAGATAAACTTATTCTTTAGATCTCTTAACGATATACTCATTTCACACATACTCTTTATTAATCCATGCGAGTGTGAGAACCCCACTATTATAGCCGATGGACCGAAAATACATACAGGACAGAACACTCTTAACCACTATTATTTGTCGGTAGACTGGTCTCCAGGGCAAAACGCTCCTAGCCACTATTATTCGTCGGTGGACCGGTTTATCCCCGACTCACATGGTGTTTCACTGTATGTACTTAGTGTATTTCCCACGTCTTAGCTTCATTACGTTTGGTTTGTTGAGTACGGAATCCCTCACTATTATAGGCGATGGATCAGAAATTGTACATGACAAAACGCTCCTGGCCACTATTATTCGCTGGTGGATCGGTCTCTAGGACACCCCGGCTCCTGGCCACTATTATTCTCCTGTGGACTAGTCTAGGCCCGGTTAAACAATCTTTCTATTTAAATCATTAGTGTCTTATTTGTCTTATTTGATGATTTTCTTTACTCCTTGACATGTATGCCACCAATCTTCTACTTCTATCCTCTCAAGAGGGACCCGTCCCATATCTTGAGACTCTGGCACCTCCTTCCTACCCCGACATCCCTTCCTTATTCCATTACACACACCAGAAGCCCAATTTCGTTGCAAATGGGTCAAGGCCCACCACCTCATACCACTAAGCTCATTCATAGTCCTCTCGAGGGTTTTCTCCAGAAAAACCCTGATTTGGGCCTATGTGGCCCATCCTTCTCTACCCCACACGACTCAAACTATTTTAACACCCCACATGTTACGATCCTTAGATTCAACTCTCCCCTCATACCTCACTTACCCTCATTTATTATTTCATTATTTTCTCTTTCTTTTTCCACCTTATCAAATTAGGGTTTCCTCCCAAACCCTAGCCAGTCTCCTATGTACTCTTATACTATCATACATACTATTTTTCACCCAGAGCCTCTAGTTACCCAAACAACCCTTCAATTGCCTTCCCCACATCCCAAAATAACTTTCCATACGTAAAGTTCGCCCCCATGTAGACCTTAACCATCCTATGAAAATCCCTCGATATTTACCATGCCAAACCCTAAAATTTCCATGCAAACCCTAGTTCCTCTCATGTAAACCTTAGTTTCTCCCATATATTTTATTTTATTTAAATCCCCCTTTTTATTCACCACTCATGGGTCATGGTTATTTAGGTCATCCTTACCTACGTTAGCCAACTTACTTCCCCTTAGTTATCTTACTTTCTCATTTTTCTCTTGCATGCCTCCATCCACATCACCACATCAAATGCACTAGCATGCATGTCCTAAGGGCCACATCACATCATGTCACAACTTGCAGCATATCCATATTAGCACATACCGGAAAAGAGCACATGGACATACCTCTGTTCCAAGCCGCGCTACACATAAAAACAGTTAAGATAACAGCATATAGAACACGACACATAAGTATACAAGACATCCAAGGCAAGTAAGACACGTAACACACAGGCGGCCTTAGCTACACCCTTACCTAAAACGTCGCCGGGCTTGGAGCACGCTCCTACGCCTCCTGAGGGTTTTGACTTGGTTCACCTATAAGAGGAAAATACTATGGGTTAATCTCCCTCTACCAGAATTACCATAATTTCTTATCTTACCCCTATCATGGCCTAATACTAAGGCTAATAATGATAATAGTAGTTTATAATTAAAATTAGGGTTATTATTCTCAAAATAATTAATTATGCCCCTACTAACAAAAGTAAGTCTTAGTAATATTCATAGTATTAAAGTAAGGGTTTCAATATTACTAATAATAACATTATTATTAGTTTTATAATGATACTAATATCGACCCCAAATTCTAGTAATAATAATAGAAATAATAGTGATGAAAATAATATAAAAAGTAATAGCCATAATGATACTTATATTAATAATGCTAGTGGTACTAGTAGTAATAATAGCAACAATAATGTTGTAAATGATAATAATGATAGTATTCATAATAACAACAACAACAACAACAACAACAACAACAACAATAATAATAATAATAATAATAATAATAATAATAATAATAATAATAATAACAACAACAACAATAATAATAATAAGGATAATAATAGTAATAACAATAACAAAGTTGTAGTCTTATAAATAATAATACCATTAATTAGAAACCTCTCCGGAATAAGAGTTAGAACATAATAATAATAATAATAATAATAATAATAATAATAATAATAATAATAGTAATAGTAATAGTAATAGTAATAATAATAATAATAGTTAATAATAATACTATTAACATTAAAAATCATTAACACTTCTATAAAAAAGGTTTAAGGGTTAAGAAATTGGGATACCACCTAGGCTTGGTGGTGGAGCTGGCGGCGGCGATGGCGACGGCGCGGCGGTGGAGGAGGAAGGGTGGTGGAGAGATGGATATGTAGGCTAGGGGAGATGGAATTAGGGGAAAATGGAGGTGTGGGGAGGTAGAGAAAAGTCCCTTGGTTGTTTTGGGGGGTAGAAGTGGCGCTACAAGTGGCGGAAACGGCGGCAAACGGTGGCACAAGGGCGGCGTAGGGTCGAAATGGGTTGTTCGGTAGGGTGACTTTGCACGGCTGGGGTGGCTCGTGCAGGGCAAGGCAAGGAAGGAAGGTGGCTTAGTTACATAGAGGGTGGTGTAGGGAAAGTTTTGGTGGCTGGAGTGGGTGGTGGCGACGGTCGACGGCTCTGATTGAGTAGTGGCGCGCTGGTTGAGTTTCTGGGCTGCCCAAAATCAGAACCTGATTATAGCGGCCTTCGGGGGTGTATATAGCTCGATTGGAAGGGAAAATGAAAAAGGGGAGTGGGAGAGTAGGGGGCAAGGGTTGTGGGGCTCTGGCTGGCAAGGGTAGGCCGACGCAGGTTTACCTTCGTAGGTCATTTATTGACGGGGAAAATAGGATGGCACGAGCAGGAGAGGGGATGGCCGACCGAGATGAAGTGACAGGGAAGACGGCGGGGAAGAGAGAAGGAGAACGGCGGGTCAAACGGCGTGATCGGTGGCACAAAATCTGGCTATGATTGAGGGAGTTGCAGACACGGGAGGAAGAAGACGACATAGGGGAGGGGCTGGACCGACGGTCTAGGAGAAAAGAAGAAAGAAAGGGGGAAAGGCCGAACCGGCCGGGAGAGGAAGAAAGAAAAAAATGACGCGGGCCTAGGCCGCGCAGGGGGAAAGGGAGGATTTGGGCCGAAGGCAGGTCGACCCAGGTCGGGGGAAAAGGAGAAAAAGGAAGGAAGAATGAAGAGAAGAAAGAGAGAAAAAAAGAAAGAAAAAGGAAGAAAAGAGAAAAAAAAAAGAAAAAGGAAAAAGGTGGGTTTGGGGTTAATTAATATATTTTGGGTATTTTGGGATATTTAATAAAATATTAATATTATAATAATAATTAAATTCTCTTTTTAGGTTAATTTAGGGATTTTGAAAGATTTTTCTTAAATTCCATTTTAATTAGCAAAATACTCAAAAGTTTTCCTATTTAAATCATTTATTAATTTCTCCTAAATTTACCTTAGTTAATTCCCTTTTATTTTAATAAAAATGGTTTATTTAATTAATTTTCCTAATAATTTCTTATTTGGCCATACTTCCCTAAATTAGGGTTTTGGGGTATTTCATCACTACCCCCTTAAAGAAAGACTTTGCCCCCGAAGTCACTTGCGATTTACTAGGGTTAAGGTCAAGGTATTCTACTTGGATAGGGGCACCACTCTTACATCAATGATCATCCCAACTATCCCCTTAAAGAAAAGTTTCCTAAGAAATGGTTGTACCCGCAGTAAAGAGTTCCAAGTACACCTCCCGCATGTCCTTCTCAGTTTCCCAAGTAGCTTCTTCAATTCTATGTCGACTCCATAGGACCTTGATGAGGGGACTACACTTGAGCGGGTCTTTCGCAGTTTGGTATCGAGGATCCGCACTGGTCTCTCTTCATAGGTTAATGAGTCATCCAGTTCTATCTCTTCTAGTCAGATTACATGGGAAGGATCAGCAAAGTACTTTCGCATTTCTCAAGCTAGGTGACCCAAGCTAAGGGTCACTCAATCTATCCATACCCAACTCACAAGACTGATCTAGGTTTGAAAACACAGGAGAAAGGAGGGAAAGCCCACTTAAACCAATTAGAATTTGAAAAGATTTCACAAAATACTCTGATACTAACTTGTAGTATCAGGTCAAAACATTAAACTGAAAAGGGTTTCTGAAAACACTCTGATACCAACTCATGGTATCAACTCAAAACACTTAATAACAAGGGGAATATTTGAGAACTCTGATACCAACTTGTAACACCCCCAAAATTCACGTTTTAAAATTTTGAAACATAGTTGCATAGTTTTGCGCTGACTAGTAGTTTTCTAACTTCAGGCACATGAAGCATCGACAAGAGTAATTCTAATCTTCTCATGGCATGAGAAAATGTATTACATGGGGTAAGCTTATGATGCTTACGTGAACCAACTCTCAATAAAGTTTATAACTATATGCGATCTGAATGTCATTTGCCATTAGTGGTACAAAAGCCATAGCAGCTCAGTGGGTGCACACAACACAACTCAATCGTGAGCAATCATTGATTAATAATCTTATGTCGGCGTGTGTTTTTGTGCCTTCATTTTTTTGGGTGGTGGATCTTAAACAAAACTGAAACAATATGTTTTATAAGCATATAAAACCCTCCTCTTCTTCTTCTTCTTCTTTCAATATTATTTCATAAAAAGCTATTAAAACTTATATATAAAACGATTGCAAGTAAAGAAGCACCAAATTCATATAAATGTATCATAATGACTTCTTTCATCTTCCTTAAAAGTTTGAAGGAGTCACATAATTACGTGGTATGGCCCTTTTTTGGATTCATAGGATATATATATATATATATATATATATATATATATGTGACAACAATGCCTTACAATAATTAATAGTAAAATAAAAGGATTTTATGATCCAAACCGAATGACAGAGTATTTGCTCCTTTTATGGCCTTACTAATAGCTAACAAATTAGCCACACTATTCGACTTCATCCCTTTGTGAATAAATCTATATATAATATGACTAGTTGAATGTACGAGCTTCCTGCATTGAGAATTATGTTTGAATATGACAACGGCACTCTGTTTATCATAATCCATATCTCCATCTACCAATTTTTTTTTTTAATTTCTAAACAAAAGAAAAGAGAGGGCCTCATATATCTTAAGAACAATACTTACAATTTTATAGCTATACCTTCCTATTTAGAAAAATCAATTATTTCAAATGTGAATGCTTTTGTCCTCTCATATCTTCCCTTCCTACTCGTATCTTTTTTTTTTTGGAAGCTGAATAATAATCATGTAATTGATTGATGTTGTTCATGCTTTCATATCTAACAACAACAACAACAACAATTATTCTCACCAAAATAGATTATGAACAATGAAGAGAAAATATCAAGGTTGGAGCGTAGTAGTAGGAAATGAGCACGACGATCCCTTTCATTCGGTGAAAAAAAATTATGATTAATTTAATCTAAAATAAATATTTTATTAAAAATATATTTATATTTATTAAATACTTAATATAAAAAAATAAAAAAATTTATTTCTACTCCAGTTACTCTCGTAATAAATAAGTCCTTACAAGTTTTATTTTCCTAAAGATATATAAGATCGGTTTTTTCGCGTGTTCCAACGGACAGTGGGTGATCTTTCTCGGTTTACTCATCCCACATCGCTAATGTTTTCGATATAGGAAGAAGAGGCGACAATAAAATCTATCCCTGTACTACCTTACATCATACTTACCTGGACGGGGTCTATGGGCGATCAACAAGGTTCATGGCCTAGGTAGGCGGCTTTCATTGCACTCGGAAGGCGCGCTTGCCTAACATCTCCCTAAATTGGGAGAGTGTACGTCATAATTTGTGGTAGTGGGGGCCTGCGTCCGCGCGGCCCCTGACCAAATTAGTTAGAAGAATTAGCCTGGTTGGGCTGCCGAATTAACGTGGTCAAACGTGTCTGGATTAACATGTACTGTTTTTACAGATCGACGGCTGTTTAAAAACCTGAACTTGTAATTTTGGACTTTTGATATGACCGTATGTCAAGGCGGAGTCGGGGACTTTTGGCCACGGTGCCCGAGGGCGTTATTGTAGATTAAATATATTTTGATGTTACTATATTTTATAAAGATTAGCTTGGTATATTATAAGAATTATACCATAATAAATGGAATAAAGGTTATACGTTTGAATTTCTAGGTCTCAATTTTTATATTAGGACCTTTAAAATTAAAATAATCTTTGTGTAGTATAAGGATTTAAACTTATAGTCACCGAAACATAGTTATTCATTTAAATGTTGATTTTTAATCTTATTTACTTATAAGTATTATATATTTTAAATTATTGTAATTCTCTCTCTTTTCAATCATAATCATTATACTTGTTGATTTGGTTCTAATTATGTTACTACTAACTATAATAATACAGCTTACTAATTTTTATTTATTTATAATGTTACTAATAATATATTTTAAAATTATATGATTAACTAATAAACAAATATTTTTTAGTGAGATTTTTTAAATAATAATAATTTAATATCATTAATTATAAAATTATAAATCAAAAATAAAAGTTTGGTTGAACAAAAAAAGATATTATGATATTTTAAATGGTAAATACATTATAATTAAAAAAATGTTATTATTGTTACTGTTATTATTATTATTATTATAAATAAACAACATAAAATAAAATATCCGACTCCGATGCCAGATACTTTACCGTGAAATATGATTACGACCGGCTGGCTCTCTGCGAATAAACAGAATATGTTACAACATATTGGCCCATTTCACGGAACATATAATATTGGAATTGGATTGTCAGTAGCAGGTGATAGATTAATATATAATCTATATATATATGACAGGATCGAATGCTAATCTATCAAGATTAATATATATAATATATCGCGGAAGCGTACCTGAATCCATAATAATAAAAGATTTGTCGAGTACCGTCGAATCTGATAACAAACCCTAACGGTCGGTTTTGTAGTCTTCTAGATCACGCACGTACTCGCTGCTTGCCAATGACTGATGGGAACCAATGGGGCGAAGTACTTGTGACCTAGGGACCATAACCACATATATATAGATAACAAGCCTGTCATCTATCGGGCCATCCTAGTTCGGTCCATCAACGATCTAGGACTCCCACAGTCTCTACACATATCGGTCCACATTCAATTAGATACATTAGGCCCAACTTAATTAAACCTAACTCGATCACGTTTATTCGGGCCTAACCGTTACGACAACGTCCAATTCGTATCGTTCGCATATAAGCCCAACGTCGGATAATAATCCAACAATCTCCCACTTGGGCTATATGTGCAACGTTACTAATTGTGACATAACCGAATGAGCTCAAATCTGTTGTCGTTATAAAATGTATCTTTAACCAATCCGGTCCATCAATCACATAAACATAGGATCAAAGCGGCTTTCGTCACATAACTACGTAACTAAACCCTCAATGGTCACATATGTTGACATGACAGAATGACATGGATCAAGATGTGGATGTGTAGCATGGAAATATCATGCAATGTGATCCTAACATGCATATTTCCAACTGGTCCACCTTAAAACTTTAGTGAGATCAAATCATACCAAAAGATAGAAAGGAAATAAAATGAAACTTTATTTCTGCAGAAAACCTATGGTCAAAATATCCATAAGTCAAACCAAAGAGAGTCTATACATAAAGCAACTGAGATTACAAACTCCCACTGAAACTAAAGATCATTAACTGATATAACACCCATACGAGCTACATGCTCGAGAAACTGCTTGGGTGGTAACGCTTTAGTAAACGGATCCGCAATCATAGAGTTTGTACTGATATGCTCTATAGACAATTCTCCTTTCTGAACCTTTTCTTTAACAACTAAGAACTTGATATCGATACTCTTCGATTTTGTAGAACTTAGATTGTTGTTGGAATACTGAACTGCAGCCTTATTGTCACATAACAATTTGAGTGGTTTTTCAATACCATCAACTATACGCAGCCTTGTGACAAAATTTCGCAGCCATATACCATAATTAGAAGCCTCATAGCATGCCACAAATTCTGCTGCCATGGTGGAAGAGGCAACAACTGTTTGTTTGGAACTCTTCCAAGACACAGCTCCTCCAGCCATCAGAAAAACAAAACCTGATGTGGACTTCATACTATCTTGGCATCCAGCAAAGTCGGAGTCAGTGTATCCTACGATCTCAAGCTTGCCTGACATCCGATATGTGAGCATGTAATCTTTCGTTTTCTGTAAGTACCGCATGACTCGTTTGGCTGCTGTCCAATGGTCAAGTCCTGGATTGCTCATATATCTGCCCAACATCCCAGTAATGTACGCAATATCCGGACGCGTACATACCTGAGCGTGCATAAGACTTCCCACAGCTGAAGCATAGGGAATATTCTGCATTTCCCTTCTTTCATAGTCATTTTTAGGGCACTGACTGAGACTAAACTTGTCTCCCTTAGCGACAGGGGTATTTCCTGGTTTGCAGTTATGCATTCCATATCGTTTGAGAACCCTTTCAACATAGGCCTTTTGTGACAACCCTAGGATACCTCGAGAGCGATCCCGGTATATCTCTATGCCCAATACAAAAGATGCATCACCAAGATCTTTCATTTCAAAATTCTTAGCTAGAAATCTCTTGGTTTCATGCAACAAACCTATGTCATTACTTGCTAGCAATATGTCATCAACATATAAAACCAGAAATATGCTCTTACTCCCACAGAACTTATGGTATACACATTCATCAACCAAATTCATCTCAAAGCCAAAAGAGGTGATTACTTGATGAAATTTAAAATACCATTGTCGAGACGCTTGTTTGAGCCCATAGATAGATTTCTTAAGTTTACAAGCCATATTCTTTGGGTCTCCGGACACAAAGTTTTCTGGCTGTACCATATAGATCGTCTCCTCAATGTCACCATTGAGAAATGCGGTCTTTACGTCCATCTGATGTAACTCAAGATTAAAGTGTGCCACTAATGCCATAATTACCCTCAAGGAGTCCTTAGAAGAGACCGGAGAGAATGTATCTTTAAAATCTTCTCCTTCCTTTTGTGTAAAGCCCTTAGCGACTAGACGCGCCTTATATCTTTCCACATTGCCTTTTGAATCCCTCTTAGTCTTAAATATCCATTTGCAACCAATGGGCTTCTTTCCTTCGGGCAATGGGACAAGATCCCATACGTCATTGTCCATCATGGACTTTATTTCCTCATTCATGGCATTAATCCACTTTTGAGAATTCGAACTCTCCATGGCTTGACGGAAGTTGATTGGATCATCTTCCATCATGCCAATGCCAACCTCATGTTCTAGGAGAAATACAATATAATCATCTGGAATAGCACTTCTCCTTTCTCTAGTTGATCTCCTTAGCTCTTGAGGTTGTTGAGCTTGTCCTTTTGGAATAATCACTTCATTTTGAATGGGTGGTTGTTCTGCATTGTCTTGTTGAGGTTCTTGATTTGCCTCCTGATCGACGACAGGTGTTGAGACTTGCACATCGTCAGAGACAATAGTAGGAATAGTGACTAATTCCTCCTCAAAGACAATGTTTCTAACCTCATTTCTTCCCCCAAGCTCAACATCCTCAAAAAATGTGGCAGTTCCCGTCTCAAAAATCGACTTAAGTGTGGGATTATAAAACTTATAGCCCCTAGATCGCTCCGCATAACCAATAAAGTAACTACTAACTGTTTTGGAGTCCAATGACTTTTCATGTGGTCTATAAGGCCTTGCCTCAGCTGGACATCCCCAAATATGGAAGTGCTTTAAACTAGGCCTTTTGCCTGTCCAAAGCTCATAAGGTGTTTTAGTAGTTGCTTTAGTTGGTACTCTATTTAGAATGTAAGCTGCTGTTTTTAGTGCTTCTCCCCAGAGTGATTCTGGTAAGGTAGAATGACTAATCATACTCCTCACCATGTCCTTAAGAGTTCTGTTTCGTCTTTCAGCTACACCATTCATGTTAGGAGATCCCGGCATGGTGTACTGTGGGACGATACCGCACTCCTCTAGGAATTTAGCAAATGGTCCTGGACATTGTTCACCTGAACCGTCATATCTGCCATAGTACTCACCACCACGGTCAGATCTAACGCACTTAATTCGTTTGTTGAGTTGATTCTCAACCTCAAGCTTAAATGATTTGAACACGTCCAGCGACTGTGATTTCTCGTGAATGAGATACAGGTACCCATAACGTGAGTAGTCGTCTATGAATGATATGAAATACTGTTGACCATTCCAAGAAGCCGTAGGGAACGGTCCACAGATATCTGTGTGAATCAATTCTAAGACATCCGAAGATCTATTTGCACCTGTTCTCTTAGTTTTGGTCTGTTTCCCCTTGGAACAATTGACACAATTGTTTAAGTCCGCAAAGTCAAGGGAATTAAGTATACCATCAGACACAAGCCTCTCAATTCTAGCTTTTGAGATATGACCTAAGCGCTTATGCCATAATGATGCTGAATTTTCCTTATTTAATTTGCGTTTGGTACCACGTGATTCCACGTGCAGGATTTCATGATATGAAGCGATGATGTCAAGCATGTATAGGTTATCGTAAGCGCACAATGAACCGGTGCCAATCGTATTTGAATTTAATGAAAGACTAAATTTATTATTTCCAAATGAACAAAAATAACCAGACTTGTCCAATAAGGAAATGGAAACCAAATTCCGTCTAAAAGACGGTACAACGAAAGTGTCTTTCAAATCCAAATAGAAACCAGTTTCTAATAATAACCTAAAGGTGCCAATCGCTTCAACTGGTGCTGCCTTGCCATCTCCCACATAGATGTATCTTTCACCATCACTAGGCTTTCGGCAGTTCAGGCAACCCTGCATAGAAACACTTATGTGAGTAGTAGCTCCAGAATCTAACCACCAAGTGTTTCTAGGTACTGAGGCTAAATTAATCTCAGAACAGACCAAAGTAAGGATTATACCTTTCTTTGCACGCCAAGCGTGGTATTTAGGACAATCCTTCTTTACATGTCCAGTTTTGTTACAAAAGAAGCAGCTATCCTTTTCCTTCTGCTGTTTCTTTTGAACCGGACCCTTAGGAGCAGCTTCATCCTTTCTTTTCTTGCCCTTACCCTTAAAGGTACTAGCTAAGTGAGCACTTTCAGTCCTATCATGCTTCAATCTTTCCTCTTCTTGCACACAATAAGAAATGAGCTCATTGAGAGTCCATTTCTCCTTTTGGCAGTTATAACTGACCTTAAACTGACTAAATTGTGCAGGAAGTGAAAGTAATACCAAGTGCACGAGTAAATCATCTGATAACTCAAGCTTTAGCACTTTTAGTTTCGAAGCAATGTTGGACATTTCCATTATGTACTCCCTTATATTTCCTTTGCCTTTGTACTTCATTGAAATCAAGCGCTGCAAGAGAGTGCTTGTTTCTGCCTTATCGTTTTTTGCAAAACGTTTCTCAATTTCAGCAAGGAAATCCTTAGCATTGGTGATGTCCTCAGACACCCCACCTCTAAAGGCTTCCGGAATGCTGCACTTAATGATCATTAGACTCATGCGATTCGACCGATCCCACTTTTCAAAGTTCCTCTTGTCATCAGAGGTGCTTTCAGCCGTCAGATCAGCGGGTTTCGGAAGCCTGAGTGCATGATCCAGATCCATGCAGCCAAGGACAATGATAACATTATCCTTCCATTCCTTAAAGTTATTCCCGTTCAGCAGGGGAATAGAGCTTAAGTTAGCAGATATAGTAGTAGCAGTCATGGCTGTACAGAAAACATAAATATATATAAATATTCATGCTCACAAAAAATAATTCACATAATAAAATAATCAATAAATTTAAATATTGGTGATCCCATCACAAGAAACCGGCGCAACATTAATATCAAGTCTTTGGACAATAATATTAACTGCAAGTGGTGTTCCTGTTGCAATAATCAAATACTGACAATAAGGCCTGTCAGATAATAAGCCCATCTTTGGATTGACTTATTATCCACATGGCAACCAAACAATCGTCACATATTTATTATCGCACGTGCATATAAAATTCTGCCAGATATTTGTCTTCCTTTGGGCCGACTGAATAACCGCACGAATAGATATATGCACAAACATCTAATATGTTCGATAAACCAATTTCCATAAAAGAGGTCACTTTGGCGACATATTATTTTAACCAGCTTATCTATTAATATTAGACAACCAATCGTTTAAATAAATTGATCCCTTAATTTTATTTTATAAATTTGGACCAATAATATTTGGACCAACCTTATTTAGATTTAATATATATACAACAATATCAAATCTAACTTTATTTGCATAAGTTTCAAGTAATGCACATAAATAGGCCCATATGAAATTTTAATTGGAATAAAAAAAAACTCGATATCCAATTAAAAAAAATTTAATTAAGTCGATCATGCATTATTATTATTTTAATATAGAAATAATAATACACAATAAATATAAGGCCCAAACTATAAGTCCAAAGAGTTTAAAAGGAAAACTGGGTCACAGAAAAAATAACCGTAGGTCCAAAGTTAGACCGGCCCAACATAAGTATTTATCGGCCCAAAAAAAAATATATATATATATATATGTGTGAGCTGTTGGGCCAAACACGTCAATGACCCAACAGCCTACCAAAAGCCAATACCTTACTTGAGCTAGGGTTGTCACAAATGAACCAAAAAGGCTACGAGCAGCACCTGCCGCCGCAGCACTAGCCACTACCTCCCTTAATTTTTTTTTTTAATTAAACACAGCCCAAGCAAAGAGTGAACAGTAACCAACGCATGAACAGTATCCATAGGTGAACAGTACCGACGGGAAAACTGAATCCGAATGAACAGTGCTCGAGACGCATGAACAGTATCCGTCGATGAACAGTACCGACGGTAAAAAAAAACTAAAATCGAATGAACAGTAGTTGACCGAAAAAAAAAACTGAAATCGAATGAACAGTAGTCGAATGAACAGTTTTTTTTTTTATTAATCTGGATAAATTTAGCAACGGCTCTGATACCAATTGATAGATTAATATATAATCTATATATATATGACAGGATCGAATGCTAATCTATCAAGATTAATATATATAATATATCGCGGAAGCGTACCTGAATCCATAATAATAAAAGATTTGTCGAGTACCGTCGAATCTGATAACAAACCCTAACGGTCGGTTTTGTAGTCTTCTAGATCACGCACGTACTCGCTGCTTGCCAATGACTGATGGGAACCAATGGGGCGAAGTACTTGTGACCTAGGGACCATAACCACATATATATAGATAACAAGCCTGTCATCTATCGGGCCATCCTAGTTCGGTCCATCAACGATCTAGGACTCCCACAGTCTCTACACATATCGGTCCACATTCAATTAGATACATTAGGTCCAACTTAATTAAACCTAACTCGATCACGTTTATTCGGGCCTAACCGTTACGACAACGTCCAATTCGTATCGTTCGCATATAAGCCCAACGTCGGATAATAATCCAACAGCAGGAGCCAACAGCTTTCCAGAAACGGACGGGCTTCGAGTTCAAATCAATTGATGTCTTTATTAATTAATTATATATATATATATAAATTTGTTCCCGTTAACATGGTTTCCGTAAGATTCGTCCAAAATATGGAATCCATAAACATTATAAAAAATTATATAAAAATATTATCCATAAGACTATAATATATATATATATATATTTACTTAACAAGTGATGGAATAATATTCAATGGTCATTTTCTGAGCGAGTGACCTTTTTTTATTTTTTATTTATAAGATAGAATAAATTTAGGTGACAATTTCATATAAGATAGAATAAATTTACTATTTATTTATATTATTACTAAAATTGGCCCCCCGGAAATATTTTACTGGATTTGGTCGCATCGTCATATGCGAACATGAAGACGCACTAGAGGAGAGGCTATTTACATATCCAAACACGCGTTCACAAAAGTTGAATGAAGTATAAGATACGAAGTAAAATAGATATATTAGCCAGATAACGCTGTTAGTTAATTACCTACTGCTAGGCACAAATTGGACGTTTTGAGTCGGTTCGTGCACCAGTAAGTAATACAAACTCGAATCACACGAATATAATAGGGTGGTCGATGGTCCTATGACCCCGTAAAAGTAATCCTTCGGTAGCTCGAAATTCCAAACATCGATTGTTTCTTTACTTCAAAAAAACAACACATGAGGCAACTCTCGTTCTGTCCATGCCCCTAGTTCCATTCTTCTTCTTCTTTTAATTCCTTTTGACCGACTCATTGAAAAGAATAATGTATCATCATTTTCGTGAAATAAAATAAAAGGCATATTCATAATTATGTCATATATATATATATATATATATATATATATATATATAGAAAGGTGGAAATGAAATTTGGTTATTCCTCACCTGATTTTCCAAAAGTGATAGACAGAACATTTATTTTTTTAATTATTTTGAAGAATGTATCCGATCATTTATTGATTAAATCTAATTTAAAACTATTAGTTATTTATTATAACTGAGTTCATAGTTGGTCAGCTACCGATTAAGATCGCCAAAGCTTAGATTAGAGGGTTTAGAATCCTTACCCTATCAGTTTAACGATATATAGAATCTAAAGTTAATGCGCTAACACATCTAAAGGCTAGAGACCTTCATCGTACTATTGCAGCAAATAACAATATAATAGAGGAAGAAAACGCAAATAAAACAATATTAAATCGCCACCATTTACAAGAAACTGCGATAGCCGAGTACTTATTAGAAAATATCCCAAAGAGTTATGGGATAGTTTAGTAGAGAGGTACGGATACAAAAATATAGTCTTCCTCTCGAAGGCTCAATATGATCGAATCTATTTGAGATTTTAGGGTTATAAGAGTATCAGTGATTATAACTCGGCTATGCATCGGATAACGTCCCAAAAAAATATTGTATTATAATTGTCAAGAAATGTACTATTAAAAAAAATGTTAGCACGTTCCTCGAGATTATATTATACCAATATAAGTCCTATTGAAATCAATATAGTCTCTAATCAAAAGTTA
Organism: Tamarix chinensis; assembly: GCA_030549775.1. Classification (NCBI taxonomy): domain Eukaryota; kingdom Viridiplantae; phylum Streptophyta; class Magnoliopsida; order Caryophyllales; family Tamaricaceae; genus Tamarix; species Tamarix chinensis. The sequence goes on from CM060182.1 coordinate 43,907,001, forward strand.
TAAGACAAAAAGACATTCACTTTATGGAATTATCATTTAGGTCGCTCGGGCACAGTAATGGGGCACAAAATTATTAAAAAGTAAATCGAATACTCATTAAGGAACATTATCAAAGTTTTAAAGTCTTGTGATTTATCATGTAATTCTGATTTGCTTGGCAAGTTGATTATAAGGCCATCCATGAAGAAGATTATGTAATACCCCAAAAATTTTAAAAACCGATAATTTAATAAGTAGCTTTTATTTGGGATAATTTAGCTTTTAAATTTATTTAATTTAATTATTTTATGGATCTTTGAGTATATAAAATTGGATATGAATATTTAATAAATTAAAATAAATATTTTGTTATTTTATCATACTCATTTTATTTTAATAATTTTTCAAACAAATATTTTACTAAAATTATCCTTTTTAAACCAAAATATTAAATTATATTAAATTAATTTATCTATAAAAAATATTACATTCTATTATTCAATAAATTATTTTATCTTATTTCTCCTTATTTTTCCCTTTTTCCTTTTCTTTCTCCTTTTCCTCCCTTTTCTCATTTCCCTCTTTTTCCTTTTTCTTCTCCTTTGGACTGCCAGGCCTGTGGCTCACCCACCTCGCCCTCTAGGCTGCTGACCCATCCCCTTTCCTTCTCCTCCCTCTCCCACACGACGTCACCCAGCCCACTCCCATCTCCTTCTTTTCTTTTTCTTCCTTCCCCCCCTGACTGAGCTAACCCAGCTCCATTCTCTTTTTCTTCCCCCTCGCACAGCTGGCCATCTCGTTCTTTCTTTTCTCCCCGCCCAGCCGGCCAGCTTCTTCTTCCTCCTCCCTGCCACCACCTGCCTCCCTGCAATGCTGCCCTCTCTCCCTCGTTCTTTTCTTCCCATTTTCAAACCAACCCAACCCCTACAATCCTCCCCGCGTGCCTTCCTCTTTATCTTCTTCCCCTCCCCTCTCCTTGCAACCCCAACAACTCTACCCCCTGCAACCTACCCCAACCGGCCACACTTACCTCCCCTCTTCTCCCTCTTCTTTTTCTTCTTCCCCTCCTTCTTCATCCTGCCTCATTCGAGCCCTTCCTTCCCTCTCCTGACCTCTTCTTCTCCCATTTTTTTCTCCTCTCATTCCCTTCCCTTGTTTTGCTCCACCACCCCTATTTCGCCGCTACCACTGCCCTACCAACCACCTGCACCGCCTCCTGCCACCTCCTACTACCACCTTGCACCACCAAGCCACCCCCTCGAGCCCCCTGTAGTCCCTTCTTCCTCTTCTCTTCTTTTTCTCCCTTCTTGGCCTACATCCTGCTCCTCCTCCATCCGCCACCGTTTTTCCGCTATTCTGCCGCCTCCCAAGCCACCAACCCACTCCCGACAATCTCCCCAACCAACCCTTACCTCCTCTGGCCGAAACCCAACCCTTCAGCCTCTCCTTTTCCTTCCTTCTTCTCCTTAGCCACCCCTGCAGCCCACTTCGCAACCTTACTGCCACCCCCTCTACCGCCCTTGGCCGCCAATCACCCATCCCTGACCACTACCTACACCCCCACTCCACCTTACACCTATCCCTTGCCCTAACTCTCCTCTACCTGCCCTCCTTTTATCCCCCAAAACCTTTACCCGAAAAAACACCCCTCCCTTTCTTCCACCCCCTTTAACCCCCTCCTTCCTTATTGCTTTGCATGTAGCTCACGCTGCATGAGTAATGTGAGTTTGCTGCCTTCCCTTGGTTTGTTTGGCTAATAGCTTGAGGTATATTAATGGTTAAGTTAAGTATGCCATTAATTAAGTTTTTATAAAACTTATTCCTTGGATTTTCTACTTCTAATATGATAATTATGGGTATTATTTTTTAGGTATTGATTTTACTAATCTAATCTTGAATCTTTCACCAGGGTATTGGTAAGGTTTGATTTTTTTTGGGAAATAAGGTAATTGTTAAACCTTACTTAAACGTATGGATAAACGTATGCTACCACATTAGAATTTTCAATGTGTTCATATGCATACTATATGTTGTTAAGTATAATGTATTTAGTTGCTTGTATTGACTGATAAAAAAAGCATGCTAATTTATGAGTTATGTGTAGAAATAATGCTTAAGGAAGGAGCTTTATTGTTAAGAAAAATGCTAAGTACTTATCTATAATATGTTATGTTATTGTGGCCATTGATGCATAAATATTGTTATTATGAGCCCTAGGGGCATTTTAGTAATATTTCTTATGTAAGAGTGTGGCCTAAATAAATGTGGGTGCTAATGAGTATTATGATGAATAATAATAGTTGGTGGAGTTGGATGATGAGTATGGAGCATTAATATTAATATTTTATGTAGTGAGGATATTTTATTAAAAGTGATGTAATAAGGGCAAAATGATAAAATGCAAGAGTAAAGGGGGAAAATGGTAAATGGACAAGTAATAAGGGCATTTTAGTAATTTTACATGGAGAGGTGATAACTTGGTAAGTTTTGGATGTGAGAAAGTATTTTGGTGGATTAAATATAATGGAAAGGGTAATATGGTAATGTGGTAAATAAAGGGGTAAAATGGTAATTTAATAAAGTAGAAACGTAAAATAGTAATTTGGTATAAAGGAAGGGTAAAAAGGTAATTTGGTATAAATGAAGGGTAAAATGATAATTCAATAAAGTAGAAGGGTAAAATGGTAATTTGGTATAAAGGAAGGGAGAAATGGTAATTTAATAAAGTAAAAGGGCAAAATGGTAATTTGGTGTAAAGGAAGGGCAATTTGGTGATTTAACCAACTAAAAGGATAATTTGGTAATTATAATAATGGAGAAGGGCAATTTGGTAATTTAACTAACTAAAAGGGTAATTTGATAATTATAATAATGGAGAAGGACAATGTGGTAATTATAAAAATGGAGAAGGGCAATTTGATAATTATAATAATGGAGAAGGACAATGTGGTAATTATAAAAATGGAGAAGGGAAATTTGATAATTATAATAATGGAGAAGGACAATTTAGTAATTATAATAATGAAGAAGGGCAATTGAAGACATTAATGATTCCTCTAAGTTATCTTGGATAATTATATAAATAGGGAGTACCTAATGATATCAAAAACAATTGAAAGTGAATAAGTATCTAGTTGTTGTACTTTTTGTGATCACCTTAATTAAAAAAATACTTGTTGAATAAAACACCAACCATTTAATGTAGAAGACTATTGAGCCAGGCCTAGACTGATCCACCAGCAAGAATAGTGGTCAGGTGCATTTTTCCCTAGAGACCAATCCATCGACTATAATAGTGGGGGATCCCGAGCTCGGTAAACCAAACCTTAAATGATAATAAGTCATGAAAAAAATACTAATCACTTATAGTGGAACACCATGGGAGTCGGGGCCAGACCGATCCACCGGTGAAAATAGTGGCTAGGAGCACTTTGCTTTGGAGACCAATCCACTGATAAATAATAGTGGTCAAGAGCATTCTACCTTGGGTGTTTTTGATCCACCGGCTATAATAGTGGGTTTTCCATACTCACATGGACATAAATTGAGAGTTATGTGAAGATGGAATTAATGGCCTAAGACATAATAATATGATTGATCGGAATAACTTACTTCATGCATTACCTACCTTTTTCATGTTTGCATGGTCTTAGCCATATGGTTACCTTACTCAATACGTAGTGTATTGATCACCCCTTTCATGGATGTTGCTTGTGCAGGTAGGAGACGATGCCTATGATGACTTTGATGCCTATGATGCCTTGGGTGGAACCGAGTAACAGCATGTTATACTTGTTGTGGGGTCTGAGAGGGTTTTCTTCGGACTTATCTTTATTAGATTTCCTTTTCGTTTTATTTATCATTTTATTTCCTCCATAGTGGGCATTGTTGTATTTGATTTCCATTTATATATTAATTCTGATAATTACATACTCTGTTTTATTTATGAAATGTTGAAACTATTATGGTTTTTATTGATTACTCATATTAATAATTTAGTTTCTCTAGCCTTGTAGTTAGTATGAGATTGGTCAGGGGTCAATCTTGTATTGATCACAGTGGTAGCATCCCTATGTTTAGTATATGGGTTTCTATATAAACGAAAGTTTTCAAATGTAAATTTTGGGAGTGTTGCAATCATGCCTCCCTCGACCTCACCAGTCACCACTACCGCCACTATCAACTACAACCATCACCTACACCACTGCCAACCTTGCATCCAAACCCCCCCAATTCCTTCATGCGTGGATCATGTTGTGCATGCAATGTGAAAATTTTTCCTCGAAATTTTTGGTACTGAATTTTAAATATAAAGTTATTTTGGTAATTCTAGAAAATTAATATTTTATTATTATAATTATTATTTTGTTTATTAACTATTAATTTGGCAATTTTGGTATTATTTTTGGGTACTAAAGTTTGATCAGTGGAACATAATAGTAATTAGTATGATACCATTAATTTACATTTTTTGTAGAATTTAAGTAAGTGTTATTGTAACACCCCCAAAATTCATCAATGAAAAATTTCGTTTCATTAAGAGTTGGAGCTGGTTGAATGGCCAACTTTGCATGGCCAAGGCAACTCGTGAAAGGAGGATTGAGGGTGGTGAGGGGTGTAGCTTGGTGGAGGGTGGTACAGGGAGTAATTTGGGAGGTGGTTTAGGCGGCGACGGCAAAATGGGTGGCTGAGCAGGCGGCGATGCACAAAAAGGGAAGAAATATAGGCAGGGGAAAAAGGTCGAATAGGAGGGGGCGGTTGAGGGGTATTTATAGGCCAACGAAGGTTGAAAACAATAGGGGGAGGAGAGGAAGAGGACGACGCTTGCAGGTTGCCAGCCAGCGGCGCACAGTAGGTGCAGGGCCTATTAGCTTGGAAAGGGGGAAAGGAAGGGGGAGAGAGGCACACATGAGGGGAGAGAGAGGGCGCAATTGGATGGAGAAGGGAGAGGGATAAACGGGAAGAGGGTAGGGGTGTCAGGCCGGCATGCGGCTGTGCAGAGGTTGTGTGCCTGCACCGAAAAGTGGGGAAGTCGAGGAGTCGGGGAAGGGGAAGGTTGGGGGAAGAAGAAAGGAGGAAGAAGGGGGTCCATGGGGAAAAGAAAGAAAAAGAAAGTCAGACCGGCTGCGGGCTTGGGTCGCGCGGGAGGAAGGAAGAAGGGAGAGGCTTTGGGCCGCGGGGGTGGGCTAGCCTAAATCGAGGAAGGAAGGGAAGAAAGAAAAGGAGAAAGGAGAGGAAGGAAAGAAAAGAAAAGAAAAGAGGGGGGAAAGGAAAAAAGGAAAAGGGAAAAAGGAAAAATAGGTAGGTATGTTGGGTATGCTTGGATATTTAAAATAATAATTAAAAATTTTTTAGGTTAATTTAAGATTTTTAAAAGATTTTTCCTTAATTCTATTTTAATTAGCAAAGCACCCTATTTTTTTCAATTGAATAATTTATTAATTTCCTCTTGATTTTGCCTTAATTATTTCCTCTTATTTTAATAAAATAATTTATTTAATTAATTTTTCTAATAAACCCTTATTTTACCATAATTCTCTAAATTAGGGTTTTGGGGTATTTCAATTATATTCTACTAAATTGTCAAACATTGTATTTGCATGATAGCACATTTGGATTTTGTGCATAAATATGTTAAGTATGATTTGTTATCCTACAATTATGTGATTATTATTATTATTATTATGGAAATTGGTAAAAAGAGCATATATCATATGTAAAATATTTCGGGTACAAAAGCATGAAAAATTAATTTTTATGATAATATATGACATGTACATAGAAAATAATAAGATGAGCATGCTTAGATAAATCTATAGAATAATAACTATAAATGTGTGCCTTAGAGGCAATTTGGTCCTTTTATGTGTGATATGATAATTATCCCAACAAACATGTCTAATATGTATTATATGTTCTAGAGCATGAGATTATATGTTTCTGGATGTATTAGATACGCATGCTTGGATTTTATATGCAAAATCTTGAATAAGGGCAAAATGGTCAACTTGTATAATAATTTAATCCCATGATAGATTGATTTAATTATTATGTTTTAGCCTTTCCATGACAAACATATAAATAAAATGAATTTAGTAATTAAAGAAGATGTTAATGTGGTAATTTTGATCTTTTGGAAATTTTGGTCATTTTCGACCTAATGCGCTCAAGAGTAAAAAAAAATTGGGCCTAGAATGACCTTAGTATATTTTTAAGATTGACATTGATAATAATCTTGTTTATGGTTGTCTCAAAATAATTAGAAATGAGTAAAACAGTTAATCATGGAAACTAGATCTATATAATTTTTATGTAATTTAGCGCTCATCTTAATAAAATATTAATAGTTAAAGTAAAAGACATCGAGATTAGGAATGTTGGTCTTTAAGGGTTGCTATCCTAAAGACATAGTTTAGCCCACGGTTGATTTTGGATTTTTGCTACTGTGCCTTAGTGCCTCGACCAGGCCCTATATCTTACTCTTTTTAGTTCTGCCAATTGATAGGGAATATGCATACTTATAAATTAGGTGTCCTTGTTGGTAGAATATTATCTTACCTTCATGTACCAGTGCGACCAAAGTGTCTTTTTGCCTATTTATGTTTCGCTAGTAGCCTTCATTCCTACCTGTGATGCTATGAATTTTTGTTGGGTTGTGCTTGTGAGCCTACCCATGTTTTGAGATTTATTGGCATTGATAATGAGATATGTGATATGTTGTTGTCATGGTTTTGGGTTGACATTGTTTCTAATTATACTTCTAAGAGCATCTCTTAAATTTCAATTGGTAAGTTTCACTCTATTCTAGATGAAAAAGCATGAATAATATATAGCATTGGTTGTATGTGGTTTATGAATGATCATCACACTTCAATTATCCTATATATATATAAATTTCTTATACCATGTTTTGTTATATGCCTTGTTTGTGTTCTTTGCTAGTTTTTCAGTTTATTTTAGTATAAAGGGTTTCTGGATATCGTTGTATTGAAGGGTTCCTTTCTTTTTGCCTCTATCTATTTAATGGGTAGTAATCTTTACATATTAGCTTATGAGTTGAGTCAAAAGTTGGTAGATTTAGATTGAGAGCTTAGGATTATTTGGTGTCTTTCTAAGTATTTGATTTATGTTGTATTTGGACATTGTGTCCTCCTATTCTTCTTTCCTTTTGAGTTTTGTAATCATTGATGATGCTTTTATATAGCACAATATTATCTATTGTCTTATATATTCGGTTTCTTATAATCATGGTATTAATTATAAGCGAATTAATGACTTTTTTCCTTATCACTTAGCATAAAAATGGTAGAGGAAACCAAACTTGTACCAAGTGTAACTATAACACCCTTCGTTTTTATTGTGTTAGCTTCCATGATTAGCCCCTTTAAAACAAAATTTTCAAGTCTTAAAAACCAAGGTGTTACATTACCACATAGGAGGGAGCCCAAATGACCCATCGAATTTTTCCCATACTGACTATGCAAAGGTGATTGCCATTCCAACAATCACACAGCAAACCTCAAACTTCTATCTTTGTTAGGCTTTTGTCAACATATCAGTTCCATTATCATCTGTGTGTACTTTTTCAACCTCTAGAAACTTAGCATCCAAACCATCATTTATCCAATGATATCTTGAGAGAATGGATCAACAACACCAACCACAAAACAGAAATAATAACAAATCAACAACATGCGATTTACATGAAAAAATCCTTCCAATGCAAAAGGAAAACAACCACGAGACAATTTAGTCTACTTAGAAAACTTTCAATGTGATAAATCTGAGATTCAAAGTCTATTATTCAATTGCTAACTAGATATTACAATAATCGACCCAAAATAGCACAACTAGACAATAATTGAAATACCCAAAGAGAAGAGTTAACAACTCTAAAATAGAGTTACCGTAAACACATCTAAAGGTCAATCTATAGGCCATAAAATAGCAAGATTTTTAATACTGATCAACAATAAAATGTTAACAACAACCTCATCAATTTTTAGTCAAAATCGAGCACAATAGACCACTTAGTTAAAGCTAAAGCCAAAATCGATTTGAAAATGATGTAAACAAAAATATGCACTGAAATACCAACGAAAACTTGACTTGAAGAGTTTGAAATCATAACTCCACCATTCAAAATCAAGATTGGTGTTTTGCGAAGTATGTTTGAAAAAATCAGTAAGATCTAACAATGAACGACTTAAAATCTTTAAATTGGTCAAACATATGCTAAAGAGAATAATGATAGATTTTTTTTTTCTCTCTCACCAACATCGACATATGCTAAAGAGAATAATGATAGAAATTTTAATCATAATAATATTTTTTACTTTTACTCACCTTTCAACATCAACTTTTCGGACGATATTTAACCTTTTCAAAGCTAGATCATTAATAAAAATATATAACTTTGATTAAAAAAAAGGCGGGAGTCTAAATATCCCAACATTTTCATGGTGTCTTGAGACACCATACGAAAGTCTTTGCTCCGCCCTCGGCTCTTAATATATATTTGAAACAACATAAACTTAGGGATGTATAACAAATGCACATATTGTTTGAAATAATGAAAGAGCAAATATTTTAGTTTTAGTGTTCAAGTCATAGACCTTATTATACCTATATTTAACACATGTACGATATTTGGATCACAAAATATTCTGCAACATTGGTTTAATCAATATTTATTGTGTTATTTTTTAAAATACCGAAGTATTTATTCAATGCAAAATACTTTTATATATGTATATTCCTTCTCCGTCACTGTTGTAGTATTAGTGCGCTGCCGGCTTAGTTTCGGACCCATTGGAGTTTTGGACGTACCGGTACTGTGGCCCTTTAGTTTTGCTAAACTACCGGGTAATTTACACAGGGTCAATTTAACCCAAATTATGGGGCCAATTTCCAACCCCGGCCTCTTGAAACCCTGAACGGTTGTACCGTACTCGTACTAAATTCCGACAATTACTACTTTCTATGCGTACGCATCCGTAGCTTTAAAAGCAGGTAGCAGGTTTACTTTATCTTCCCCCCACTTGCCCACCAAACACCACCACCTTCTTCTCCCTTCATTACCATTTTTCCTCCCATTTGAAATTTCCCTACTCAATGGGGCCGAGCAACAAAATCCGCCGCATTGTCAAACTCCGGCGAATGTTAAAACGATGGAGGAAGAATGCCACATCCAGTTCGGCAAACCGAATCAGTCCTATACCGTCCGATGTTCCGCCGGGGCACGTCGCAGTCGTCGTGGGTCGAAGCCGGCAGAGGTTCGTTGTGAGGGCGACGTATCTAAACCATCCAATCTTCAAGAATCTCTTAGTGCAAGCCGAAGAAGAGTATGGGTTACAAGGTGAAGGACCGTTGGCGATACCGTGCGACGAGTCGGTGTTCGAAGGAATACTCCGGGCCGTGACGGCGTCAGGGGCGGGGCAGTTTGAGGATTTGAGGAGATGCGGACATCTGGGGTTAAGATTGAAGAGGGACTGTGGAAGCGAATCTCAACCCTTGCTTGGGGTTGGTGGGTTTGAGGAAAAGATGTTTTGTCAGGCGACTCGGTGACTCGGATTGAAGATTCGAGTTGTGTGGTCGATGATTGGGTATTGGAGTGAGGTACAGCTGGTTTTTTTTTTGTGATAATTATGGTGTTGGCTGATTATTGAAGCTGCTAATTAGCGAGTAATATGATCTAGATTTGGTTGGATTAGAAGGTTTTGGTTTTCCCGGTGTGTGTTGGTTTTTCTTCCCTCATTTTGTTTTGGTAATGAGGGGGTTGAATTAGTTACAGTGTAATTGGTGATGGCTTCAATGAGCTATCCCGTGTTGGGGGTGAGATTGCTTGTGAGGATGATTGGGTTGTGGATTGTAATCGTTTTCTTCCTCTTTTTTGCCTGTGAGCTTATGGAACGAGGGGATTAAAGTTCCCCATTTTTGGGACACTACGTGTCTCTGGTATTGAAGAAGTAATTTGTCGTTCGATCGCACTCTGATCTCTGTTCATGAATATGTCTGCCGTTGGACTTTCGCGATCAACTATTTGTTACCAGATCCCACATCATCTTTCCTCGTTTCATAATTATTAGGTGAAGGGAATTAATATGTTGGATAATTGCCCCCCCCCCCAAAATTAAATGCATGACATCAATAAATTAGTTGAAAATTTCCCTTTTTGATACTATAAAACAGTATTAGCTGAAATTGATAAAACTCAATACTCGCTGATTATAAAGATAATTACTGCTCCTTCATTATAAATTAAGTGATAGTAAATTAATTTATCTGGTAAGATTAGGCTTAGTTAATTGAACCATATCCAGTTCTATTTTCTAAGCTCGTTCGAGGAATTCGGAATCCTGCCTGCAAAAAATCTGGTGTTGTGTTGAAGAGGGGCGATCTTGGTCCGAGCAGCTCACAAATTAATCCCGAAGGACGTGCGACATGAACTCACCGGCTGGGACGACGACAGACATCACCGGAGACGTATCCGAGGATGAAGGAAACCACACCCTGTGTGATTAGTAGTCGCGAGTAATAGTCCCACATGGATCGCGAACCATCCGAAGTAGTTGATTGATTCTTTGTCTCGCTTTGAGCTTCCATAAATAAATATGTTTCCATGCTTGGGGAGATCGGAGCTGGATCATTTGTTTTTATACAAGAGTAGAGTATAGGCAGGCTTTGGTGAGTAAGAACAAACCATCAGATGTGAGCACGGGGTCACATTAACTAGTTTGTTAATTGGTTAAATTTGTCAGCATTTACAAAATTCTAATTATTATGTTAATAATATTGACTGAGAGTTTTAATTTATACGGGCATACTACAGAACTAAAATCCTAAATCCGCCTCCGCTAAGAGCTATGATTTGTTCTAATAAATATGAATATTTTTACACCCCAGGCATTAAGTTGAATTATATGACATTGATATTTTGTTTCTACTCACTTTATTTTTAAACAATATCATCGATTTGTTTTGTACAAATATTTTAATTCTTGCTATTGTGGTATTCGAATGGACTAAATAAATAAATAAAAACTATTTATATATTATATTGTTTATATAAATTTCTTTATTGTAAATTAATGATTTATTATTTATGAGATTTATGTTAGAGTAGGTCACTTAAGAAAACTATAATACAATTTATACATCATCAACTTACAAAGAAGCTGCTTACTTAATTTATTAAAAAAGTTAGTTGAAAGAAAAAATTATATATTAGACTATAATTACTTATATGTGAAAAATTGACAAAAGAAAAACATATTAGTTTAAGTAAAATTATGAGCTAATTAAATAGTATAATCATTGACATGTGATCATAATATAGTTGATATTGGTCATATTTAGTAATTAGCGGATAGCTTATAGTAATTAAATTATAATATGTTATATTAATTGGTTTAACTATCAAATAATATTAGTTGTTTATGTAAAAGTGTTTGGTAATATTTAATGATTATTGCAGTTATAAACGGCATAAAATTATAAATGACTTAAAAAAATCTAATTTTAAAAAAGCTAATATAAAACACTCATATTCTATTTTTTTTTAAAGATTTTTTTTATCCTAAAATATTAATTCAAAAAACTCTTTACCAAGCACTAAAATTAAATGTTGAATGTAGTTAATCTTTTAATCTATTTTAAAATCTTTAAAAGCTCTTCGAACCATTATTTACTAAACAAGGTCATTATCGTTCACAAGTGACAACTTATAAAAAGAGATGGACTAATCTAATATTGGATAAAACTTGTTAAGCTGACCTAAATAGCTACTTAAAATGATAATAATATTTAGAGGAAAATAGGAGTGTACGACACCTGTCAGTATCACATTGTCGATTTACGCGATTCAGACGATGTCGTTTTAACGACTGATGGTTCCTTCTCCCAGCCCTCATATCTGCAATCTCATCTCTTTCAAACAAATAGAAGCAGCAAAACGATGGCAAACTTAGTCCAGCTACCCTCACGGCACTTATCAATGACTTCCTCGTCAAATCCATTCAATCGACCATTACCGTCTTTCAGAAACTCTTCGACACTCCAATTCTACTCTCACAGAATCCCATATCCCGTGCATCATCGAATCATTGCTCCTACCATAAAATGTATGGCAAATCCTCGAAGAGTGAAAATGGTAGCTAAGCAGATAAGGAGGGAGCTATCTGACATGTTATTGACAGACAAGAATTTACAGTATGCCGTTTTGCCTGAAGCTGCTCTGGGAGCTGACCGGTATTTGTCTTCTCTTGCTACGATTAGTGACGTTGAAGTCTCAGCTGATTTACAGGTAAGTTGGTGTTAGTTGAATTGATTTTTTGTTGGAAGTTTTTTCCCCGGTAATGATTATTTTGTCACCCTGTATGGATTTGGATTTCAATGTTCATGATTTCTTTGATTGGTTTCGGGGAATGCAGGTTCAGTGTTTGTTTTGTGTTCGGGAGACCATGGATTTTTTCTTTGTGGCTGAAGTGTTCGATGCATTGTCTGCTGGATATAACCGTGTTTTAAGTAGCATATATGCACGAGTATCATTATTTTTTGTCATTTCATTCTACCCATGTATAAACATCTGTCAATTCCTGTTTTAGTCCATGAGAAAGTAGTTTTGCGTGGTGCGCGAAGTTATCTATTTTCATGTCGAAGATGGATGGTCGCTATTGAATTTGGTTCATATATCTAGTAGATACATATTCAATTTTAATGGCGATAACTTTATGGGCCAGGTTAATACTTGAAACATTTGGAACCTTTCATGCATCGGTAGCCATTGCTTTGAAGGGCAATATGATTTAGGGCTCTACTTTGGTCACTACATTTCCTGTCCATTTTGTTGGATTCACTTAGCTTCTTTTTGGTATTGCCAATTCATCATTTTGATGCATGTGAGAAACCCTTTTTTTTTGGCAAACCGTAATGCAGGTTTTCAACTTGCCTCCCAAGCCATGGAAATAATTGATTTCTTCAACTTTGTCGAAAGAGAAGTACAGTTATATGCATACTTGAGTGGCATCGTATCCTATTTTTATAAAATCCGTGGATGATGAATGATTGATAAGTTTTTCTGTGTGATAATCAGGAGCTGCAGGACGCAACTTTGATATTGCTGACAAAGTTGTTTCTTTCGTCCTTTTTTGTTTTCATTTTTACTCATTTCTCTGTAGGTGGTCAAAGTATATGTTTCAGTTTTTGGTGATCAAAGAGGGCGGGAGGTGGCCATTTCGGGTCTCAAATCAAAGTCAAAATATGTGCGTAGCCAGTTGGGTAAACGTATGAAGCTGCGGCTAACACCTGAGGTTCGCTTCATAGAAGATGAATCTTTAGAGAGAGGAAGCAGGGTATGTAATCCCCTATGGTTCCTACTTTGCACTATTCTTGAATTGTGGATGTTGTGACATTGCTAACTAGGTGAGCTGACTTTGCTTAAAGTTCCTGTTGCAAGACTGTTTGGGGATTATGTCTTTTCGAACTTGATGCTTCCTTTCTTTGGATGGTCAGATGCTCATATAATGTTTGTGGTTTTTTATTCTCTTCGGGTGTGGATAGCAAGGTGTTAAAAAATGACAAATAGCATTGTATATTCTTATATGCTAAAATATTTTTTTTACCCTCCTTTTCGCCTGTAAAGTTTGGAAGAAGTTGTTACAATCTAGTTTTGCTTTAACCATAATTTTTTTTTTAAAAAAATGACTTTTTGCTTGTGGTTAGAATATATCAAGGCTTGCGTAATTATAGATGTTAGTTTATTAACTCAGACCATATGCTGCAAGACATTGAGTTCTAAATCCTAATTCTTTAAAGCCATACACCTTCCCCTTTAAGATCATATAGTATTTGATAAAGATATTGCAGATCCTGGTAGGATAAATATGTTGCTGTGATGCTATGCTACAGAGTCAATCATCACTGACAAATAAGCCAAAGTTCTGTGTGAATTCCTTGTAGTAACGCGTTTTGCAATTTGTTGCTGGAGATCTTCCTGTTGAACTGCTCATTCTTTTTGACATACTCAAAAATTTTGCATGCTTCATACATTACCTTTTATATCGACTGTAACTCTACCCTCATTTATCCCAAGTCCAACACGCTGCTTCTTCTGGCTTACTTCATAACCGTTGAATTGCAAAAATCGTGCCGTCAATTTATGTGATTCGGTTTGCTTATCATATGGAAGGTGTGTGCATTTACACGCAGCACATTTGATTCAGATTGCATGATCAGTTGTCAAGTACATGGTGTATAGTTGACAAGCAATACCAAGAACCAGCTTCTTGATAGCTTGGTTCGAGATGATTAATCACTATGGAACTTTCAGGTTATTGCAATTCTGGACAAGATAAAGAATGAAAATGAGATGAAGGTCGGGGAAAGTGATGGGAAGAAAGAAGCAGCATCCGAGTTGCATTCAGATGGGGAAGACTGGGAGGAGGAGGGTGTGGATGAAGATATCATCTATGTAGATTAGGTCCTTTTCAAGTTTGTTAGCAAAGCTTGAAAGTGTACTCCCTTATGATCCCAGGTTGGTTTTCCTATGCCCTCATCCTTAAGCATAAGGTTCCGTTCCAATTTTTGTTTAAAGAAATTTTACCTACCCGTCCTGTTTTTCCTCCATCCATAATAAAAAAATTCAGTGATCATGCATGCACCCAATCTATGAAATACTTAGCTTTATTGACGAGTTCCTTTGAAAAGTCTCAAATGATGCTACCGTTTTTTCTGGACGCTTCTGTCTTCCCTCTGAATTTGAAAAATGTTGAGATTGCATTTTGTTCATGGAACTCCTCAAACTAAACGAAATTAGTGTCATATGTAGGGTGGTCCAGTGCTCCGAGTCCTTGCATACAGCAAAACACCATCCTGGGGAAACAAGTTCTCCTGATCCTTTGAGTTCAAGGACCGCTACAACGTCAAATCTGTGAGGCTCGTTTAGTCGGTGGCTAATGCCCTTCTGCGTGGTTAGTTGATGGTGTCGATTCGAGGCAATTCTTTTAGGTGTTGCAGGAACAGGTGATGGCTACTGTCAGGAACGGACATTCGTGCCTGTGACTGTCGATACTAACACTGATCTGCTCAATATTGCAACTGAATTGAATCTCCATGTCAAAAGAAAAAGAGCGACATTGAATGACTTCTCAAAGCTAGTATTGAGTTATTTGAACGTTGTGTAAAATCTTAATTCATATCTCAGCTAGTTACTGGGGCACTAACAGGAAAACAAAAATAACTCTAGTTAAAGTTCTCAATCTAAGATATTGTATTGCTATCCTATCGATTGTCTGCTACAATATTTCCGTAGACACCAGAACTACACTATACCTCAGAGGCCACGGCTTCCTATCACGATTCATGCCGTCAGCCTTAGATATATCAAATTAAGCCCTCAACCTTTTTACAAGGTTGAAAAAGAATCGGTTAACCATGTATTTTTTCATTGTACCGTAACAGAGAGAATTTAATATGAAATTTACAATTGCCTGGAATAGACATGGGTGATGTCAAGATCCGTTCAGAAGAATATAGTTGCTTGATTGGGAGTTAAAAGAAAAGGTATAGGAAGAAAATTTGGCAAGCAATTTTTTCTGCGATTACGGGAATTATATGAAAATTCAAGAATAAGGTCGTGTTTAACGATCAACAAGTTTGCAGTAGTTGGATGATTATACTCATTATATTAAGAGTAAGTTTTTAGATTAAGTAAATTAGGAGGTTGTTTTCCTATAAAGTTGAGGAAGTGATTTACAATATTCATATTTTCTTATAAGTTTAACACTCTTTGAGGGCTCTGTTTATAAACTTTCAGTTAGTATTCTTTCTCTTACTTATCAAATAAAATAATATATCGATTCATACACGGTAGTCTCACCTCTTTATTCTTCTCGATTAACTCTTCGTCTCACTACCCTATATCAACTCTTGATATATTCAAACTACCTAAATTTCACCCTCACGCTTCTTACGTCCAATAGAGGTCACACTTACCTTACCCCTTTAAGGTACCATTCGGTATATTAATATCTTGCCCGCACGGGCATAGCTCAGTGGTCGAAGACCTCCTCATGTTGGTAAGCAAGGTGAGCCACGGTTCGATTCGCGCCAGCCGCAGCGTGGGAGTTTCAACCCTCCAAAGTGGGGGTGGCTCCTTGTGGGCAGCGTGGATAAACCGAGGGGTCCCAAAGCCACTGAGTCACCGTGATTTACCTCCCTCGTCTTGGCTGTCGGGCCGGCTGGCGGGGGCCGCTGGGGGCGTGCGGATCTACGCCTTTTGGTAAGCAAGGTATATTAATATCTTATCGAAGCATGTATTTTAATATTAATTAATTTATTTAAAGTTACTTTATAAAGTGTTATATTAAGAAATAGAAATAGTTTTAAAATTATATATGGAAAAAAATAAGTTGATGAGAATATAGTAGAAAAAACGGTGCTTAACTTCAATCTTGATTCAGCTTTCTCAGCACGATTATTATCATCTATGCAACCTTCAACTAACCTAAATATGCCTATTAGGCCAACATTATGCATCATATACCGCTCCCAGTCCTATAGCAACAATTCAAGATGCACACACGGAGGACAGGGGGACTAGGCGCCATCAACAGGCGCGCGTAAATATCATTTTGAATGGCTTCATCAAAAACTGAAGCAGAGCGCAGCATGAATGGATCAACATGGAATGAGCAAAACTTAGAAATAGATACATGCAACATTCTGGGTATCATGAGCATAGCGTAATTATTTTCAAAATGGTAAGGGGCCATTGGTTCATCCCGTAATCTTGCTCTTCGCTTAAGTAAAAACTAATATAAAAACGTCAGGACAGCTAACTGTCACTAATCTTGAGAATCTCAAGGGTAAATGCACAGTTATAATAACATGGCCTAAGATTTCCACTGAAGTGAAAATTTAAGAAAGTTCAATCTTTATGCATCCATTCCACGAACAATAGATCAGCCAACTCATGGTCAGTGGTGAGCCTTAGCCTCAGCACTCTGATTTGATTTTGCCTTCATCTGCAAAAGCAAAGAAAAGAGAATGATGGTTAAGTATTCAATTGCATTCATTTATGCAATACTACATGATATGAAAACCAACCACACCACACTTTCAGTTGGGTCCTCTTTTCATAAAACTTAAGCCAGTCGGTCACAATATGAATTCACATCATGAAAAGGATGGCGATCAGACGGATTTTATCCTTTCAATATGTAAATGGACATGGATAAACCAATATGGAGAAATGAAAAAAATATCCGCCAGGTTAGGGGATACAAGTAGAGGATCCTCAAATCTGTACCCGCTTTCATATCCTTACATGTACCCACTTTCATTTATCTAATACGAAATTTCATTGTTTCCCTTCATGTATATGACATTCAATATATTTTATAAGCTAATAGAGGAAATACAATTAAACCCTAACAATCTAAGTATCTAACTCTAACATTGCACAATTTTTATTTTAGACTCGATAGATGTTACCCTAAACCCGACGGGTTTTGCCCATTTGCCCAATTGATGATTAAAAAGAAAAACACCCATCGGAATTGGGGACAGATATAGGCATAAATTTCCTTATCGAGTTTGAGTAACAATAAGGGATAGCGGATCCATTTCCATCCCTAGAACCGTGACATGAATTTATATTAAGACTTCACATGTAGCACATAAGACACAAAAGTAAAGGTAAATATTATGAATCCTGCCTTAGAAAAGGTTCAAGGGCATCAATTCTTGCACAATCTCACCTCTACTAGCTCGTAAGCTAGTACTGGACCACTTGCGAAATATCGGAAGAAAATATTGCATGACAGGACTCAAACATGGAATACCCAGACCTCTATACTAACACTACTTTGGTAATTCTAGCCTAAAGACAGCCAGAAAACAAGCATAAACCAGGGTTCACTCTATTTTTCAAAAGATCCCGTAACATTACAAACAAACTGAATACAATTGCAAATGCACCAAAAAGATAAAACTGATTTCAGCTGCTTCCACCAGGGTAAAAATGGGCAGGATAAACAATGTAGCAGATATAGTAAGGCAGAAAAGTGAAACATTTCTTTCAAAAAGATAACAGATGATGGTTTCATATATTTTCAAGCAACACACGTGTTGGTTTAAACATTACTGAAATGGGGATAGGCAATCTTTAGCTGGTGAAAACGTTAAACATTTCTACCTTTCATCCAGTGCCAAAGGTGACTCCCAACCCATTAATGTGAAATACAAAGTTCTCGTCATTGTCATTTCTCACACACTGCAAGTGTCATCAACACTGATTTACCCACCTTGGGCTTTCGAGAAATCTACGAATACATGTCAACATTAGCATTTGAAACACTGCAGATGCTTCCTCAAAAATTGATCTCCAAAAAACAAACTAAAAGAATTGGATCTGCATTGGAAATTTTTTGGGAGGTCCTGGAGTCCTCAAACAGTTGAT
The DNA here is from genome assembly GCA_030549775.1 of Tamarix chinensis. Classification (NCBI taxonomy): domain Eukaryota; kingdom Viridiplantae; phylum Streptophyta; class Magnoliopsida; order Caryophyllales; family Tamaricaceae; genus Tamarix; species Tamarix chinensis. Next base: position 43,925,440 of record CM060182.1, read on the forward strand.
TCACTCAAGCTTTATCTAAAGACCTCTCATCTATTTGTTCGTTATAGATGCACAAAAAAGGGTTCTTGAGGTGTGAAGATAGCATGAGACCAGGCAAAGCTCTATATTCCTTTGCAGTTGTGGTGGTCATAAATAACTATGGGGTATTACAGGGCTCACAAGAAGATATAGATTTTATGCACACCCCTACAATGAGCAAGCAGTTGTTCCTCTACTGATGCTTGGTGCTTGTTATGTTAAAGAACACGTATGATAAAGTTCTTGCATAGAGCACATCAACCCAGCCTATGGCTAACAAAAAATCAGAAGGGAAGATTAATGCATTTAAGAGAGGCATAACCCATGGCCATATGCCAATTAATCTTCTGCACAGACACTTGAATCCAAGTGCACTTGTGCAATCAACTGTAAAATTGAACACTGTCAAGAGCTGCATGCTTCAGAAAGTTGAAACAAGATCTGGCATGGGTGAATGTTAGCAAAGAAGACATCATAAACAAAGCATGGAAGAGAAAGGTCAAGCAGTCAACTAAAATGCTTCAACTGCAGAGGATACATACCCACCAAACCTATATCCAGCCTAGATAAAGTTCAGTAGTACAAGTGCTATAGCCAAATTGACCATTATCATGGCTTACTTGTATATGGAAAATTTTACAGTGCATAAAGTTGGCAGACACATTTTTGTTGTTTTTTTTTTAATCACCATTGGGATTTTGGTGGCTAAGGGCAAAAGACACAGTCAGAAGAGACTTCTTTTTTCCTTCCTGAAATATAAAATTACAAGGGGATGGCTGGAGATAAATGCAACAGAAAAGCACTCTAGCAACAAGCATCAACAAAATCATGCTATAATAAGCGTCATTCCTCAACAGCCAGAGAGTGAAAAACTTTGCATGATTAATCGGGCAGGTGATATTCAATTAACTGGATCACGATAAGTCCCCAAACACTTGGCATCTCCATCAAGACACTCCCCAAAAAAAAAGAAAAAACTCTTATCTCTCCCAATCCCCTGCAGCAAAGAAGCGAGAGCAAAACTTAAATAATTGATTATTCATTAAAAGTTGCAATGTTTCATTCCCTGTCCAATAAGTTGGTTGCTCATGAACTACTATTGCACATAACTAAAGTTCTATTTTTAAGTAAGGTAATCTAAACAGATTACTTCACCTTGTTTTGAATTTGAAAAATCTCAGTATCATTAATTCATTGTGTTTAACGTGATGACTAAACACTATGGCACATTACCAATTTTCTTCATCTATATTCTTAATCTAGGCTTAAGTTCTATGTAAAGGTCAAGAAAAACATGCAATATCAAATCATACCCTCCCATGCCTAGACTCATTTAGATAAAAAAAAAACTAAACATTCGAGACCAAACCAAATGAATTCCAAATCGATGAGACAAGGACACATTAAGAGCATCGCCAAACTACAAAGTCAAAAAAAAAAAAGGAGCAAAAATAGCAACACCTAAATCCAGGAAATCATCATCCGCATGAAAACGATTTTCATGCGAACACAAATCCCAAATTTCGAAAGGAGGCATGGAGAGCACGAACCCTGAGATACTTGAGCTTCATGTTACCATAAACAAGTCCAACAGCAAAAGCCGAGAAACGTGCAACCTGCGATCCAAATACACAGTAACCAACATAATGTTAACAATCCAATTGATCAAATCACACGGAAATGAACAATTTAAATGCTTCTCCCAAAACTCAAAAACTCTTCGGTACAAGCCAATTACAGCTGATACATCCATTATTAGAAGGGTCATATCACCTGCGCAAGCGCACTTTGCCCAGAGTAAGGTCCTGGGGGCGGAGCCATTGGAGCTTCCTTCCGATCTGAGACACAATGAGAATGTAAAGCACGAGAGATCGGAAAGTGCAAATGCGAGAGCGATTGACGGAGAGATGAAGTAAAACCTTGGAGATTTGGGGATTTTGATGTAGTAGCTCTTAGCCCTAGAATTCGCCCGGAAACGAAGACAACAACGAAGATGGGCTTCTTCAGCGTACATGCGTCATTGTAGGCTTTACTTGGACTTTTCAAACGCACTGACAAGGCCCAGTAGGCTCATATAAATATGAGATGAGGTCCTGTATCCAGTATGCTACTGGACATATGTTATTATTTGATATCCTCACTTACAAAGTAAATTAGGTTTATAAAGCCATGGAATACGCAATTAGTTGACGGTCTAACCCTCGATACCTTTCACATGCTATATATAGTGATATTTAAGTAAATAAAATAATAATTGTTACAAGGTTAGCATGCATTCAGTAGTTTTTGTGTGGTGGTAATAGCGTAAATATAACTAATTTTTTTTATTTATATTTTATAAACTATACTATTTTTAATTTAAATTCTCAAACAAATAAAATATATATATATACCAATTTATTTTTGATATTTTCATTATAAATATAGACCCATATTGTTATACTTTTGACTTAAAAATATTATACAAAATATTTTAATATTTGTTACCAACTTGTCATGTTTTACTATAATTATCTTCATATTTCACTACTATTGTATTATGTTCCATCATTGTTATGTTTGTATTTCACCACCGCTCTTTTCATATTTCATCTTAGGTGTCTCCATATTTTACCATTATTATCTCCATGTTTTACCATGGTTGTCTTTATGCTTCTCTTTAAAAGGAATAGAGAACTACAATTAATTTTAATGACTATTAATGTTTGACCCTTGATAGTTTTGATATTTCGCCATAATTAACCTTGGTACTTCACCACACGTCTATCTTATCGTAATACAGATTTAGTCATGATCTGCATGATATTTTACCACGATATACTTCATATTTTACCATCAGATGTTTGGCATTTCATCACAATATATTTCATATTTTACCATAGTAGACTCAATGTTTCACCGTGAACCAACACTATACAGTCCTGCTTCTCTCTATTGAAATGTTCCATTATAATATGATTGATGTTTCACTATAATTTAATCAATAGCGGTCATTGTCGTGATTCATCGTGAGTAATCTTAGTATTTCACCACACATCTAAGTTATATAATATGGATTTAATAATGGTCTATTTGATATTTCATCACGATATGTTTTATATTTCACATTAGTATGTTTTGTATTTATGTAATATCCCAATTTTTTCTTAACCCTAATTAATATTTGATTAGACTCGTAATCCACTTTAAAATTATATATCATAGTTTTTCAAGCCATTTATTTCATTCATTCATGAAAAAATGTACTTTTACATGAATTCTCTGATCGTGTCATTTCCACTCATTTTAGTTCATTATAAACTCGTAACTCTTTCCCAAAAATATTTTCAAGCATATTGTTTCATTTTGATAGTGTTTTGCTTCAATTCCAAGTAGTTCGCTAATTATTTAGTTCACTTGCAAAAATATTTTAGCCATTTCCAAAATCAAATTTTATGTGATTTTCTATTCTAAGCTATTTTTCGCTTACTTTAGATCGATCAAAAAAAATTCTTGCTTATAAAAATATTCTAAGCTTAGATGAGTGTTTCAGACATTTTAAAGTTTACTTGTTTTAATCCATTTGAGATTTGAACAATTGTTGTTGTCAAGTTTCTACATATTTAACTTCCTAAAATTATGTGTGCACCTTTCTAAACCCATTTGGACCCTTCATTATTATTATTATTATTATTATTATTATTGTGTTTGGTGTTATCATTTGGAAAAACCCAATTTGATTTTTGTGGATTTAATATGTGATTTGTGATATCACTTGAAAATGTATAATAGTGGAATAATATTTTTTTCGAGCCTTTTTCTCCAACTTTCAGGGTATTTGACTGGGAGTTAGTGGTCGGGTAAGCCTATGGTTTATATCTTTCACTCAGTACCTATTTTCTTCTCTACCAGGTTGTGGTCAGTAGGGGTATGCACATGTCTTTAAGGTATAGAATTATACTGTGGCTAGTTAGCATGGCATTGGTGTCCAATATGGGTGGATGAAGTATCCCATGTACAAGATCCCTAGCACTTTGTATTGTCCATTGCTTAGATGAGTATGGTATCCCAACGTTTTAGCCCTCGAGATGGAGGCATTCAAGGTCTGGTGGGTGAGGTATCCCGGTACAAGCCCCCTTGGTGTACTTCGACCACGTGTGGTGGCCGGTGGGTGTGGTATCCTAATTTGTGTTAGCCCTTGTGGCAAGTGTACCTGATGTATGGTGAGTGTCGTATCCCTAGAAAAAAGCCCCTTTAATGTATCACAGCCCCGTGTGATGGGTGTGGTATCCCATCGTGATTATTTTTGTAGCCATGACTTTTATTCATGGTGGGGAACTAGTGTAATCGAACGAAATATCTTCTTAACTGAAAATTGTGTGATCACTAGAGGAAGAATTATAATATGGTTTATATTGTATGGGTTGTGACACATTTACCTTATTGTTATCCTTCAGTGATTTCCATGCAAGCATGTTTGGTTGTATTACTACAATGAGACTAAGTGTTAAAATTGTGTTGGTATGCTTATCACCATGTTGTTTTGTGACTTTAATATGCCGCATAAGCCTTACCATGTGTTAGGTAGCATGTTTTACTGGTACATCATCGTACTAATATTACACTTGTGTGGTCACTGTGATGATCCAACTTATGGTCTAGGGAGCAGAGGGTGATTTATAGTGGTATGACTCAATTAAAGTATGCTGAGGATGATGACGTGGATCATTGCTTGGGGTTGGAGTTCTATGTTTACACTAGGAGTTAGGCTAATCGGCTAGAGGTGTTTTGCCCGTTGTATTGGGAAGTTTTTGTTCTTCTAATTATTTAAACTCTTGGCTCAATTTCCTGTATTTGAATTTGTAAACTATCATACTAATTCTGTCTATATTGTTGTTCTCACCTTTATTAACTTGCACTATTGCATTATTATTATGAGCATGCATATTTTCATTCATTATTCTGTTTTTCCTTACATCGAGCATGAGTTAGGTGATGATCACACCTCTCTTATGGTTGATGTTGCGCTAACATTCCCTAGGTTTTCTTTTGCAAATGCCTTTTCATTGTCTTCAAAATAAAATTTTCTAATTTGAAAAATTGGGGCGTTACAAGGATTCATGAAGGATGGAAGGGGTAAGGCTATTACATTCCATATCCTCATTTTCTTCATTCTTTACACACCAACTCTTGAAGTGTGACTTTATCCTCTCTTTTCCCCTACCACTAAGAACACTCTATCCCTCCCCTTTCCATATCTGCTTCTTCCTTTCTTATTCTACGGATCATGTTTTATTTCCTTTTCTTTAATCCTTCATTTAAGTGTATATTTTTTTTTTCTAAAACAAAAAAAGGAGTAAATTTAGGAGAAAGTTGGAGGCTTTAATCTTTCTTTTCCATTTGCCATTATTGGTTTTGAGCGGTAGCTATGTTGCCTCATTGTTTATTATTTTCCATTATTTGATTCAATTATTTTGAGCAAAACTGTACTTTTTTGAGTTTTATTCATATGGTTTTGAAAGTTGTTTAAGAGATGGAGGTTTTTGATAATTTTTAAGCTTAATGAAGGAACTTTTATCTTCTCTTTTGTGGATTTCATTGAGCTTTAGTTTGAGGTAAAACACTATCTTCCATATTTTATGATGAGTAATATGTATGATTGGTTGTTTACTTGTATTTTTGTAAAATCCCGCGTTTATATGATTTAAAACTATGATTTTGAGCACATTAGGTTGAAAGCATACAAATATCGGTAGAAATGCATGAAAATAAATCTTTATGTGCATATGTATGTGGTTTAATCTTAAGGGTTTGGTTGGGGTTTGTGCCTATTTCAAGTATGGGCATGTTTATTTTGATGTGTGACCTCTTTTACATGAATTGAGCATGAGTAAGCATGATTTAGGGATTTCTTGCATTTGTGGTGATTTTACCTAAATAGGAGCTTGATTCTTGGTGTAATAACGAGGCAATGGGCATCAGTAAGTAATAAGCATGTTAGATATGTTATCTTTAGGTGTTAGATAGTATATATGCAGATTGATATGTGCTTAAAGTAGATTGCAAATGAATGTTATATCTTCAAAGATGTGTATGAATGAGTTTAGTGGAACTTGTTATCTTGTTAGGGACATAACTAGTCAATTAGTCAAACCAATCGATTGGTTTGTCCCAAAATCACTCACCTAGTTACCCTATCTTGGTTGTCTTACCTTTATAAACCCCAAACTAGCCCACTAGTCCCTTGTAATTATTTGGCATAATTTTGAGGTTTGGCCCCTAGAGTTGACAGTGTGGCTGACTAAGTTTGACTTTTATCCTTAGACTTAAATAATTGAACTCTGAACATGGTTTAAAGTGGAATTGGGGCTTATGCCTTTAATTACATTGTGTGGCTTATGTTAACTTTTTATGATATTTTGTAGTTCATTCTTGATGGTTTAACATTACGTTAACCTTATTCCTAGTATTTGATCTTAACTTTGACCTATAAATAAATGGATGAAAACATGAAAATATGTTAACCTTTAGTTGACCTCCACTTGGAATTTGACCTTTAACCTCAGAATTTGACTTAATGTTGACTTTAATAAGCCTTTAAGAATACAATAAGTGTTGGAATCATGACTTAATGACTATCTTGCAAACCTTTATTTGCATTAAATGGAATAAATGGATTAATGGGTTGGCAATGACCTTACTTAATTGGTGATCTGTGCTTCACCATAAAGAACAATGTGATGAGCACGTGGTTAAGTGATTAAGTCATTGACCTTCACGTGTTGATTCTTCTTCCTTAATTATATGTTAATTACTTAAAGAGAAATAATTTGTCTGAGCCCATGATTCTCTCACCGGGGATAATTTATATTATGTTTGCCTATGGGCAATGGGACCCGTGTTGGTTCTGGTACCTCTCCTATCCTATGTATACCATGGGTGTACATATGGAGTGTTGACACTTAAGCATTAGGATGTCTATATATGCGATAGGTACTACCTTAGCTTACAACTAAAAGTAGCGGATGATATATATAATATATCCACCTTATTAGAATTATTATCTTATCACCAATTTTATAATGTTGTCATGATTGTGTTTCATGGTGGAGATATAAGGTGCTTGCATGACATTCTTAATCAGCTTTGGATTATATTATCACATCCCTAAAGAGATAATATTTATAATTGGCCTTAGAGATGTTTATATTGTCCTTGTATCCTTTTAATATATGCTTGATTTCAACATGGTTTGTATTGTTGATATGATCCATATACCCCTTTGCCCATGTAGAATGCATGCCATTAAGTATGATATTGCAAGTTTGGCCTCTCCATGTATACAAGGTCCCTGCACACTTTGATCTTAGGTGTTACATGACCATATGATTATCTCACCCTATCATGTAACTAGGGTTTATTACATTGTTGATATTATGAGTAATTCACGATCTTGTATAGTGTAAGTTGTATTACATATGTTAAATGGGTGAGTGTCGTATACATCATTAGATGTGTTGCATAAGTCGTGTTTTGCATAACATGCATGAGATATGACATATATTATGTAAGTATGATCATATGCATTATGCATGGATGATAGATATAATCCATGACTCTTTTTACAGAGCATATATGAATGCAAGTATGGTGTCACGTGCATGTCTTGTACATGTCTTTCCACAAATCATCTAGTATGTTCCTAATGATGGTAAAAATGTATATTTGAATACTATCTCTGCTTACAAATAAGTTTCTTTTTAACTTTTGACACAAAAATTAAGAAACTAATAAAATTACTAATTAAAAATGGTAAGAGTAATTAATATAAGTATAAATTAGTTAAGGCTGAAGAGTAAAGTAGAAAAAATTATTTAAAATTTACCTCGTAAATGTAAAATGACACTTATATGTAAATAAAATTAAATTGCTAAAATGACACTTATTTGAAAATGGAGGGAGTATGTTATAATATGACATATCACATGCAGGTGTTGATATAAATATAATATGCATTTTTAGTATATTAAAGTATGGACATGACTTATTTGACCTTATGCGCACCATGAACCTCATAATATGGTAGTCCTAGCTTACTCAATATGTTTCACATTGACGTGAAGTGTCTGTGTTTATGGTCACCGGCTTATTCAATGGACAAAGGACTTTGTGTAGGTTTGTAAAGATGATTAGTAGTGAGACTCTTCTTGGTTGTACTTGAGCTATGTGAGTAGTCGTTTCTAGCGATGGATTTATTGCTTTGGACTATATTTGTAATCCTTGATGGATTTTTGTACTCTTTCATTTTCCTTGTTTATTATTCGTGTGTTTTTTCAAATAAAAAAATTGAGGGTTGTATAGCCTTAAACATTCATATTCTTTATGTTTTATTTGAGTATATGTGGTTAATCTAAGAGTTTTGCTTGTGTTAGATACTCAGTTTTGTATCTAGTATGAGATAGATGATTGACGTATATTTTATGTTAAATATAGTGGTACCACCCTATTTTTCAAGAGCGGTTTCATAATTTGCCTCGGCAGGTTCTTTAATAAATAAAAAATAAGTGGTGAAAAATAGAGATATTACTTAATCCAAGTCGAGAGTAGAGTGTGTTATTTTATTTATGTTGATATAGTATAATTTTATGTTGACTAAGGATATTAAGTTTGTGTTTGGGAGAATGTTTTAATCTCAAATAATAACATACCAAATGTATTTTTTTTATAAAAAAACTATAGTAATTTTAATAAATTTATGTTACAAGTATATTAAAATAACAAATCGTAGAAGCAAATAACTAACAGCAACAACTTTCTTGATTAAGGCTGAATTTAAATTCAATCCCCTTTCTCCCTTACTAAATATGGAAAATGAAACAAAAGAAGAAAAATGCATGATTCAAATGCATGAGCATAAAATTTTGTATATATTTGGGAAGTAATAGTTGTTAGTTAGCGATTATTGTTGTTGATTATTTTATCTTATCAATGAACACGAATGTAATTATTTTATCTTATTTAAAATGTAAAATTAATATAAATAATATAAAATTTCTGAATTTGTGATTAAAACACAATCATTTGAGCCCAAAATATTAATCCAAACATACACTTACATTCATATATTTTAAAGATACGCTTAAATTCATTAATAGCGTATTTTACCTGTATTCCTCGTAGAATTAATAGTATGTGGATTCTATTTAAACGCATTAGCAAATCCAATAGCCTTAAGAAAAGGTATAATAGCAACATTAATGTTAATTACTTAAGTTTTTCCTTAACATGAGGCATCAGCTTTTCCTTAATATGAGGTACCAGCTTTTAAAAAGTACAAATAGTGCCTCGTGCGGCCGGGAGGAACATTTTGACTTATTCTCAAAGGTTATAATATATCCGCCGCTAAGAAATGACATTTTTTGTGCGTTGAAGGGCTCGTTCTTCTCCGCCTAATTTTAGTCTTTATCAAAGAACTTGTATCAAATTTGACCAATTCAGTAATTATTAATGATAATAAAATAAATATAAGATTAAAATTATTATGATTATAATATTAATAATAAAAATATGTATCAATTATAGTATTATTAATAATAAATAGTAACAATAAATTATTTAAATTTTTAGTTCATATAGTTGAGTCAAATAAGACCCTAAGTTTTAACAATTCTAGGACTTATTTAGTATAAGAGTAATTTTAACTAAATTAAATATTTATTAGAATAAAAATATTTAATTTTAACTAGATTATACAATATATATAAAATATGATGATACCTAACCAAACAAGCACCTAGTGGTTTAAAACGCTGGTATGCGAAATGCATTTGTTAGATATGTTTGACCGAAAATTTTAGTAAATTGTTTCTATCTAATCACTTTTTGTTAAAAAGAAGAAGAAGAGGAAGAAGAAGAAGAAGATTCTAAGTAAAACCCATTGAAAAGATTCACCAAACTTGCATCTTACATCAATAATTGTTATTTTCAATCTACACTCCATCTTATTTATCCATAATAATTATTAAATTATCTTTGTTATTTATTACTAATAGTTCCTTTTAGAATATTATTAATTATTATTGTTGCAAACAATAAGATTTGTGATTATTTGTTGTTATATTACATACAAATTATTATTATTAAACTTAATAATTATAATTTATATAAAATATATTATATTTCATTTTAAAATTATTATTATTTTAAATTAATTATAATTATAATTATAATCATAAGGTTTTGTTATGTACTTAAGTCATTATTAATAAATAATAATAATAATTATTATTATTAACTGTTATTATCAATGTTAATTATTAACTTTAATATTATTTACTGACAATAAATAATTAATATTGAAACTAATATTTTTTTTAAAAATAGCAATAATTATTGTAACAAATATTATTTAATAATTATAAATTAGTAATTAAAATTGATAAATGTTATTATAAACTAAAAACTATAATAAAAAAAATAATGAAAATGAGTAACAATATTTAAAATAATGGAATAAAATTAAAACAGTAATAACTATGCTGAAATAGTTAGTGCATACTTAAAAAAAGGACAGTAAAAACAAAATGATGTTGATAAATAACATTTATATACTGTAGACCATTGTAATCTTTAATGGATACGCTGATTGGAGTTGGGTGGGGGACTGTAGATTTACCTCCAAGAAAGATAAAAAAAGGTTTTCTAATCGTCAGAAAAATATTGGTGTGGGTCGGTCTAATGATATTCTAATGCTCATGTTAACATTCTAGGATGTGAGTAGAGAAAAAGAAAAGCAAAAAGGGGGCGGAGTGACTTATCCATTTAGAAGATAAGGATATTGTCATTGAGAATAAAGGTACTGGAGTCCCTAGTTGTATGGAGTTGTATATATGGAGTTGCAGCACCTGAGAGGACGAACAAAAAAGGTTGCTTAGTAAGAGATAAGCAAGAGTTGTGACTGCTTGATTGATTGATGGTGGGAAGGCTTTGCGGCTCCTTTATATCTAGAGGTTGCGGCTCGCAACTTATTCCCACAAGATGTAAGATGAAACAACTATCGGAGACGGTCACCACTGAGATATCAGGGGAGTTGGGTTTCGCTCAAGTGAAGTTGTTAAGGATTGATTTTGGAATCAGTCGTGATTAGGGCTCTTAACGAACCGAATCGAGCCGAGCCGGAGTAGGCTTGGGCTTGGTTCATTTACTAAACGAGCCTAAAAATAAAGCTTGAGCTTGATTTGTTTATAAACGAGCCAAGCTTTTAACGAGTCGAGCCGAACTTTTAACGAGCCGACTCTCGAGCTTTGGTGGTAAACGAGCCGAGCTCACGAGCTTTTGTATTCTAAACGAGCTCGAGCCTAAATTTATTAGGCTCAAGCTTGATTTGTTTGATAATCGAGCCGAGCTCGAGCCAAATTTTTAAGCTTGTTTAATAAGCGAACCGAGCCGAGCCGAGCCGTTAATGAGCCGAGCCCAAAAAGCTTGCGAGTCGGTTTGGTTTGTCAACAGCCCTAGTCGTGATAGATGTTGGAGGCGTGATGTCTACCCATGATAGTATTTTCGGGATAAGCCAGTTGGACTTAAAGTCGCGGACCACCCAAAGTGCATGGAGCTCTTGGGGTTTGCAAGACCAAAATGCCAGATTTTGTCCATAAATATATAATGTAATTATGGTAATAACATACGAGTTAGATGTAAAAAATAAAATTAGTAGTATCCATAATATTAAAACTTTTCTTTGGGTAAAAAATGTTGGTTTGTGTAGTTCATTTAGATTCAAAATAAAAATGAGAGAGAACTTCCAAAATTTGTAGAAACTTGTACGAATGACCAATTCAAGCAAACCAAATCTTTATTTAGAAATTACAATTTCTAACATATTTACTATTCATTAAAAATAAGTTTAAGAAACTATGTTTTATATGATCTAGATATAATCAAATAAAGTTTAGAAATAAATTAGGGGTTGGTCAATCACCACATGACATGTGGCAACATTGTGCAAAAAAAAGAGAACCCAATTTATCTTATATAATCATACAAGTCGCGCGGTTTCATTATTATTATTATTATTATGAAAATTAAAAATATCAATATATAAATTCTAATAGTTTCATGACTATATTATGAGTATGGAGCCTGTGTACCCTCTCACCGCTTGTGCACAACCTCCACACCCCATTCATTATTTTCTGAGAAATCCGTTGCTCGAGCATGACCATGCCTCTTCGCACAATATGCTCATGCAGGATCCTAGCTTACGGCATGGTGTGCACCACCTACTACACACCCGTGCAACGTCCCCATTTTGGCTGCGCACCCTCTTCTTTTATCCCCAAATATTATCCAAACACCACAGAAATGTTATCATAGTACCACCATATATTCCATCACACTTCCACACAACTCAAGCTTCCCTTTGACTCCAGTTATTTCCATTTTTACCCTCCTTTACCTTAACTTTTCCCTAGATTATAATCTTTAAAACTAATTGTATATTATCTTATTTTTTTGTAGGTAATTTTCTGACGATCTCGGAGGAGGAGGTATAGGTATGCGTGCATAGAGCCCTATGTCTTTGTTGGTAAGTATACATGTCATAGCTATGAATTTATGTGTATGTGTATGTGCTTTTACTGGACATGTGCTATGATTAATATTATTTTGTGATATGATATCACAAGTAATGAAATTTCAAAAGTATGCTTTTGGTATAATGTTGGATATGGTATGGTATCTATGCAAAGAATTGGGGATTTATGTTCTGAATGAATATTGGAGTTGTTTATGTATTGGTATTGGAATTTATTAGACCTTGGGAGAATATAAGTATTTTAATTACCTAAGGGTGTTATGTTCATTGGAGGATAGTTATGTGATCCTAATTATGTTGTTAAATTTATGTCTTATATACTTATATGTGTCTCGCATGATAATCGTGCATATACAATAAACTATAATAAGATATTAATCATTTAAAATAAAATATCATGTGAGTCGGGTCGAGGTGTTTATATGTGTTTGTTTCTCCTGATAAATAATAGTGGCTCGAGTGTCTTGTCTATGAGAGGTGCATTAGCCCATTTCACCGAATTAAGAATAGTGGAGTTTTATACTCAATGTGAAAAAATATACAATTAAAAGATAAATTATCAATGGAAACGATACTAATCATTTAAAGTAAAATACTGTGTGAATCAGGCCCGAGGTGTTGAGTCTGTTCCACCGGATAGTAATAGTAGCTCATGTGTCTTGCCCCTAAGAGGTACTTTAGACTGTTCTACTAGTTTAAGAACAGTGATTCATGAGCATTTTATGCTCTGAGAGGTGTTAAGTTCGTTCCACATAATAATAATAGTGGCTCAAGTGTTTTGTCCCTGAGATGTGTTTCAAACCGTTCCACCGGTTTAAGAATAGTGGGGTCTCTGAACTCAATGTGAATAAAGATTAGAATATGATATATTTATATAGTGATACTTTAAACCAATATCTATCTAGCATTGTTTATCTTATCTTACGTGTGCTTACTTTCTAACGTTAATTTATGTATTATGTGTAATTCTACTTCGATTATATTTTTATCTTACTCAGTTCGTAGCGTATTGATTATCTATTTTATGGGTGCTGCTCGTTCCCATGAGTAGACAACCCAGATGTATTTATACAAGTTGAGGTTAACATATTAGACGAGTTTGCAGCATTGATGAGTTATATGTAGAGGAGTAATTTTGGTATCAGGGTTATAGGTGTAGAGTCATGCTAACTGGTTGATGTATTTATTTGGATACCTTTTTGGACTTTTTGATTCATGGTATCCCTTAGTTTGTATTTTGTTATTGTATTTTAGGCTTAACCTTGAAACTCATATTGTATTTGTAAAAGTTCTTCCATTTCCAATTTCTTTGTTTTATTATGACTGGTTTTAGTCTTGTGATTAATGTAAGGATGGTTAGAAAAACCAGACTTATGCCAATTATAGCGGTAACACCCAACATTTTACTTATATGCTTCCGCTATAAAATAAAAAATTTAAGTAGTAAAAATAGGGTGTTACAGTTAGTTCCTCTACCATCTTATACTCTTCTAGGGATAGTTGACAAGTAAACAAATATCCTTGTGAGTATTTTCCCAATTTGTAATTGTGCAGACCATATTCAACCACCAATGTATCATAAATCTACGACCACACTTTTTTTACCCAATCGATCAATCACTATTGAAATTTACCTTGAACTGTATTCTATATTCACTGCTTCTCTCACATCATAACCAAACCCTACTTGTTTTCACTCACTAGATAGAGAAAACTATATTGTGTGGCCTCGCTATTTTTTTAACATATTGAATCAACGACTTATGATCATTAAAAGTATTGTCTATAGAGAATAGTTCGCCGTAATCAATATTGATTGGATTTTGATTATGTAATTAACAAAATAGAGCCATAAATTATCAAAAATATATCTAGTGATATTTTGGGTTGATAACCCGTAACCTTAGCCTTTTGAGAAGAGGATGATTTGTAACTATAGCAGGGTGATGAGTGAATGGCTCGTAACTCGGAGCCTTTACTGGGTGGCTGGCTTGTACTTCAGCTAGAGTTACAGATAATTAGCCCATAAGTAGGCATGAACTATTGGTTATTGGTACGCATGCTAAAATTTCATGTCAAAACAAAGAAAAAATACACACCAAATTTTCTTCGAGTTTGTCTTCATTGATATATAGATTATTCAATTATTCTTCCATTAATTAGTGTTGAAATTGTGAAAAACTTGGACAAAGATGAAGTGGAAGATTGAAGGAAGGAAGGAAGAGAGAAAGCGAGGAGTAAAAATGAGAAGGACATTTGAATCAACCTCGATAATTTTATCTTTTTAGAGGCATTAACTCAACACACTTGGATTTATAAATAACATGACCATTTTAAAAATAACATATAATCTTTTGTTTTATATATTAATTCTTCTATTCATTAACCAACACCCAAAAAATACTAATACTTAATCAATTACTCATCCCGTATTCTAAAAAGCATGATTGTATGTTTTAAGAATAAAATTTAACTATTAATATATATTAATAACAATATAAAAAGCATTATAATTTTTAAATATAAATACGATAATTATATTTTTATAGTATAATATATTATATTTAAGAAAATAATAATTAAATTTTATGACAAACTCATATAATTTTGTTAATATAGAAGATATATCATATATGTCAAAATAAATGTTTTTCATTCTCCAAATCCTATACTATAAAACATGATTCACGGTATCACAATTTTAATATAAAAAAAACTAAAAAATCTTTTTTTTCCCTAGCTTTTGAATGAATTTTTATTAGTGTTTGAGTAATCTTTTACTATTAGTGTACTGATTTTTATTATTATTAATGTACTGATCCCTCGCCACTAATGTATTTATTTTTTACTAGCAAGTTGATTTTTCACCAACAAATTAATTTTTTACTATTATTCTACTTAAAATTGATTTTTCACCACTAATGTACTAGTATTTTACTACTATTGTATTGATCTTTTACCACTAATATAATATATTTCACTAGTGAGTTTATATTTTACCATTATAATACTTAAAACTAATACTTTATCACTATTTTACTAATTTTTGAACGTGAATGTATTAATCTTTTCCTTTAAATATATTTATTTTTTACCAATAAGTTAATATTTTATTTTTATTATACTTTAAACTAACATTTTATTACTAATGTACTGAATTTCACCAATGAGATAATTTATTATTATTATTTTACTTAAAATTAATATTTTATTATATATTAATTATTCACTATTTTTTTATAAAAAATAATCTCCTCTCTTATTTACATTTTCCCTCCTTCCTTTCTTTTCTATGCGTCATTTGAGCGGGCTGTATTTCCGATGTCCAGTTCAATTTTTTCAGGTCATTGAGCCTCTGTGGCTGGATGAGCTGAGCAAGAAGGCCAATTTTTTTTTTACATCTGTCTTATGGCACTGAAGTAATGAAGTTTTGTCTCTAATGTAATGTCATTCCACAACCCGCCGGTCGGTCACACAAGTATGTCACCGTCCTGTACTTTATCAAATTTCCCCTCCCTTTAAATTCCGAACCCTACCCAGAATTTCTTCAGTCTTTCCGTCTTCTGACCTCAGAGTCTTTTTCTCTGTTCTGAAGTCCCCGTTACATTCG
Organism: Tamarix chinensis; assembly: GCA_030549775.1. NCBI lineage: Eukaryota > Viridiplantae > Streptophyta > Magnoliopsida > Caryophyllales > Tamaricaceae > Tamarix > Tamarix chinensis. Next base: position 43,941,639 of record CM060182.1, read on the forward strand.
GAAAGAAAACCATACCTTCATTAATGGCTTCTACCAATCTCTCTCCTATTTCTTCTTCCTCCTCCTCCTCCTCTACTTCCTCCCTCCATAAACATATATTTCTACCTCATCACGTACCTACGAATCTCACCAAGTCTGTCTGCCCTCTGACCGCAAAACCCCTTCCAAACCTATCAATTTCAAGCCTTTATTCACTATCACACACATCCTCTACTGTAGTCTCCTCTAAGAATCCTATTTCCGACGTTATTTCAGCAAATAATCCCTTTCCTGATGACCAGTTTATGGATTCCGACAAGCCTCGAGAAGAATGTGGCGTCGTCGGTATCTATGGCGACCCTGAAGCTTCCCGTCTCTGTTATCTCGCCCTTCACGCCCTTCAACATCGTGGGCAGGAGGGTGCTGGTATGGTTACTGTAAAGGACCGGGTTCTTTACTCTATTACGGGAGTTGGGCTGGTCTCCGAAGTGTTTAATGAGACGAAGCTTGATCAGTTGCCCGGTGATTCGGCGATTGGACATGTCCGCTATTCCACCGCCGGTGCCTCTATGTTGAAGAATGTTCAGCCCTTTGTTGCGAGCTACCGGTTTGGGTCTGTTGGTGTCGCACATAATGGTAATTTAGTTAACTACAGAGGTTTGAGGAGCGATCTTGAAGATAATGGCTCAATTTTCAATACAAGTTCTGATACCGAGGTAGTTCTTCACCTTATTGCTATATCAAAAGCTAGGCCTTTCTTTTTGAGAATTGTTGATGCTTGTGAAAAACTTGAAGGTGCTTATTCAATGGTTTTTTTAACCGAAGATAAGTTAGTTGCTGTTAGAGACCCTTATGGATTTAGGCCATTGGTTATGGGTAGAAGAAGCAATGGTGCTGTAGTTTTTGCTTCAGAAACTTGTGCCCTTGATTTGATTGAGGCTACTTATGAGAGGGAAGTTTATCCTGGCGAAGTTTTAGTTGTTGACAAAGATGGTGTCCAATCATTATGCCTGATGCCTCATCCCGAACCAAAACAATGTATCTTTGAACACATTTACTTCGCTCTCCCAAATTCAGTTGTTTTTGGGAGGTCAGTTTATGAATCTAGGCGGGAATTTGGAGAGATTTTAGCTACTGAGGCTCCAGTTGATTGTGATGTCGTCATTGCTGTCCCTGACTCTGGTGTTGTGGCTGCTATTGGATATGCTGCCAAAGCTGGTGTCCCCTTCCAACAAGGGTTGATTCGGTCACATTATGTAGGGAGGACATTCATAGAGCCGTCCCAAAAGATAAGGGACTTTGGTGTGAAGCTCAAGTTGTCTCCTGTTCATGCTGTCTTGAGAGGGAAAAGGATCGTGGTGGTTGATGACTCTATTGTTAGGGGAACAACTTCGTCAAAGATTGTGAGGTTGCTTAAGGAAGCAGGTGCGAAAGAGGTTCACATGAGGATTGCAAGCCCACCGATTGTCGCCTCTTGTTACTATGGAGTCGATACCCCTAGCTCAGAAGAGCTGATTTCAAATAGGATGACTGTGGAGGAAATTAGGGATTTTATTGGATGTGATTCGCTTGCGTTCCTCTCGCTCGATAGCTTAAGGAAGCTATTGGGATATGAATCTCCTAGTTTTTGTTATGCTTGTTTCTCAGGGAAGTACCCAGTTGAGCCTCAAGAGATTAAGGTGAAAAGAGTTGGTGATTTTGTAGATGATGGATTGAATGGAACTCTGGATTCTGTTGAGGGAGCATGGGTTCAAGGTCAGAGATCTCAGAAAGTAGAGAAAGTCAATGATGCAAGGTAGCAGTAGTAAGCAAGCTCAGGTGAGGTCCATGTCGCTGTGACTCAGGTTGTGCCTTCCCAGCTCAGATTTTGTTCTCCACTGAAAGTCCTTTGCAGCTGAAAAGAAAGTGGTGGGGTTTTTAGGCTTTCGTTGTTTCTAAGCTTCTTATTATTCTTGGAATTCCAATCACATCTTTAAAATATGTTGGAAGCATTTACACGATGTTTTTCTTTTTTCTTCAAGAATCTTGATAAGTTTGGGGCAGCTATTTACCTTTTAGGGTGCACTCTTATTCTGCCCATACGCATTAGTTAAGAAGTTAATAAAATTTGGCGCTATTCCCCATTTTTGTGGAGTTATAGTTACAGAGTTTGTAATGGTGATCCGATTTTCATATTATAATTGGTGTTTGACTATGCCAGTGTTTGGGCAGTATTTTGCATTTAAACAGGAACTTTTTAATTGCAGCTGGTCAAGTATATATTATATTTATGGGTACGTGTCTTGAGGAATCGGCGTTCACATTCACATCGTTTACTTTTCTGTATGGGTTTGCTCTTTTGGTTAGACAATTTCTTTGGATCAGTTCTGCACAAATTAAGAAAAAAATAATTAAATATATTGTTAATTAATATAATTTCTCATAATAAATTATTAACTTAGTCCATAATCTTTACTTTGATTAAATTAATAAGGGTAAATTAGGAACATAAAATAAAGTTTTTGAAATTATAGATAATAATTTATATTAAAATTAAAATAAACTTTCAAAATATCTTTTATTTTGAATTGGATGGAGGCATGGAGCAGTTTGTTTGAGTTCAATATATAGGCTGCATATGTGAGGCGATAGTCTAGGTACACGGATCTCCTATATGAAAGTGCGCGATGAGTGACATAAATCGACAAAGGATAGATGGCGGTTCTAAATATATATTTTAATAATTTTAATTTTGATAATAATTTTAATGTAAGGTGACGATAATTTTAGTGCCTTTAAATAATTTTATTTCTGACGTGATATAATTTGAAATAGTAATATGATTAAAATAATAATTATATTAAACATATTATTTATATATTGAAGTTGCTAAAGTAATAATAATATTTGACGATTTATCTGATTTAAAATGAATTGACGTATGTTTATAATTTTAGATATTCTGTATTTTGATGAGATATATTCTTATAGTACTTTTTTATTTGTTTATAGATTTAAACATATAAAAAAATATTAATTAATACTACTACTATCTATATTAATTTTTATTAATTATTAACATTAATAAATTAATAATAATAATATCATTAATAATATACATAATTAATAAAAGATAGTGGAGTTTACTTATGAAAGAATATAGTTGATAATATATATAATGAGGTTATGAAAATAATATGTAAAACAAACAATATAAAGTAATAATAAGCAAATGATATCAAAAACATGGTATTACCAAATAGGCCTTTAACATTTTTAATAAATGGGTTATAATAGATGAATTGAATAATTAGAAAGAAAATAATACATTTATTGAACTATACTATTAGGATGGTTTGATAGAGTATTTTGACCCTCAATGACTATCATTTACATATAAATTTTGAAGATTCATATAACTTTTAGTAAGTTAATTTTCTACTTAAATTTAAAAAATGCTAAATGGTCACCATGTTGAATTTGTTTAAACGTATTAAATGATTAGTTGATATTCTGACACATATAATAATAATAAATTATTTTATTATTCAAAATATATTATTATTAAAAATAATATACTATCCCTTTTGTTCGGTTAAGTTATTGTTTTGAGTTATAGATTTTAAAATTAATGATATTAAATTATTGTTATTTTCAAAATCTCACAAAAAATCATTCATATATAAATTAATCATATAGTTTCAAAAAAATATCATTAATAAAATTAAAACTAAAAAAGATTAGCTAGTTAGATTTTGTACTTGCTGCTAACATAACTATAGTAAAATAAATAAGTATATTGAGTATAATTAAAATAAAAGAACTATAATATAATTTACAAGTGTGGAAAATGAATATATAATATATGTATAGCTAAAAGAGCAAGAATCGATTTTTGGTCGAATGGTTAGGGTGTGTAGATAGATGGCATTGGTTGTGAATTTTGCTCCGAAGAGCGAAGACACTTAGGGACTGCTTTAATTTTATGCTCAAATGTCATGTTTGTAGTAGTGCGAAAATAGTTCTGAGTGAACACTTGAACAATCACCCTAAGGATACCAATTACCATTTAAATTTTATAACATTTTTTATTAGACTAATTAAATATTTGAAATATAATATAATATTAAAATATATTTAAACTGAGATTGTATAGTATAGATGCTAATGCGAAGTCTCGGTTTTGTAGTTAGAATTGATAAAAGTTAACCTGATCTTCCTAATCCGATCGACATGTACAAAATCCGATCTTGTATAACGTGAGAAATTTATCGACTTGACTGGACGTTGATCCAAATACAAGTGACCCAACTTGACTCGAACTCGGCAACTCGACTTGTCATCAAGCTGACCTAATTTGATAAAACCAAATTCAATATTAACCAATTATGATAATAAAAAAATATATAAGTCTTAATATTTATTTTAAGCTTTCAAAAATATATTGTTTTATACATTATACTTATTTTTTTGACTTTTATTGTGGGCATACTAATTTACAAACAATATTATAATTTTACCTAATTTTTTATATAAAAATATAACATTAAAATGTCATAATACTAAATAAATAATAACTAATAACATATTATTAATCACACTCTTACATGAAGTCAAACATACTGCTTACTTATGAGGTTAATGAGTTAGATTAATATTGACGGTTAATGTCCGATTTGATCTAAATCCAAAGTGATTCGATCCATGATTAGGTTGGCCAAAACCCAACTGGACCCGACCTATTAAAACATAAAAATATCTAATACTTCTAGTTAACCAAAATCTAATCATTTAAATTAACTCAAATACAAAATTGTCTAAATACGAGATTGTTCAATTTAAATTCGACCCGATTTGATAAGATAATTTGAAATAATTTGAATTCGATCCAAACTAGCTCAATATAAATTTGACTTGATTTAATAAATAAATTCGATACAACTTGAATTTGTATCGATCCGAACCCGATCCGAATAATATGATGATCCAGAATAATCTAAATTTGAAATGATGCGAAGCAATCTCCAACTGATCCGTACAAAAATAAAATAAAAATAAACTACATAAAATATGATATGCTGTAATCTGATCCGAACCCGATCGACCCTACCTATTGCCACCTATATTCGTCGTTGATCATTACGCCGATTTTCCATCACTTGATGATTTTACGCCTCGCTGATATGGTCCTTAGAAACTAATAACGTGGACCGTAAGCAGTTGTTTGATTTGTGGTTCATTATAAAGAAAGGTATAAATGTCTCATTTAGAGCTTGTTTGGTTTTACTTATGAAAAGTAGTTTTTTTAATAATTAATTATAATAAGTAATTATAGATTTGTATAAGTGTTTGATTTTACTTTTAATAAGTAATTATAAAAAAGTAATTTATAAAAATTACTTTCTAAAAGTTATAATCTATAAGTAACTTTTACCTACTTATAAAACTACTTATTACTTATTAAAATTAGTTTTATATCTACCCGACACGGTGGGTAGAGTTAAGTAAAAAGTCGTTTAAAACAAAATTCTGGATTCACTGTTCGACACTACCGAACCACACCTGTGTATATAAACATTAGCTGGATAGTCATCACCGCCGGCCACCGCAGCATCTATCAAATACGGATACTTCAAAGGTCCTACAACACCATCTGTCGATCTACCTAAGCCTCATCCTCTTCGTAGTGCGTCGCTTCTTCACCATTCTCCGAAACAGAAAAATCCCGATCTTCATACCAATCGCTGATCTCTTCCTCGCCATCTACTTCTACTACTGTGGACTCACATCATACCAATCGCAGAGGTGTACGGCGTACGCAATTATTTATGGCAGGTGGGTTGGGTGCAGGATGGCCGAGGCGTGGGGGAAGGAGATTGTGGAGAAGGTTGTGATCGTGAGTGGTGGGGTTGGGTGCACGGTGTGTGACCGAGTTTCCTAACCCTGTTAAAACAGCAAAATAAGAAAGAGAAACGGGGTTAATTGGTGTCCTATCGTCTTCGGTTCACCCACCGTCAAGTGCGAGGAGGGAGTGGAAAACGTAAAACAGCAACAGCAGCACCACCACAACTACCATGGACGAAGGAAGAAGGAAGGGCCATCCATTGTTCAGAGGAGTGAGGACAGAGAAATACAGCCATGGATTTTCACGCTTCCAAATACAATCATTGGCCGCCATTTGTGAGACCTTAATCCCTTCTTTACCTTCAACTTCAATGACCAATGAATTTCAGTCGTCTGATCGTGTTGAAGCCATTAGGTCCTTCTACGAAACCTCTAGGTCTCAGCCGCCAATTCCTGATGAGCAATGACATGTATGTTTAAAAAAATTGAAAACAGTAATCATGAATTGAGTTTCAGATACAGATAAATTTTCATGTTTTAGCTGAATGGAAGTTCTGGTTTTTTTGTGACCATTTCTGCTTCCTCTGAAATTAAGGAAGAAAAGCGAAAAGAATTTCCTTTGCTGCACGATCAAAATCTCACACTTATCAGGTGGCATAAGTGATATCCAAGTGGGGACTAAAAGAAGCCAAGGTTGTAGTAAGTTTAGTGCTTACACTACTCTCCACGAGATTAGGGACATTTTTGTTATGTGGGTTCCTATGTCTGGACTGGAGATGGCCATGAGATTAGTGGTTCACAACAAAGAACGATGTGATCATAAGGTAGCTCAACACAGGTGCCTGGTCGGAGATGAAAGGCTTTGATGACACAGGACTTGGTTCTGTGCCTAGTAGTTGGAAAGGTGAGTGTGAAGTTGGTACAAACTTTAGCTCATCGAAAATAATTTTCTATATCTTACATAATTAAAATATATAAAAATTAAATGTTAGTGAATTTTATGATCATTACCAAATTTTAGATGTTAGTGAATTTTATGTGGTTTTGAGTTATATTGGATGTTTGACTACATCAAACTTTTAATTTAAGTATTTGATTTAGAGTATTTTTTATTCGTAGTTTAGGATAAAAAATCTTTTTCTAAGAAAACCTCAAAAGATGAATATTTTAGATTAGCTTATTTAAAATTATTATTTTAAAAGTCATTTATAATTTTAATATGCTAACATCTGTTACTTTTACTAAATATAAAAGTCATTTATAATTATTTTACTTTTACTAAAATTATCTTTATATTTTTTGTATACTTGTTAATGTTGAATATGCTTTTTAATATTTAATATTACATAATTTATATAGTAATTATTACTAAAAGATATATAAAGGAAGATAAAAACTAAAGATGGAAAAGAGAAAGTAATTTTGTAGGAAAATGAAAACCAAACACTAATAATATACAATAAGTAGTTTATTAGCATTAATCACTTATGTAATAAAAGTTAAAACAAACATATATTTTACTTATAAAAGTAATTTTTTAAAAGTAGATTTATAAAAGTAGTTTTTATCTAAAAGTAGTTATTAATCATAAGTAAAACCAAACGGGGGCTAAATTGAAGCGTCTCTTTGTTTCAAATATTATTTTATCTTATTTAATAATTTCAAGTTACGTGACATATTAGTTTTACGAATTATCAAAATCATCTCAATTTTTTTTTACCAAAATTTATAATAAAGTAACATCAACCAAATATATTAATATTAAAGTACATAGTTATAAATATCAATTCAAATAAGATATTTATTTATCTAATAGATTCTAATCAACCACAATTAAATTTAGTATACTATTATTTTACACTTAAATGACTATTTATACTTTTATGAGTTAATTTTTTCAATTTTATTAATTTCTATTTCTATTTTTTATCTATTTTGCAAGTAGAAATTGTTAACTTTTACCACTATCATTCATTTTATTTTATATCTTTAATTATGTTTTTATATCTATTTATGTTACTTATTTTATTTATAATGCATCTTTTATTTTGAAGAAAGAATTAATATAAAAAATATCAAAATAAAAATAAAATAAATTTAGATATCCATAATAAATAATAAAAAGTAAAATAAATCGAATAAAATATGTTAATAACATAGCTAGTAAATGAAAAAGAATTGTAATAAAAATTAATTTAAATTGAGATTAAGTGAAATAAAAAACATTCCAATTCATGTGTCTACTTTATGTAGTTAATTTCTATTTAAAATTATTTTTTTATTTTATTTTATGTTTGATTTTTAATATATTATTTTTATTAAATTTAATATTTTTAAAGGTTTATATTACAAAATTAAATACATGGATTGAAAAAAAAATGTATAAAAATTATAAAATAGAAATACCGAACATTATAAACAAAATAAAATTAATAGTTAGATAACAAGATATTTATTAATTGAGATAAGAAAATGAAAAAAAAAATTGAAAATATTATAAAAATTTGCTTACTTATCAAAAATATAAAATAATAACGTATGAAATTATATTATGATTAATTTGTGTGTTAGATAAATTGTTTGTTGTAGGATGTAATACCCCAAATTTTTAACCAACTTAATCCCGAATAGTTAACGCCTTGATCCAAATTCTAATCTCAAGAAAATTTTATTTTACCCTTACTTAAAATTCTTTGATCCCAAAATCTTAACCTATCCTAATCCTTGACCCGAGAAATTTATAATTTGTAACCTAACATTAATTCCGGCTAATTTATATAATTAATCTCACCTTTTTAACTAAATCAACCTAATCTAATCCTAACTTCTAGCCTTCTCTTTTTCCGTTTTCTTTTCTTTTCCTTTTTCCTTCTTCACCTACACCGATTTTGTGGCGTATGGTATGGGGTTTTTCTTTCTCTGCAATGCACAACCATCGCCTTAGCTCCCACATGCACCATGACACCATCATCCCTGCCACCCTCGTGCCTATCTTTCTTTCTTCTTTTCTTCCCCTGCCATGTTGATCACCATCATTCTTCATCCTATGCTAGTTTTCACTCAACACCACCGTCACCTTCCTTACTCTCCTCTCTCATGATTGTCTCCTTTGTACGCCACCATCACTGATGATCATCATCATCAGCCCTTGTGCCTCTACCCAATCTCTATCAAATTCAACCATCACCGTCACCCCTATTATTTCTCTTTTCTTCATCTCTGTCAATTATCGGCGTCGTCATTGTCACCTCCTCTGCTATTCTCCTCTATAGCATGCCACCTTAATAGTATAAATATACCCCTCCACCTTTTCATTTTTGGTCATCCATAACCCATCCCCGGTCGCCTTCTCTTTTTCCTCCTTCCTTCTTCTTATTCCTCCCTGCTGTTTTGCTCTATTTCACTCGTCATCACCACCCTCACCACCACAACCACCAAGCATTACCACAGCTTGGTGGATCAACCACCAAGACCACCCCATCACTTCCCCTCACCGTTGTCGTCCATCCTCGCCGACCACCGCCTCTTTTCCCTTCTTCTTTCTCTCATCCATCTCACTTTTGTAGAGTGTACGGCCTCAGCACGGTCGTGCAACACTAAAAATTTCCTATCGTACAACCGTACAACCTTTACACTATCTAGCTATGTAATATCTAGAAAATTTAGATAACCTAATCCCGCATCATTAGCCCTAATTTGACTCTAATTTCAAGAAATATTATTGTTAGGCTTAACCAAATTTCTTAATCCCGAAACTTTAATTGAAAACTAAAACCTTGATTCGGATAAACTGAATATTCGAAAACTGAAACTGAAACCCGTTAAAATTTTTGCTAATCTAAATTATTTGGATAATCCCAAAATTTCTAATATAATCCTATTTCCCTAACATTTCTCTCCTTTTCCTTTTCTTTCTTCTTTTCTTTTCTTCCTTTCTTCCCTTCTCTTCCTTTTTCTTTTCTTTTCTCTTCTTCTCTGTGCCAAAATCTTCTTTGGCGTGAGAAGTTTAGGTTCTTCTACATCCCTTCATGAACCATCACCATCACTTGCCAGCCTTGCCACTCCTTCGTGATGCCTCCTTCTTTTTCTTCTTCTTCTCCTCTCCTTGCTGCTGCCCTATTTTTCATAGCTCTACCGTCCCTGCCACCCTTCTTCTTCCTTATTCTTTCTTCTTCCCCCTGCCTTCTCCTCCCGTGCACGTCTTCTTCTCCATCATCACCCCCTCGTGCCTCTGCCTGACTCCCCTCCATCTTAACCATCACTATCCCCCAATCCTTTCCTTTCTTTCTTCTTCTTCTTCTTCTCGGCAGAATTTTCTTCATCATTGTCGTCGTCACTTCTATGCCTTTTTCTCCTCCTTAGCATGCCACCTTACTAGTATAAATACCCCCAACCCTCCATTTTATTACCATCCATTAGCTCCCCGACCTTCTCCTCTTGTTCCTTCTCCTTCTTCCCTATTTTGGTGTTCACAACACCCAATCCACCACCGAGTACCACCCAAGCCACCACTAGCTGGTGGATCGACTACCAAGGTTGCCCCAACATTCTCCCTCGCCGGCCACCGCAGTCGGCCATCACCTCTTTTTCCTTCTCTTTCCCTTCGTTCGTTGCAGAGTTTCAGTGTGCACGGCATGTGCACAGCCTGCTGCACAGTCGTGTATCTTTTTTCTCTCCTCTAGTGCTGCACAGCCGTGCAACTTTTACACCACCTGGTCATGCGTCTTCTCTTCCTTCAAACCTATTGTGCAATTTCTGCACGGCTGTGTAAATTTTGCACCACCTGGCAATGCAACTTTCCATTTTAGCCATGCAACCTTATTTTCACCCCAAATCTTGTCCAAAAACCACCAAAATTTAACCATAGCTTCACCACACATATTTCTACACTTCCATACAATTCAAGTTTCCATTTGGCTTTGGTAAATTCCATTTTTATCCTTCTATAGCATAATCTCCCTCTTAACTTTTAACCTCCGATCCTAATCAAATTTTATCTTATTTCATAGGTGATTTTCCGGCGATCTCGGAGGAGGTATAGGATTTACGTGCATAGAGACCCATGTCCTTGTCAGTAAGGATACATGCCATAGCTAGGGTTTTATGTGCTCCATATATTTTCCTTGTATTGTTGATGTATACTTTTGTTTTGAATATATTGTATTGAATAATTTAATTATGGAAATGCTATGAGATGATGTTCTTGGGAGTAATGAAATTATTTAAGTACATGTTTGGGTATAATATTGGTTACAAAATATCTATGAAAAACTAAGGATATGTACTTTGGATAATAAGTGGAAATGTATATGCTTTGGGTTTTATAAAGCTTTGGGAGAATACAATTGTCTTAATTACCCTAAGGGTATTATGGTCATTTGAGGATAATTACGTGGTCGTACTTATGTGTTTAAATTGTATATCTTGAGTTTGGCATGATAATACACAATCAACTCTAAATAAAGCACTAATCATTTAAAGTGAAATATCACTTGGGTCGGGCCAAGGTGTTTATATGGTTTCGTTCTATTGGATAATAATAGTGGCTCCGGTGTGTTGTCCCCGAGAGGTGCTTCAGTTTATTCCACTGGATTAAGAATAGTGGGGCCCCATACCCAATGTGAATGAAAATACAATTTAGAGTTAAACTATAAATGGAAGGATACTAATCATTTAAAGTGGAAGACTACGTGAGTCAGGATCGAGGTGTTGAGTCTGTTCCACCAGATAATAATAGTAGCTCGGGATTGTTGTCCTAGAGAGGTACTTCAGACCGTTCTATCGATTTAATAAATAGTGGCTCGGGAGTATTTTACTCTAAGAGGTGTTGGCTCCATTCCACCGAATAATAATAGTGGCTTAAGTGTCTTGTCCCCGAGAGGTTTTTCTGAGCATTCCACAGGATTAAGAATAGTGGGGTCGCTAAACTCAACGTAAATAAAAGATTAGAATATGGCATATCTAATGAAAGACTTGGAATCAATAGTTGTCTGGCTTTCTTCTAATTGCGCATGTATGAATTGCTTATAAGAATTATTGTTTTATGTGTAAACCTGCTTGTCTGTACCGTTACCTTACTCAGTATGTAGCGTATTGATCATCCGCTTTATGGGTGCTACTTGATCCAACGAGTAGACGGCTCAAATGTTTATGTGTAGGTCGATGATTTCGCAGCTTTTGATGCTATATATATTGAAGAGTGATTTCTTTTGTATCAAGGTTTTGGGTGTAGAGTTATATTATCCGGATAATAGTTTTACCCGGATACCTTTTTAGACTCTTAGTTCCATGGAATTCTTTTTTTTATATATTTTAATATTGTAATCGGAGTTAATTTCCAAACACTTATTTAATGTATAAAAAGGTTGTATCATCTTTTTCTAATCATATTTAAAATTTTCTAATCATTTTGCCTTGTGATTGACGTAAGGATGGTGGGGGTAAGCCAGACTTATGTGAATTACGACGGTAACACCCAAATATTTGATTATATGTTTCCGCTTAAAAAGACATTTTTCAGTAGTAAATTTGGGGGTGTTACAGGCTATGTGTGATCTTTTCTCTCGGTGTGTGTGCACTGTTGTAGTGCACCGCTATAGCATAGTTGTGCAACTTGTGCACTGCTTGGCTGTGCGCCTATGCGTGATCTATTCTCATGGGCTAGTGTGCACTGTTGCAGCACACCCATGCAACTTTTGCACTGCTTGGCCATGCGTGACCTTTTCTCTTGACCAGGGTTGCACTGCCTGCTGTACAGCTATGCAACTTTCCATTTTTGGCCATGCACCCCTATTTTCACCCCCAAACCTTGTCTAAACACCACCAAAATTTAACCATAGCTCCACCACACATTCCTCTACACTTCCATACAACTCAAGCTTTCCTTTGACTCTAGTTATTTTCATTTTTACCCTCATCTACCTTAACTTTTTCCTCAATTTTAATCTTCGATCCTAATCATATTGTATCTTATTTTTGTAGATGATCTTTCGGTGATCTGGTAGGGGTCTAGGATTTACATACATAGAACCCGATGTCTTTATTGGTAAGGATACATATCGTAGCTAGGGTTTTATGTGACACATGTAGTTTTGTATGTGCTTTTGTGTTGAGTATGTTGTATTGAGTAATGTATTTATGGAAATGCTATGAAATGATATTCTTAAGAGTAATGAAATTATATAAGTACATATTTGGGTATAATGGTGGATACAGTATATATATGGGAAAGTGGGGATATGTACTTTGGATAATGATTGAAAATTTATATATACATTAGTATTGGGTTTCATAAGGCCTTTGGGAGAATATGATTGTCTTAACTACCTTGAGATTGTTATGATCATTTGAGGGTAATTACGTGGTTGTACTTATATTTTTCAGTTTTATGTCTTGCACATTTATATGAGTTTAACATGATAATATACAATCAATTCTGAATAAGGTACTAATCATTTAAAGTGAAAACTCACATGAGTTAGGCCGAGGTGTTTATATGGATCTATTCCACCGGATAATAATAGTGTATCGGGTGTGTTGTCATCGAGAGGTGCATCAGTTCGTCCTACCGGATTAAGAATAGTGGGGCCCCATACTCAACGTAAATGAAAATACAATTAAGAGATAAAGTATAAATGGAAGGATACTAATCACTTAAAGTGAAAGACTACGTGAGTCAGAACCGAGGTGTTGAGTCCGTTCCACTGGATAATAAAAGTGGCTTGGGTGTATTGTCTCTGAGAGGTGCTTGAGACCTTTCCATCGGTTTAATAATAGTAGCTCAAGAGTATTTTACTCTGAGAGGCGTTGGGTCTATTCCATCGAATAATAATAGTGGCTCAAGTGTGTTATCTCCGAGAGGTGTTTCACACTATTCCACCGGTTTAAGAATAGCGGGGTCCCTAAACTCAATGTAAATAAAAGATTGGAATAATGAAAGACTTGAAATTAGTAATTATCTGGCATTCTTTGATTTATGCACGTATGATTTTCTTATGAGAATTCTTGTAACCCTACTTGACTATACTGCTACTTTACTCAATACATAGCGTACTGATCATCCATTTTATAAGTGCTACTCAATCCAATGAGTAGACGACCCAAATGTATATATGTAGGTTTATGAGGACTAGGTGGACGAATTTGCAGCCTTTGATGCTATATATATTGAGGAGTGATTTCTTAGGGTTTTGGGTGTAGAGTCATATTATTTGGATGATAGTTTTACTCGAATATCTTTTTGGAATCTTAGTTCCATGAGATATCTTTTTGTTGTATTTTGATATTGTAATCGAAGTTGATCTCCAAACGCTTATTTGATATTATTAAAACTTGTCTTGTTTCTTCTTATCATGTTTTAATTTTTTAATAGTTTTTCCTTGTGATCGATGTAGGGATGGTGGGGTAAGCCAAACATATGTCAATTACGGCGGTAACACCCAACTATTTAATTATATGCTGCCGCTTAAAATAAAAATTTTTAGTAGTAAATTTTGGAGTGTTACAGTAGTAAATGAATTTTATATCTTATAAATGATTGTAATTATATGAAAATAAGATTATTTTAATAAGAAACTTTCTTATTTTAAACAAAGCCTATATGTTTATGACTCTATGAAAAACCAGAGAATGTTTATTGTTTGGTAAAAATAAAAAATATGCATATCATTAATTCCTTTTGGTTTAAATAATTTATGACATGTAAGGATTATCTAATCGATACTATAGTTGTCAAGGGTATATTTGGTAGCTGAGGTAAGTTCTTTTATCTTAATAAAAATATAAGTATACTAAAATTAGTATATATTGAAAAAAATTGTGGTTGAAAAATAGTTGTTAGAGCCTAGAACGTTTAATCAAACATACCCTAATAAATTTTTACTTAATTTATCTATTTTTTCCCTTCAAAATAATTTATATTTTATTTCCTTATTCAATTCATTCACAATTTTGTAATGACCATTTCCAACTTTATTGAATTAAATGCTCGTACCAAATCGATATAAGTAATCTATATCTACAAGGAATATGTGTGTGCGCGAGCGCGTGTAAAATAGCAACTAGCAATTTACGTCAACTTTTGGAATAGGATGTTATGAATCATTGATCGAAAACTCTTCATCTTAACCATTTAAAGTTATTAATATATAAAAATTTACTTATAGATATAAACTCCATAAAATTAATATTAATTATAATTAAAATATATCATTAAAAAAATAAAATTTCTAAAATTAATTTATTATATGAGTTATTGAAATTTCAAAATCTTTAAGCCCTTGTACAACATCCTCATTTTCAAAACCTGAAGCTCTTGAATAATATGCTTAAAGTTAAACATAATGAGAGCATTACCGCAACAATCGGTGTAAGTAGGTACTACTATCTTGCTTACACTAAATGCTAAGACTAAGTAAAATAATAAATCAGACAAACTTTATTATTAACTCAAAAACCAAAAGGAAATATCAATGTTTTGTAACTTCAACAAAAACCAAACCCAAAGATTTGATGGGAGTGAAAATACTACTTACAATCGAAATCATGAAGATAGTCAACTGAAATCAATAAGAACAAATGAGACACTCAAAATGGTCACTACTTTCACTCTTTCTCATCATGCATGCCATTAATATATTGATCATGTTCATACTCAATCTTAAAATCATCTAATATATTTTGGAGGCCCTATAAAAAAATCAAAGATAGGCCCTCAAAAAATTAAAAAAAAATAATTATTAAAAAATAAATTATATTTGTAAGATACTCATATTAGTATTATTTAAATAAAATAAAGCGTCAAAAATTTTGAATTCTCTAAATGTTTTATTTAACATCCTAATGAAACTTTACTTTCTCATTGCTTCGTCATTTTGTTGTATCTAATTCCTTTTATGCTTTTATTTTTGTGCATATTTTGAGCAACATACATATGTATAACTGCATACATAGATAATGACAAAGCTAGGATTGTGCTTGTATAGTGTCCCCTTTCTAGTATGGATTAGGAGAAATTGGATGATAATAGTTTATTTTAATTTTATTATAATGATATATTAATATAAGAACATATTGTTCTATATAAAAAACGACAACGATTTAGAAATAAATTAGGACTATTATTGATAAATTTATTCATTTATTTACATCTTTCATAAAATTAGTATCAGATTTAAAAAAAATTATCTTAAAATATCAACATAAAATAAATAATAACAAAAAATAGTAGGTGTACATGTCATATGTTATAAGCTTAGAGAGGTCCTTGTATGTAGCTTTAAAATAAAAGAACTAACTATTTATTAAGTTAATAATTATATCCAACCAAACACCACACAAGCTAGGGACAAAATTCAAACACCAACTAAAGTGGAGGTATATTGCAAAAGATAAAAAAAAATTAGAATATATAAAATATGAATATGGAAGAGATAAGATAATTGAAGAGTAATAAAAGGTCTTGGGCCCATGTTATGAATGAACGAAAATGCAACCTAGTAGCACTCTGTCATATTAATTGTTTAATTACATGAATCCTGGGAAAAAGGGGCTTGAAACGCGCATGAATGATCTGACTCGACCGCACGCCGCGACGGATCCAATCAAGAATGCCAAAAATCTACTAAGCTTCATCTTCGCTTTCAAGTAGGAACTAACAAAATTAGGAAAAATAATTGGTGGTTCATTTGGACTAAAATAATTAAAATTGGTCAATTTATTTAATGTTTATTTTAAATTTTTTGTATTTTAATATACATGTACATACAAAGAATATACCTGTACATTTATGTATAATTAGACGTAGATATTAGTATAATTATATGTACATGATATTTTATACTTGTAACTAAATACTTTGGGACCATTTTGATTTTTAACTAATTAATTTCACCTAAATACACTATAAAGAAATTTTCCCAAAATAATATGTAGTAAACGATGCCCCACCCCCAAAGAAAATCAAGGGTATTGTACGAGTGCTCAGCTTGCACCGGGCTATTCAACGGGTCATCCGCTTATTATGTAAATTATAGATCATCGTAACCTGTTTAAAATATTAATAAGTTATTTAAAGATATAACTAAGCAATGTGTAATATATAAATATCTATGTATAAATTACATACAGAAATCGCACAAAAATTAAATCATTTGATTATTAACCTCTAATACAGAAATCATACAAAAGAAAACCATATGAATATTAGCCTTTATTTCAAGTGACCATTTAATTATTTAATCCGATAAACCAACCAAGAACTTACCTAACAAATTAAAGTTCGAAAATCTATCATCAATTGTAAGAAGATCATAATTTATACACGGGTCATCCAAGTAAATATAGTTTAAAAGAAACAATAAAAGTCCGAAGACTTATCACATCATTCATCTGATTTTTAAGTATGTATACCTTCTAAAAGAATTTTAAAAAAACTTATAAAGTAATAATATAGCTTAATCAAATATAGTCGGTAAATAAATAATTATCCACAAAAGAGAAATGAAAGATTGCCAACTATCCCAACTTTAAATAACCATATCGGAAAGATCCAAAATTTATTTTATATTCCACAATAAGTTAATGTATTTTAATTAAATATAATTATACAAGGTTACACAATCTATTTTACTAACTCTACTTTATCTACTTTCTATATTATGAATAGCTTTCCATATTAGGTAATATTTTCCATATAATAATATTTATAAATAAAATAGAAGCATACTCTCTTAGGATCATCACTTTATTTCTGCAATGCTAAACTAATATAAATTATCTAAACTAAAACTTTAAATAAAAAAGGGATCAAATAAGTAAAACTTGGTCAAAATATCATAGCATTTAATTGTATGCTAATAGAATTAACAAAACTTAATTTAAATATATAAAATATTAGCCTTGTATTATATTTATAAGGACAATACTTTTACAAAAATTAAATCTATCCAAACCAATCATATCAAAAATTATACTTTACTAACGCAACTATAAAAATACTATATTTATATTAATTTAATCAAAAATCCATATTTAAATTGAATTTATAAAAAATAAAAGTATCATCCTTTACACAGGTACACGAGTAGGACCAAATATCTTATCGGTAACTTATCACGGAAGAATGTCATATTTAATGGGGCCACTCAAACTCAGTGCCGACTCATATTTTGTTTTTACTTTGGGTTTGAAATCTTGGCCTATAAAATTTCTGATCACGTGCCACATCCTCAAAACATTGTTCATGATAGATAAGTAGACGACATCGACAAGACAGGACAATAAGCCAATAAAATCCCAATCTCGCAAAGCAAGTAAACAACTAAAGGAGTCCGCCCTCAACGGTCAAAGTTGGAGCAAGAACAATCATATTTACGTTGGGTTTTTATCATATGTCCCATTTACAAGTAAGTAATAATTATTTAGATTTAATATATCTAATTAAATATAGACCCTTACATATAGAAATTTTAAATATTTTATATTATTAATAGATAAAATTAGAATAATTTAATAGATAATATGTCAATTATCTATATAAAATATTATTGTTAGTTGGTTAAATATACCTTTATATATGATTCTTATCGGTTAATAAAGATCGATGAACGTGTACCTGATCTATAAGATTGTAGTACCACAATTACGAGTATTGTCTCGAATCCATTAGTGTATGTTGATATCCGCAATATAGATTTAGTTATGCTTTCACATTATTCTTTTGCGAAAATATTAATGAATTAGTATGTAATAATCCTGTCATATCTAAATATTAAATTAATTTATCACTTGGTATTAGAGCTGAGTTACAATCTTGGGGCGTGGGGGTTATCAATGCGATCTGTCAAAATCCTAATGCAGGGGCTGCAACTTTTTAGTAAGTGCTCTGGGATGAATGTTAACCCCCATAAATCCTCTATGTTCATGGCAGGTCTTAATGCTCATTCCCAGGCTGCACTGAAGAATATCACCAACATGCCTGTAGGTAGTTTCCCCTTCAGATATTTAGGGGTTCTTTTAAATCCCTGCAAATTGAGAGCTATTGATTATGAACAATTGATAAACAACATCTATGACCAGCTAAGTATGTGGAAGGCTAATTCCCTATCATATGCAGGAAGATTGGAAATTATTAACTCTATGGTGCAGGGTCTGCTTGGATTCTGGTTTTCCATCTTTGCCATCCCCAAAGTGATAATCAGACGCATCACTTCTCTTTGTAGAAACTTTCTTTGGCAAGGTAAATCCCCCCTGTGGCCTGGACAACACTCTGCATGCCAAAGAAAGAAGGAGGCCTTGGTGTTAGACATCTACAAGCCTGGACTTCTGATTCTCTCAGCAAGTATATTTGGGCTCTACAAAATGAAAAAGAAACTCTCTGGACCAAGTGGATCCATCCACACTACTTGCACTCTTCAGGTCTGGAAGTATTCCACCCCAAACAGAATACTTCATATTTTATGAGATCACTTAGCCAGCTTGTTTCAGATCTGGTGCGGAAGACAGGTTCCACTCATCAAGCCAAAGTCTTGCTCAACTCTTGGAACAAGGATAGGGGATTTTCCACTAATCTTGCCTACAACTACTTTCGAGATAAAGTTGTCTTATGGAAACACCACAGGGCTGTGTGGAAACAAAACAAGACCAAAAGATACTCCTTCAGCCTTTGGTTAGTTCTGAAGCACAGACTCTACACCAAATATAGACTGCACTTTTCGACAAGTCCTAGATAATGTGTATTCTATCAAGACAAGCTTGAGACCCATGAGCACTTGTTTTTTGATTGTGTCAAAACCAAGCATATATGGCAGCATATTAGAAAATGGCTCTGTCTTTCTAGCGGATCTACCACCCTCTACAGCGCCATGAGAAACTTACACAGAAATGGCCACAGACAGCACAAACTTTGGAAAACTAGAGCTGTGGCTTTGGCAGCTCTTGTGTATCTCATTTGGAAGAACATAAATGTAGCTTTATATGAAGACAACAATCTTAATCCTAATAGCATTATTGTTCAAGTCCAGAAGTATGTATTTAGTGCATTTTATTTTGAGGAGGATAATAGAATTTTCATATAGGAAGTAAGCTGGTGATCTTATTATGTTATAAACTGTTGACAAGCTTTTCTAATCATGCTTGTATTGCAGGGATTGTGTCTTTGGCCATGATTGGCTAGGGGTTCACCCTCTTTTTTGGTTGTAACCGAGGTTTTCCTCGCACATTTGTAAATTTCTGTTAATATATTTACCATTTCCCAGGGTTATCAATGCGATTGTGCTTACTTTATCAAGATTAAGAAAATTAGTTTAGTCCTATTCGTTTTATCGAGCCAAAGTGATTTTTTATAATGTTCGTTCTTTTGCATCTGTAAAATTGTTTTACCTTGATTTAAATACTATTTGGAAGTGTGTGTACATTATAGTTGAACTATTCTAATCTTTTCTTTTGGCTAGATTTGGATATGCCACTTCCTCTGTCTCTTCGTCGTCCATCCAAATCTATTTTTTCTTTTCCTTTGTTTGTCCATTACCAATTTTGACTCATTTAGCTTCAAATCTAGTTATTGGCCTTTGCCTAGTCCATCTCTGTTGAGTTTCGTTTGTCGTTAGCACTACCTTCATTTAACCGTGACCGCTGTTGCATTTGGTTCAGTTAGTGGCGGTCGGTGGAAGGGAGATAGACCTTGGTAGTGACTAGCGAGGCTTAATCAGTTTGTATTATTCATAGTGGTGTTGGTCACCACTCCCGGTGGTCGATTGTAGATAGGGGTTGGTAGCAATTACATGGGTCATTGTTAGGTAAGATAAATATTAGAAGGAGATTAGGGTTTAATTAATCATGGTTAATTTTGTAACTAGAATAAGGAGTGTATGGTTGCACGTGGGATTTGAGCCCAGGACTAGACCGAAAAAGGAGGAACTATTAACTAGCTATGCTAGTTGATTTTTCTCATTTTTTTGTGCAGTTCTTTTGTGTTATTCTTTGGGCCATTTTGACTTGTCCTTTTCTTAGGCGTTTTGCCCATTTTGTTTGGGCTCCTTGGGCTGGTTTTGGCCTTTTAGTTGCATAGCACATATTTTTAATAATTTTAGTACTTTTGGGCCATTAACTTATCACTAATTATTTTTGTATTATTTAAATAACATTATTAATTAAATATTATTAGCCTAATTAAGTTAATTAAATACTTATTTTATTGTAATCTAATAAATTAATGTGTGGGCTTTTATGTGTTTCTTGACATTAATTTTATTGTAACGTTATTAAGGTTGGATTTAGTATTTTATTTTATGGATATTGCATCTAAATAAAGTTGGTCATAATATTATAGGTCTAAATTTATGAATAAAATGAAGAAATTAATTTATTTAAATATTGCGTGAATGAAAAAGAATTATTGAAGCAAAATAAGAGTGAGGGTGCTCATCTAACATCTATCCTAAAAGTTAGGGCACAAGAATAAATAATGAAGCTACTTTTAAGGGTTTAGTCCCAAAGAAAGAGTATGAAGTTGAGAGTATGATTGGTCATTCCACCTTATGGATACTTATATCTCATTTATGAAGTTGAAAGTACCTTTAGGAATAAGCATTAAAAGAAACAACTTACATTCTAAATATAATACCAAGGCTTCTATTAAAACATCTAATGAGCTTTAGATAGGCAAAAAGCATAGTATGAAGCATTTTCATATTTGGGGATGTCCAGCTAAGGCAAGGCCATATAGGCTACATGAAAAGAAATTTGACTCTAAATTGATTAGTAGCTATTTTATTGGTTGCTCTGAAGGATCAAGGAGCTATAAGTTCTATAATCCCATACTCATGTTGATTTTCGAGATAATAACTATCACATTCTTTGAGGATGTTGAGCTTTTTGATAGAAATAAGGTTAGGGACATTATATTTCAGGAGAAACCAATTACAATTCTTATTGTTATCTCTGATGATGTGTAAGTATTTGTACCTACCATTGATTAGGAGGCAAATCATAAGCCTCTATAAGAAATGTCAAACAACCGCATATTGAGAGTGAGGTGGTTGTTTAACAAGAACAAGCTTAACAACCTCAAGAGATAATGAGATCCACTAGATCAAGGAGAAGTGATATTTCATATGATTACATTATATTTCTCCTAGAACATGAGGTAGGTATTATGGTGATGGAAGATGATCCAATTAACTTCCATCACACCATGGAGAGTTTGAATTATTAAAGGTGGATTGATGTCATGAATGAGGGAATAAAGTTCATGATGGATAATGATGTATGGAATCTTATCCCATTACCTGAAGGAAAGAAACCCATTATTTTCAAATGGATATTTAAGACCAAAAGTGATTCAAAGGGAAACATGGAGAGATATAAGGCACATCTTGTCGCTAAGGTCTTTACACAAAATGAATGAGAGGATTTTAAAGATATTTTTTCTCCTATCTCTTATAAATATTCTTTGAGGGTGATCATGGCACTAGTGACACATTTTAATCCATTTAATCCTAAGTTACATAAGATGGATGTTAAGGCTGCTTTTGTTAATGATGATATTGAGGAAATCATCTATAGGGTGAAACCAGAAAATATTGTGTCAGAAGACCTAAATAATATGGTTTATAAACTCAATAAATCTATCTATAGGATCAAGCAATTGTCTCGAAAATAGTCTTTCAAATTTCATCAAGTTATTACCTATTTTGGTTTTGAGATTAAGCTGGTAGATCAATGTGTATAACATAATTTATGTAAGAGTAAATACATTTTTCTTGTTTTGTATGTTAATGACATATCGCTTGAATTTAATGACATAGATTTATTGCATGAGACCAATAAATTTCTAGCTCAAAATTTTGAGATGAAAGATTTTGGTAATGCCTATTTTATATTATGTATAGAGATACGTTGAGATCATTCTGGAGGTATCCTAGGGCCGTCACAAAAGTATTATGTTGAAAGGGTTCTTAAGCGGTGGTCATATAGAATTACAAATCATAAAACGCCTCTATTTTTAAAAGGAGACAACTTCAGTCGCCATCAGTGTCCTAATAATGAGTTTGAAAAAAAAACAAATGGAAAGTCTTCATTATGCTTCAGATGTGGGAAGTCTAATGTATGTTCAAGTGTGTATGCGTGTGGATATTGTATATATAACTTGGATGCCTAACAGATATCAGATTAATCCGAGACTCAACCATTAGACAATAGCTAAACAAGTCAAGCGATACTTACTATAAACAAAAAATAATAATTCATGCTCAAATATCGAAAGCCAAACAAGCTTAAGATCGTAAAATATTCTAACTCTGACTTTCTTGGATGCCAAGATAACATGAAGTCTACATTAGGTTTTATTTTTCTGATGGCTAGAGGTGTTGTTTTTTTGGAAGAGTGCTAAGCAAACAATTGTGGCTCTTCCACTATAGAAATAGAATTTGTAGCGTACTATATGGCTTCCACCGGCGGTGTATGGTTGCAAAATTTTGTCACGAGGCTGCATTTAGTTGGCAATATTAAAAGAATGCTTAATATCTTATGCGGCAATAAGACTACAATTCAATATTCTAATAACAACTTGATTTTTATGAAATCAAAAAGTATTGATATTAAATATGTGGTTGTTAAAGAGAAAGTATATAAACAAGAGTTGTTTATAGAGCACATCAATAAATATTTCATAATAGCTGATCCATTCACTAAATCTTTATCACCCGAGCTTGTTGCTCATATGGGTGTTACATTAACTGATGATGTTTAGTTTCAGTGGGAGTGTGTTACTTCATTTTCTATATGTATGGGCACTTTGTTTTAGATTATGAATATTTTTAGACCATTTTCTTTCTACATAATTAAAGTTTTGGTATAAAGTTTTAGTTTGTTTCCTTTTTTGCTTTGTTTATGATTTGATCTCACTAAAGTTTTGAGGTGTACTAGTTATAAATAGGCATGTTAAGATCACATTACATGATCTTTTTATACTACACATCCACATCTTGATCCATGTTGTTTGGTTATATCCGCATACGTGACCATTGAGTGTTTAGTTATAGAAAAACATGACAAAAGTCGATTTGATCCTATGTTGATATAATTAATCCACCAGATTAGTTATATATACATTTCATAACGGAAACAATATTAAGCTCATTTGGTTATTTTGCAATCTATTGTTATAAAGTCACACATATATCTCAAGTGGGAGATTGTTAGGTTTTCATCCAAAATTAGACCTATATGTAAAAGATACCAATTGTGGGTTGTCGTATAAATTAAGTTTGTCTATAAGTGATAATATTTTAGACTTCATGTATCTAATTAATTGTATGTCGGTATATATAAAGACTTTATTATTGATGGACCAAACTAAAATAGTCCGATAGATAATATGTCAGTTACCTATATATAGGGTCATGGTCCCTAGATCACAAATACTTCATGTTATATGATTTTCATTAGTCAATAGAGACCAGGGAATTTTTGTCTAAATCAAAAGATCATAGTACCACCCTTACTATTATTATCCCGAATCCATCGATATACAATGACTTTCACATTGTAGATATAGGTACACTTCTGCATTATACTTTTGAACAAGTCTTAATGTATTAGCATATGATCATGTTGGATCTAAAGATTAATTTTATCAATCAATTTAGAGAGGGAATTTGATGCATTTAAGAAACATAATTACCATGAAGTGTAGTATTTTAGAGGAGCATTGAAAATCAGTTATTATTTTAAGTATTCTTTATTGAATGAGCTTCTTTTCGTGAAATATTTAAGGTATCTAAACACAATATTGTTGAATGCAGAATGTAGGATGAGGGGGTTGTCGTGTTGAATCAAGCAACACCCTGTTCGAATACGTGGTTCTTTTTCCATGAGGCACATGAAGATAGTTTAGATTACCAACTGACTTGTCACTTCGACATAAGATTCATGTATAAGGCCTTAAAATTTTTGATACACTACTTAAAGGAGGAAACAGTTTTGCATCCTCCTCTATGGACATATTTTTATGGTCCCTCTTTAATCTCTCCATCTCCATACCATTCCCCCACGTTATTACCAAGTAGCAAACACATCCACCATACCAATGAACCCCTCCTCTAGAAGCTTCTGGATGACCTCCTTAAATAAGTGGATTTATTAAGCTCAGGGATGACGTTAGACATTTTGGGACCCTAGGCAAATATGTCAAATGAGGCCTTTTCAAATGTTATAAAAAAATAAATGTATATAGAAAAAATATTATTTAAAATTTTGTTTTCCTTGCCTTTTTTTAAATATAAATTCATTGATAAGATATTGAAAATCAATTTTTGACACCAAATCATTTTCAATCGACATAATGGCTAATCTATTCAATTTTTCTTGAGCCATAGTTTACCGTAGAAAAAGATTGATTAATTATAACTTTGAATAGTTAATCGAACTCTATATGCACTCAAGATATTTGGAAATGAGTTTAATTTTTGCATGAAATTAATAATGTCAAATGGGCCTTTTGTAGCATCCTGAAAAACTTCTTTAAATACCTTCAGTTAAAAAAAATCCAAACCATTAAGATTTAAAATTGTATCATGTTTAAAAAAATAATAATTCTAGTTTCATACAAAATGTTTTCAAACTCTCATCATCTAATGATTTTAACTTATTTAGATCATATAAGAAACCAAAACTTCTTCATATAGTTTTAATTGTTCAAACATACTGTCAAAAGAAGAAATAACTTGATCAATTACATAATAAAAATAATTAAATTTGAATGATTCTTTAGGAGAATGTGCAACAACTGTGGTATTATTTTCATTAAATTGTTTCTTCCTATGAATTATTCTTCTTTCACAGAATACAGATTCTATATTCATATCAGAAGATTTTTTTAATTGAAATTAGTGTTGTTGTGAACCTAATTTTTCAATAATTTTTCAAAAATGAAATACGATCTTTCAAATGATTTATAGAAACATCAATTTTCATGCCTTTTTCTTCTAAGGTCTTACTAATTGTATCAGCAATAAATAATAAATCATACCAAATTACAATGCCAACTAAAAGTTTAAAATTTTCAATTGCCAAACAATAAGTTCCACCTTCTGTAATTACAATATTATTTTATAACTTTTAATCTTTTAGTAGAAGAATAAAATATTAAATAAATACGTTACAACACTCCAAAAAATGTAATAGCTTTAGAATAACAACTAACTATGTTAGAAAGCAATAAATTAATACTATGACAACCATGAGGAGTATAAAATGCTTGAGAATTTATATCTAATAATTGCTTTTTGCAAACCTTGATGTTTTTCTTATATATTATATCTACTATCAAACCCTTGTCCTCTCACATCACTAATATTAAGGCTAAGGTTGTTTAACAATTTTTTAAGTTCATTAAAAAGTCCTTGACCTGATGTATTATTAACATCCAAAAATTCTAAAAAATATTCTTCTATTTGTATGGTAAGAGATGAAATATCTACACATATTAATACAAGGGAAATTTGTTCTTAATGACTTACATCATGAGTACAATCAAGTATGATAAAAAAAAACTTTGGTGCTTTAACTTTTCTCACAATTATGTATTTTATTTCATTTGGTAACAAACCAATAATTTCATTTTGTATCCTATGACCAATATAATGATCATGAATTTCACATGTTTAAATACGTCTAAAATGTTATTGCAGTATAAGGTCAAACTCAACAATCATTTCAACAAGACTTAATAAATTTCCATTGCTATCTTCATGATTTTTTTTATTTGTTCCTCTAACAGGCTATTTGAATGGAGATTAATGAAGGTTAATGGATGTTAAATTTTACATTAACCTCATTTGGCAACCTTTTTTTGGATTTAACCTAGGTTAGGTAAGGTTAGGTTAAATATTAACCTCACTTAACCTTGATTCGCCCCAAAATCGTTAACCTCCAAATTGGAGGTTAATGAATGTTAAGGTTAAACTTTAAAAAATATTTTGTCTCGTAAGACCATATTACCCTCATCTTCTTAATATATAACCCGTTCTATGCTTCAACCATTCAGCTTCTACACACAGACCATCCAAGTTCTACATCCATTTTCTTGATCGTCAAAGTTTGGCGACTACTGTTGTGCTCTATTGCTTGTTCGACTCGGAGCTGCTGTAGGAAACAGGTAAATCTTTTCCTAGTTTATCAATCATTCTTGTTAATTTTCTTATGTGTAGCAATTATATATCATATAGCTAGTAATTACACTACCACCATACTCCTTATTTGATTAGGAGTTGTTTTAGGGTGGGACTATTACCTCTTTTAACTATTCAAGCTGTAGCTTATTTTATCCATGGATTTATCTATTCAAATAGTATAATACTACTTCTGATGCGTTATTTGACTAGTAAAATAGTTGAATATTCAACTATTAGAACTGTAGCTTTTTTGTGCCCTCTTTGTTTAGGTGTTGTCGTGTACATATATATATATGTATGTATGTATGTATGTATGTATGTATGTATGTATCTAGAAAGGATTTCTAGCTTATTAGCACCAAAGTAGCTTCTATGTATTAGAACCATAGAATATTTAACTATTAAAAAAAGTAGGTTATTGTCCTAAATTTATTTCTGACTTCTACTATGCTTTGGTTTTTGTTTTTTTGCCAGCTTCCCCTTGGTAGTTTATTGTTGTAGATTGAGCTTTATGCATGTATTAATTTATTAAATGTCCATTATAAAAAATTAGTGATTTGCAAAACATTTGTTGACAAGGGAATTCTTGACATCTTCTCGACAGTAAGATTAGCATATTGATACTTCATTATTCTTTCAAGTTTCCCCACCTTGATCCCATGATTTCTTTCGATTATGGGAATAACTATACTAGCTAAGTATGCACTTACCTTATAATTTAAATTTGACAAGGTCTTACTTTGCTCTAAAAGAGCTACTTTACTAGTTTTCCTTATCTGTAAAAGACAATATATTGTTGAATTTAGGATAATTAGTGAGCGGATGAATATAATTTTTATATTTGTTGTGTTCTTATGTGTATAGATAGACCATGAAGATTTTCTCGATTTATATTGTAAACATAGAGCAACAATTATATATCAAACTTTTATGATGATGCAGTATCAGTATTTGAAAGAAAATGGCATAATAATTGGCGGGGATGATGATGAGGATGAAATTCATATGGAGTCTAGAGAAGTAAGAATTTTGGTATAAGAGGTGATGACAAATAGAGTGATATGTAGACAAATGATTCGTATGGGCCCTGAAGAGTTTTATAAATTGTGTGGATTACTAGTAAATCATGGTGGTTTGAGAGCAACTAAATGGGTTAATATTGAAGAACAAGTGGCTATGTTCTTATACATGTTGGGACACTCTACAACAAACCGAGAACTGTAGAGACTCCTTGGAAGATTCGAGGAAGTTATTGGTCGTCATTTCCATAATATATTAAGATTAGTGATAGAATTAGAAGACATGTTCATAATACAACCAGATGGATCAGCAACATCGACAGAGATAGTCAACAATAACAAGTTCTATCCTTATTTTAAGGTGAATAAGATAGGTCATTTTATCCCCTTAAGTTAGTAAATCATGTTCTATGTTTTAATAGGAAAAAAATGGTTACAAGATTGTGTTGAAGTGATTAATGGAACCCATGTTCGAGTAAAAGTTCCTATTTTGGATGCACCAAGATATCGGGGTAGAAAAGAGTATCCTACTCAAAATGTGTTGGCAACCTATACCTTTGATTTAAAATTCACCTATGTCTTAGCTAGTTGGGAAGGAGCAACATTGGATTCTAAAATATTAAAGAATGCATTACGAAGATCGTTCCCTCTTAAAATTCCACAAGGTAATTTTGTTAAAGAATTTAATCAAACAAAATTAGCTTCTTTTTTCAAACTATCTGATGGTGTGAAATTTTTCTTGGAGAATTTTACTTTAGTGATGCTGGTTTCCCCATAACGAGTGGACTCATTCCACCTTATAGAGGAGAGCGATACCACTTAAAAGAGTACTCACATAATCCTCCTATAACTCCTCGCAGACTATTCAATCTTTTTCATTCTTCCTTGAGAAATGTAATTGAAAGAGCTTTTAGCATTGTGAAAAGAGATTTTCTATTATGTCAAGTGGGAACGAACCAAATTATGGAGTTCAAACCCAAACAAATATTATCTTAGCTTTTTGTATCTTGCATAACTATTTAATAGGTGTAGATCCAAATGAGGATATAAATTGGGAGGTTGATGAAGAACTTATGTAACACCCCCAAATTCACTACTGAAAAATTTTGTTAAATTTAAAAGAAGTTTAGCGGAAACAAGCAAATAAAATTGTAAATCTGGGGGTATTACCGCCACACTTAGTACCAGATCGATTCATACCTACCGACCCGATACTAAGTGCTAAGGCTAAAAAGAATAGAACCAGGACAAATCATTCATAAAGCATAAGTTTTACGGAATCAGAGTGCGAAAGTCAAAAGTTACATTCCGAAATACAATTAAAGAGGTCCATATATCAGAGTACTTAAAATAACGGAATAACAAAGTACGATAAACCCTTGAAAATTTAAATACAACACTTGTAACCTCCAAATACAAATACGAATAAACAACACAATTTTCGAAGGGTGATTATCCGGACCGCTTACTCACTCGGGTCAAGCCTTCCCCCCAACCTGCATCAAAGGTTTGCTCCCCACCATTGGTGGATCATCACAGGACCCAGTCAATCAAGGTAGTATTAGTACGGGTCCAGTACTGAGTAAGGGCGCAGGTGCGCTAAGGCCCACACACAAAGATACATAACATAACAGACATAGCATAGATACGTAGATAGAATGCGATAACACATATTAACAGCACAGGTTATGAACCAAATATCACTTTTCTTTTATCAGGTCTCTGATTATAATCGATCATCGTCTTATCCAGACCATGTGAGTGCGGGAACCCCACTATTATAGCCGGTGGAACGGTCACGAGGGCCATGCCCTACCACTATTATAGCCGGTGGAAGGGTCGCGAGGGTAAGATACCCTGCCACTATTATAGCCGGTGGACCGGTCTGGCCCCGACTCACAAGGTATTCCACTGTAACCATTTGTATCTTTCCCATGTCTTATCACTTTTACCTTTTGAGTTTGTTGAGCACAAAATCCCCCACTATTATAGCCGGTGGAACGGTCGCGAGGGCTTATGCCCTGCCACTATTATAGCCGGTGGAACGGTCGCGAGGGTCATGCCTTGCCACTATTATAGCCGGTGGATCGGTCTGGGTTTGGCTCAACATCTTTCTCTGTAATTCGTTAGTGTCTTAATGTATCTTATTCGAGGGCATATCTTTTGTCATGCATGGCCAGAGATCTCAACACATCACATCCAAACTGAAGACATAATCGTACCATCACATGCTAATGAAAACACAAGTACACGTCTTGTTTCCAAGCCATAATACCCACGAAACAAGTAAGATAACGGCATTTAGAATACAACACATCATTCATATAAGGCATCCACAACACATAGGATACAGGTCACACATCCAATCTTATCTATATCCTCACTCGGTTTAGGTTACCGAGCTGTCTCCTACGCTTATACTAGGCCACTAAACACCCTTTGGTAATTACCATACTTTTCACATTTCTCGCACTAGAAACCCAAACATTACCCTCAAACTCAACTCTCCCTCATACCTCACTCCTCCTCATTTATTCTTATTATTTTCATTTTCTTTTCCACCTCCTCAAATTAGGGTTTCTATCCCAAACCCTAGTCGGTCCCTATGTACCCTTATTTTATCCCACGTACTATTTTTCACCTCGAGCCTCCCATACTCCCAAACAAACTTTCCATTACCTTCCCTACGCCCCAAAGTAACTTTCCATAAGTAAGGTTCGCCCCCATGCAGACCTTAACCACCCCATGCAAACCCTAACACTTCTACCATGCCAACTCTATCATTCCCATGCAAACCCTAGTTTCCCCCAGACAACTTTACTTCTTCCACTCTCCCATTTATTTAATTCCCCCTCTTCCCATCCATTCACTAATCAGAAATTGCCTAGGTCATTCTTACCTGCGTTGGCCGACGTACTTCCCTTTGGTTATCCTATTTGCTTATTTTTCTCTTTCCAAGCCCCCACTCCACAACTCCCCATCAAACACCTAGCATGCATGTCACATCACACCATATCATCCTTGTACCATACCATATTAGTACATATAAACAAGAGTATGGGAACGTACCTCGGTTCCAAGCTGCGCTACATGAATACACAGATAATATACAGATTATAGCACACAACCGCGTAAGGCATACAAGGTAGGTAAAACATACAATACACACAGTTGGCCTTAGCCTCGTCCTTACCTAACACGACACCGGTCTTAGAGCACGCTCCTACGCCTCCTCCGGGTGTCGACTTGACTCGCCTATAAAGGGAAAACTGGGGTTACTCTTCCTCCGACCAAAACACTATTCTTTTCTATCCTACCCCTATTCTTTACCTTACCATTAGGGCTAAGAATAGTAATATTACTTTTATAAGTGAAGTATGGTCAATATTCTCAAAGTAGTTAATCAAGCTACTACTAATAAAAGTAGCTACAATAATTTAAAGTAGTTTAATAATATTTATTATTAATGGTAGTAGTTCAATGTTACTAATAATAACGATATTAGTAATAATAATAGTTAATAATAATAATAATAATAATAATGATAGTAATAATAATAATAATAATAATAGTAATACTAGCAATAATAATAATGATCATGATGTTAAAATAAAATACTAAAGTTATGGGCCACTAGTATTAGTAAGACAAATAGTTATAAATGTTTCAAGGTTAGGTATAATAATAATAATAATAATAATAGTAATAATAATAATAATAATAACAATAGTAATAATAGTAATAATAATATTAGTAATAATAGTAATAATAATACCAATAGTAATAATAATAATGATAATGGTAATAATAATGATAATAGTGATGATAATAATAATAATAATAATAATAATAATGATAATATTAATAATACTAATAATAATAATGATAATGATAATAATAATAATAATAACAATAGTAAGAATAGTATTAATTATGCTACTAAAAATAATTAGCATTTATATAATAAAGGTTTAGGGGTTGGGGAGTTTAGAGAACTACCTAGGGTGTTGGTGGCACAGGCGGCGGCGCACGGCGCACAGCGGCGGCGGCGGCGTAGGGGGGAGAAGGAAGGTGGAGAGGTGGTGGAGGGGAAAGGAAGGGAAAGGAGGGCTTGGTAGGGGAAACTAAAGGTCTAGGGAGGTTGGGGAAGCTCCCTTGATGGTTTTAGGAGGCAGAGAGGGCGCTGGGAGTGGCGGCACGGCGGTGGGCGGCGGTGCGAAGGGTGGCGGGGTTCGAGGCTGGCTTGGTCGGGAAGGGTACTTTACACGCTTAGGGTGGTGCGTGCAGAGAAAACCTAGGGATGAGAGAGGCTTGGGTAGGTGGAGGGTGATGCAGGGAAGAATTTAGGGGGTGGATTGAGCGGCGGAGATGGGCGGGGGCGACGGGACGGAGGTCTGAAGAGGGGGCGGCACAATGGTGATTTCTGGGCTTAATCTTCGAAAGAGCCCGATACTGGGGCTCGTGGGGTATTTATAGGCTTGAATTGGGGGGGGGAAATCGAGAGAGGGGACAAAGGAGGACAGGTCAGGCGGCGTTTGGGCACGCCGGCCGGCAGGGGGGTCGTCGCATGTCTGCCATGGCAGACCTCTGTGTTGGTCGGGAAAAAGGGAGGAAAAGGCGCGGGTGGCCTAGGGAGTATGGGGGGTGTAGGCTGGTCGAGAGAGGGTGGCCGGCAGGGCAGAAAAGGGAAGGCGGCGTGCAGGCGACGCGCAGGCGGCCGGCGCAGGTGGGCGGCGTGTTGCAGGTCACGCGCGCGAGGAGGAAGAAGAAGGTGGCCGGACCGGCGGTCCGAGAGAAAATAAAAGAAGGGGGAGATCGGCCGGTTCGGTAACGGTAAAAAAGGTCCTACCAAAATGCGGCGTTTTGGGTGATTTATGGACAAAACGCGGCGTCGAGTATAGCTGGAGGCGACCGTTACTTCCATTAATCGGGGTGCAGCGTTTCGGCGGAATGGGGGCGAAACGCTGCGTTTCACTGTGCGAGGGAGGCCGAGCAGCGCTGGGCCGCGGGAGAAGGAGGGAAAGAAGAAGGGGGTTGGGCCGGGGCTGGCCCAACGGCGAGAAAAGGAGGGGGGGGAGAAGAAAAAGGAAAAAGGGAGAAAAATTTATTTATGTTATTTTATTTTATTATTTTATTTTGTATAAATATTTAGAGTATTTACTTTAGGTACTTAGAGTAAGAATATTTAAATAATTAAATAAAATATTTATCCTCCTTTTTAGGATAATTTAGGGCCCAAAATTATATATAAATATTTGTATAAAGATACCCTTGTAATTTATCTCAAAATTCCTATTAGCTTGCCCTACAAAATCCTTTTTAATTTATAAAGAGTAATGTATTAAATAAATTCCCCAATAATCCTTATTTAATAACTTATTTTCCAAAATAATTAATTCTAGGGTATTTCAACTTACACATAACAATAGTGAAGAGTAAGGAAATAGGTCTGATGAGCTTAATGAAGATGGAGATGCTGTGAGAGGAAAGTTTATAAGAAATTCAATTGCAGTGGCTATGTGGATAAATTATAACACATAGTCTTTATATTAATTGATTTATGTTAAAATATCTTATTTAGTTATGGACTATTGTGTTTAAGCATTTTGTTTGGTTTTGGACTCGTAGTAACATTGAGTTTCTAAGTAAGACTTTTTGATTATGATTAGCTTGTTTATTGTATTCATTATCATGACTGATAATTATTGTTTGTATTACTATTTGATATTTTTTTGTTTGGTTGATTTACATGTTTCATACATATTGTTACATTAATATACTGTAGATTTCAAGCATGCTTTCAAAAAACTTCACATTTCAGAGAATGATAACACAAGGATTGACAAAGGTACAAGTATATGGACACGGGAGATGGATGAATTCCTCGTTGATTCTTTCTTGCATCAGAAACATATTAGAAATCATCTAGGGGTACTTTCACATCCACGGTTTTTGATGCTATTTTGAAAGAGTTGGTAGAAAAATTTCCTCAACACTTATGGAATAAGGAAAAGTTTCACAATAAAGTGAAGTATCTATGGGGTAAGTTCACACCATTCTATGATGATTTTAGACATGTATCTAAGAGTGGCTAGGGATACAATGAAACTAAAGAGAAATGGGAAGTTGAGGATGATGTCTGGGATAATTTCATTGAGGTGTGTATTAAATTCTTTCTGCTATATTTGTTGCAATATTTCATTTTTTTTAGGTCCATTTGGTTAGTTTTGTTGAATAGTATTAAAAAAACATTTTTATTCTAGGCTCATCTTGAGGCTACTGATTGGAGAAACAAGTCCATTCCTTTTTATTAAAAAATGGAGGAGCTTTATGCGAAAGATAGGGCAACCGAAGATAATTCTGAAACAAGGACCGAAGTTAGGGCAAGGAGAAGGTATGTTGCTGAACATCATTATGTGTGGGAAGCTCAATAAGATTAATTGATGATAAAGATCAGATGGTTTCTCCTAATGAAGGCGAAATTGAAGGGTTTACTTCATTTGGTGTCGACAACAACTCTCAACCTACTCCTAAATTTGTAAATTTAAATGCAAATAATGTTACTTCAAGCAATGTAAATGGTTTAGTGAGAAAAAGAAACAAGAGTAAGAGAAAGTTTGACTCATATTCATTCTTTGAGAAATGGTCCGAGGTATTGGATGCCAGTATTGAGAAGTTGGGTAATCACATTGCAAAATCCAGAAAAAATAATCTTCCAATTCCGCATTCAGATGTTTGGCAACTACTCAAATATATCAACTTCAAAGAATGTCATTTTGATACAGCTTATATCTATCTTACAAGGAATCCAGCAGATTTAGGGTCTCTTCTTGGAATGCCAATGGAAGTTCGTAAACATATTCTATTGAGGTATCTGGTGGATGTAAAGTATGTTGACTCGGAATATTTTATGTTAATTTAGGATGATGGATATCTAATATGTCATCAAAATTTTAGATGGTTGAATTTTTCTCTTGAACTTACAGATTGTGTTGAACCAAAATCCTTGTTAATTTTTTTAAACTTGTGTTGTGTTGGATGATTAATAATTTATGAGTGAGATGAAAGATATATTTGAAATGGGTTGTCACAGCCAATGCTAGCTAATAATTTTTCTGCTTGGTTTGATAGTGAAAAAGGAAAAGTGGAATTTTCTTGATGGTTCAATCATGCTGAAATTAGCTTTTCTTACCTTCAGCATTGAGGCAACTAGAAGATAGAAGTAGTACAATAGATGGAAAATGTATCCTTAATTTGAGTATGTAACAACTACTTTCAGCACTGGTGGAAAAGGTTGATATCAGTAAGGTGACCAATTGTGTTTGGTTGGTAATGTTTGTTGGTATTGTAACCTCAGCCAAAGATTTTTGTATTTTTTTTTATTTTTCTTCCCTGTGTTCTATAGTCTTGTTTTTTGTTGTCTATTACTCCTCAAGATGCTTATTAATTTATACTTTTGGCAGCGTTTTTATCTTCTTTGAACTACCTGATATGTGCCGCTTTTTTGTATGACTTTGCTCTTGGGAGCTAACATAATAGGAAAGAAGGCAAATTATTAAATCATGCATGAGTTTTCATCATTCATGCTGGCAAAAGACAATAAAAAACAAATAGTCAAACAAAAAAACAAATGCATGGGTTATGATCATTCGTGCAGACAAAAGAAATAAAAAAAATTTGCATATTATTAATTAAAGGGCATAAATGTCTACTAATATATTTTATAACCTAGGTTAACCTCAATTCAAACAAGGTTAGATATATTCCCCTAGGTTAACCTAATAATCATCCAAACAAGATTTTTTAATATTCACCTCGATTCACCTAACTTAGGTTAATTTATATCATTTAACCTTCATTTAACCTCCATCCAAATAGGATTTAAATGCCATGTAATTTTTTACAAGATTTTTCACTATACTAATAATTCTCAATAATAAATTTTTATAGTATTCTTTTTCTTTATTTATATGGTCTTGTAGCCTATTATTAATTTTTTTATTCATTCTACAATCATACATTCGCATCAATTCAAGAAGTCATATTAATGATGTGTTTGTTGCTTATTTCATTTGCCTTGAAATTAGTACCAAAATTTTTTCAAACTTTGCAACCATCATATGCTAGTTGAAAAATTAAAATTTAACTTTGAAAACAATTTACAACAAAAGAAAAAGGCTCTATCTAATTTATTGGAGTAAACTAACCATGTTCGATAATGTATTTCTTTATTTCTTAATTTTATAGTGTAAAGTATTATGGAAAAATGTCTTAAGTTTTTATGTTTTGGAAAGTCTTGATTGTCATATCTAATAGATCCCCTCTCTAATATCAAATCACTTAAATTATTACTAATATTTCCCTTATTTTTTGGATCATATATGTCAATATTTACATGTGAATATATTCTATCTATACATTTATTTTTCTCCTCAATCCTTTAACTTTTTCATTATATTCCAAAGTATTACCAATATGATCATCACTAATAGGTGGTTCATTTGCAAGATTTTCACATTTATTTTTTAAATTATTTTGAGCTAGTGCTAATAAATCTATCAAGCACACTTTTTTGAGATTGAATAAATTCTTTAGTTTTCCTCTTTTTCTTACGTTTTTCATATATAAGAATGACAACAGATTAGGTATCCCCTATCCATTACCCAAATCCGATAAGAAAACCTATACCCATATCCGTATACAAATCCAAAGAGTATTTTCTTCTTCTTTTATATCCATATCATTATCTGTTTACATATCCATTGGGTAAAATCCTTCAAGTTTAAAGTGAAAATTATTTAATATTAGAATTATATACTTAGATTGTTAAAATTCAATTATATCTTCACTTTTAGCCTTAAAAAATATACTTAAGGTTATATAAATGAGGGTAAAAATATAATTTTATATCGGATAAACGGATGTGGGTATAGATACAGATTTGATAACCCCTTACCCTTACCCATATCCATACCCAAACCTAGCGGATATTTTTTCCCTTCCTCCATATCTGTTTATACATATCCATTACACATCCAACAGATAAAACCCATCGGATTTTGAGTAAAACCCATCTGATTGCTATCCCTATTCATATCTAGATTCATACTTTCTAGTGGTAATTAGTAAATGTGGAAATAGGTAAAACAAAGTTACACAAATAACAAATTTTACAATGAGCTAATGAAATAGAAATTGAAGAGTAACACTTGATCTTTGTCTTAGAATAACTGTAGTATGCAGCTTCTATGGATTGTCATATTATTGTTATGATGTCTACACAAAAACAAAGTAGGAACAAAAAAAGAAACATTAGTAATATAAATGATAAAATACTGAACTATAATTAAAAAAATAAAAATTATTGAAATACACAAATCAATTAATATAGAGTAAGCTATTATTTTGATTTCAAAACAAGTTAAATGAGGAAAGATGTTTATTAATCTCACAAATTAAAATAAACAACTAAGTTGGTATTATTAATTCCGTAAAACATCTGTCTAGCAAAGCTGCAATCGCAAAGGAGGTAGGCGTTAAGACTCGGGAGACTCACCCTGACCGATGGCAGGAGATAGGTGACAGAGCCAAAGGCAGTCGAGATTCAGCATTCAGGGAAGAAAATTGAAGACGATAAAGATTAAAGAGTCAATCCACCAGCGGCCAAGCTCATCAAAGAAAGCAACAATGGGAACAATTTTTTCCAGCTTCTCTAGTTCTCTTTCTGATAAGATGAATGAGAAAGGTCGGTAATTGTGATTTTGTGAACAACAAATCAACAATCTAATTAAAATTGCAGATTTGTATGTCAAAGCTCAGAAGTTTTTTAGTTTTTAACATGACCGACCTTAATTGCAAATGTAAAGGTAGAGTTGAAACATAAATTTGTGTTAAATAAATAAATAAACACATTTTTTTTCGAACTGATGCTAAAATTAACAAGAGGAAGAAGAAGACTTCACTAGTTGATTTCCTTGCAAAGTTAATTTTAATCCCAGTCGATAGAAAAGACAACGACGTATGGTTCAGTATTTTTTTTTTTTTTTTGATCCCATATTCGAGCTGAATTATGATGTCGTTGCCCAATATTGCTCGATTCAAGGCTGGAAAATCCAGATGTATAATCATCTGAATTTCTTCTTCTAATTTTCGTTTTCTTTCTTGTTCCGTGTTTCATTTTTCATTTTCATCAACCAAGGCTGCCACTACCAATCAACTTCTGTTCCGGGACTTACGTCTGACTTGCTACTAAGTATTGACGGTACCAAACTTTAATTTTTAAAACTCCATGCTTCTCTCCTCTGTCAATATTCAAATCAGGTCGGTGGTCGGCTACTTAACTTTTTATATTATAATATATATGTGTACGTATGGACCCCTATTTTTTTGTGGCACCAGGCGCGTGTCTAGTTGGCCTAACCAAAGATCGGGCCTTCTTAACGCTTCCTCGTTATCGAGTATCAATATTTTAAAAGCCTAATTTGGGATGAGAATTCTTCGGATGGGTTCGGAGTTCTGGCGGAAAATTTTTATTTGGATTCATATCGAAAAGGCGTCTAGGTTGGTAATATGCATTATTTTTCTTTACAAATAGATATTGAATATTTTTATTTGTTAATGCTTATCTAAAATTTTATTGAAGATGGAATAGGAAAAGCTTTAGGATCATCGTCTCCAAATTTATATCGAATATTTTTTTTATATGTAATATATAAATTAAAAAAATATTATAAAAAAATATTATATATTAGAATTAAGATTGAATATTAAAAAGGAAGTTGTATTTCAGATTTTGGTGCAAATTTTAAGTCGGTAAATGAATCGATGATGAGGAATATATTAAATATCGAATCAGATACTTAGATTTGATAATTAAATAAATTTGATTGATAATTTTTTAGTAAAAAAGCATACAGAATTTAACAATTTTAAAAATTATTTTAATCATGTTAAAAAGATGATAACTGCACTATCTTTCTTTACCTCGCAGAAACAGGGAACTACGCACATTGCATATTCGAACTTGGTGCTGATTGATTCAGCACGACAATCCCCCTCGCCGTGCGTTATTTATTCAACGAGAATGTGTTCGTGGTAATTGCGTCTCTTAAACGCAGGAAATGCCCTCTCTGCATTCGATTGTTCTTATTCCATCTAGGACTGTTGACCTATCCTGAGACTGAGAGTGGACGGATTGGGGTTTTCTTGTCTAGTGGACGTCACGTCGCTGACTTATCTTTCACCGAGAATATTTTAGGATGCGGCAAAGCGCAAATAAATAGATAAAATAATAGTAGCTATACCTATATATATTACTAATTAATAATACTAGTTATATTATTAATAATTATTATTTTATTATTAATAATAATGTAATAATTAGTAAATAACAAATATGATTAATTTTAAATTATTCACAATTTTGATAAGCCCACACAATCAATAATCTTAATTGCTAAATTAATTTAGAATTCTAACTCTTCTACTTCTCAACAAATAAACAGTACTTCCTCGTATGCCTACCATTTTTCCATTTCAATTGTCCTTCTAATATTTTTTTAGTTTTCAAATGTTTTGATATTTTGTACCTACACGTTCAAAGTAGTGTGTGCTACCGAGGTATTTAAAACTTTTTTTTGGTAAATAATAATAATTTTTATTAATTATTAAAGAGGGAAGTACATCCAAAAAAATATTTACAAAAGAAAATAAGAACTAAATAAATCTATCAATAAAGTCTAAAAAGATAATCCATTTAGACTTATTTTTGAAAGAAGATATCCTAATAAAGATTTGAAGAATGATCTCACGAGCTATATTCTTAATCAAAGAAATTTTTGCTTGAAAAATAGCTAGATTCCTAGCATACGAAATCTTATAAACAACTCATGCAATTATCATATGCATGATATCTTTTTCATCCTTTCTGAGATGATTCCTATGAGAAGTCCAGTTTTGAAATTGGTTCCAATAGTTGAGGGGGGGGGAGTAATACACATAAAGAGGTGATTAAAATCTTCAAGCTTAGTTGCACTAAGACCACAATAAATATCATTTGTGACACCCCCATCTACCCAATTTTTCTCTTATAAAAAATGCCTGTCTATAAATCAACCAACAAATGAATTTGTGTCTGGACAGGGTAGGGTGTTTCCAAAACTGATTGTGCCATGCTTTGTCATCACCTTTCCATTTAATAATATCATAAACACCGTGAGTCCTGTAAATTCCATCAGAGAACTCTCTATTATGATTGAAAATATGGAGGAGGGAATCCCTGAGTTGCATG
The DNA here is from genome assembly GCA_030549775.1 of Tamarix chinensis. Lineage (NCBI taxonomy): Eukaryota > Viridiplantae > Streptophyta > Magnoliopsida > Caryophyllales > Tamaricaceae > Tamarix > Tamarix chinensis. Next base: position 43,981,922 of record CM060182.1, read on the forward strand.
ATACGCCTGAAAATCCAAGATTGATTAGAATGACACTGCAGGTCAGTATTTAAAACTTTTAATAGTTTATTTTATTCAATCATTTCAGTTTTAACTAATATAAAAAAAAATAAAAACTATATTACAAGAATAAGTGAATTATCAAGAATTATTTTCTTCAAATTAAAGAACAGGTAGAGGTATGAATTTGACAAATTAACTATTTTTTTTATTACTTTTATATTACTTAAATTGAACAAATACTTTTAAAATATTTAAACCATATAAAGGCATATGTACGTGCGTGTATCTACAGTATATTAATTGTCAGAATGTTTGAAAACTCGAAATTTTAACAAAATAACCAATCAATTCTATTATAATTTATATTATTAAAACTATATAATATATAATTCTATAATAAATAACTTATGTCATTCTTTTGATTGATAATATTAGGATTAAGTTTCGTAAATATTTAGGTAAATTGTTTAAAATAATTCTGGCTAGATATTATGTGCTCAACCTATTCTTCTTCTCGTGAGCAATAAATATTTTCTCTATTGCATTGGATTTTTATAGGCAACAAACAATCTTGTGGCTAGTTTTAGGGCAGAAAAAATTAAGTATTATTTTACTCAATTTCATTTAAAAAAAATATCTTAACAACTTATATATTTACAAAGTAGTTAATAAATTTATTCTTAATATTTTAATTGTACCCGTGATTGAAAATCAATATACCAATTAATATATCGAAGAAGAAAGAGAAAATATTATTAGAAAAATAAAAAAATAATGTCATAATGTTATTATTTGTTTTCCTCTATAAATTAACACTCATATGAATATACATTTGATTTAAAAAATAATCTATAAACATCTTTCATCATCATTGTGTCAATTTTTCATAGCTTCGGTTACACTAAATATTTCACCACAATTACACAAATATTTAATTATACATCTAAGTATCTTTTACCATTAATTTTTTTAAAGTTTTCATCATTGATCTAATTCATGTACTTATCTTTCACTATAACTATACATGTATTTCACCATATATCTAAATAGCTTTTCCTACCGTTACACATATTTTTTACCACTAATTTTCTATTTTTTTAACATTTATTTAAGTATATCACTAGTCTTGTACATATTTTTTTACCATTGTTATACATATTATTTACCACTATATTTTGTGAAATTTTTTAACATTCATCTAAACATATCATTAGTCTTGTACATATATTTCACTACCACAATACAACAATTTTAAGTACTTTTTACTACTACTAAATATAATTTTTACCACTATTTTACTTTAATTTTTTAATATTGATCTAAGTATATATCATTAGTTATGTTCATATCTTTTACCACAATTATACATACATTTTATCATACATCTAAGTATCTTTTACCACTATTAAATATATTTTTCACCGCTATTTTATTTATAAAAAATTTATTTTTAGTCTAATTATATATCATCAATCATGTGTGTATTTTTTTTACCAACACTTCCCGTATATTTTATTACCATCTAAGTATCTTTTATCATTGTTTTTACTCACATTTTAATTATTCCATGATTTTTGCTCTATTATATTAATACTTCACCATAATTATATTTTACCAGCTCTATGAATAATTTTTTCATCACAACTACGCATATATATTACCAAAATTCTATGTATCATTTATCTTATTGCTGATAAAAAATTCTACAAACATCTCATTCTCTCAATCAAACTACACAATCTTAATGTTACTCTTAATGCTTTTGCTCTCTCTCCTTTGGCCAACTAATATTGGCTCTGTTTCTTCAACAACCCATCGTCTCTCACCATCTTCATGTGCAAGTTCTATGACAATGGGGGTTGAAAAGGCCAATTAATTGAAATAACCAAATACATGATAACGTTGGATTGATACGAATCACATAATTACCAAATAAATGCGATTCTCTCTATCTTCTTCCTGACTTCTCTGTTTTACTTTCTCTTTTATTTTATAGCAGAACATAATCTCACACAACTTCTTAGTTCTTACTAGAGGAACATGGAGATGATGACGGCATTTGGAACGGAACATAAAAAGAGACGCACTAGTGAGGTCAATGATAAAGGAGTCATTTAGGACAAAAAAACAATTGGGTGCTCATGCTCTTTGTTGCCTCGCGTTCCGCCGGGAGACCAAGTAGAAGGTATTCTATATTAGAAAATCCGTCAGAGAAGCGTCGTCCACCTTGTAGGGCATGGAATTTTGTTAGCTTAACCAGTAACTTAATCTCAGTCGTCGTGGTCTTGTTAGTTTTGGTAGCTTGACGTAGCACCTGTTTGCATGACTGTGCGGCATGCTGCACGGTATGATTTTCCTTTGTGCATGGTGCGACACAGAGGCATTGACTTACGAGCACTAAATAAAAGAACTCCACATAGAGTTTTCGATTGTTAGATATGTGTTTGCAAGCATTAAATAATAAAAACTTTCTTTATGAAATTCTCATACATTAAATAATGCTTGCAATTTATAGTATTTTAGCAATTTACACAATTATTAGAGATCTAACAAATTTATATTTAGTATTTTAATTATAATATTTATTGAAAGACAAAGAAAACAATAACAGCATAGAACATAATGAGAAAAAAATAAGATAAAAAAAAAATTAAGCTCTAACTTATTTAAAATAACTTTAATTTCACAACAAAAAAATTATACCCGAAAAGACTTCATTTTAGAAGGAGATGGAGTAATTACCAACTTCACCAAATTTAATTAAATGCTCCTACTAAGTTGATATTTTTAATCCATAATAAGAGTTTTTACTTAAAAAGAGGGCGGAGTTGGAAGAATATATTCCTTCCACGCCAACATCATTTGCAAGCATACGATGGGTATGGTTGAAATTTTAGTACTTCAAAATAACTATTATTAATTTGGATCATTAAAATAATGAAAATAAAAATAATACCAAACTTTTTCTTGGATTTTTATCTATAAACGGATATTTATATTGATATATTTTACACTAAAAAAAAATATGACACATTTGTATGTAATACGGACAACACATTAATCCACTAATAAGTCTGCTAAGATTGACCGCCGAAAGCCATGTCAATAGTTGGAGTCCTGTTCACTCCAACGCATTAATGTATCATGGTGCTTTATTTTTCATGGCGACATAGAAGCGGCTACAACATGGTTGGGTCTCCGTCGTTTTACAAAGATAGAAGCGGTGGAAGCTTGGAAATTTATTCCCGTGGAACAAATGAATACTATTATGTTCCAGCTTCCCCACAAGTATCTTTATTAATGCCAATATAGTCAAGCATGCACGACATAATAAACTAATAATCCTTGAAGTATTTCGTTCGATCATTACTGAAGGAGCAAAGAAAAAGGAAAGGAGACCTGATAACCAAAATAACATCATGGGTCATGGCAGACAAATTAGTAGGGAGTAGGGACACCGGCCGTCTACAGCAAGCCTGCCTGCCTGGTGTAGTAGTGTACACGGTATCATCACGCAAGTATTCATAGATTTTTTTGGGGGGGGGGGGTGGGGGAGACAAAAACCTTTCTTGATAACGTTTGCAAGCATTAAATAAATATTTGCAAGGCATAGTGCAATATACATTTTAATTTTCCTAATATGTTAGTATTATTTATTGATAGTTTTTACACCCAAACTCAAACTCAAATCTCTCTCTCTCTCTCTCTCTCTCTCTCTATATATATATATATATAAATAGGGTGAAGGTTCCATACAAACTATTTTTAAGATATATATATATATAGGAATCAATCTTAATCATTATATTAGTATTTAATCAATGGTCAAGATTTAGTAAATACCTAACCTAAATTTATTTTAATCTTGGCCCTTAAATCTTCTAAATCTAATGGTAATTAAAAGTTCATACGTTTGTATTTTAAATAATGGTTTGTAACTGAGCCTAAATCACGCAAGTATTTGTAGATTATTTGAGGGGGGGAGGGGACAAAAACCTTTCTTGATAACGTTTGCAAGCATTAAATAAATATTTGCAAGATATAGTGCAATATACATTATTATTTATTGATTGTTTTTACACCCAAACTCAAACTCAAATCTCTCTCTCTCTCTCGCTATATATATATATATATATATATATATATACTAATTTTATTTTTATTAATCGTTATGGTACAGTAAGTATAATACTTCATGTTATTATTGTTATCATATCATCATTACTATTACCATTATTATTATTATTATTATTATTATTATTATTGTTTTGTGTCATAATTTTCTATTACGTTGTATTATTATTAGTTTATATTATTGAATTATTAATAATAAAATAAAATTAGTATACTAATATAATATATTTTTTATAAATTTAACTTTAAATTTCGATTTCAAATTTGGGTCGATAGTAATTTATGTTTACACATATCATTCAAGTTTTAACAAAAATACATTAATTAACAACTAGGATAAATAAAGAGTGCAACTATAAAATTAATGATATGATATTACATTTAAAAATACTTTAATCATATTCCTAACATTATCAAATTTCAAGCAATCGAGGACGATATGAGATCAACGCGTTGTTTTGTGTTCCTAACATAAGCAATCATATTCGTAACATTATCAAATTACTAGTACTACTATTATTATTATTATTCTTGTTGTTGTTTTGTGTCATAATTTTTTATTACATTGTATTATTATTAGTTTATATTATTAAATTATTAATAAAAAATAAAATTAGTGTACTAATATAATATACTTTTTTGATAAATTTAGATTTTAATTTCGGTTTTGAATTTGGATTAGGAGCAATTTTACATTTACACATATCATTCAACTTTTAACAAAAATACACTAGGATAAATAAAGAGCACAACTATAAAATTAATAATATGATATTACATTTAAAAATACTTTAATTATACTCCTAATCCTATCAAATTTTAAGCAATCGTGATGTGAGATCAACATGGATATTGTCCATCCAAGTACACCTTATATGGCGCTCATGGTATATGAAATACTAAAAATATATATAATAAATGTAATAATGTTTTATACTAATATAATTTTTTTTATAAATTTAAATTTAAATTTCGATTTCAAATTTGGGTCATAATGTTTTAATTATTTTATTTTTAAGTTATAATAATTATAAATATAATTATATTATTATAATATAACAGCTATTCAAAAGAATTACTACTACATTTAGTTATTCAAAAGTTCACAAAATATCATAAAATTATATATATCTTATCACGAATAGTATAAAAGATCTAACAAAGAAATTCTATTGAATTTTTGGCCTAAGAGTCTTCCAACACATATATTTTCAATCTAAAAATAGAATATTCTTTTTAGAAATATATCACTAATTGCATGCTCCGTATACTTTGCCTTTTTTTTTTGTTCTTGAAATTATACTCTATGGTTGCCAAAATTTTGACCCTCCATATCAAATACCACATTTTTGTTTCTCTTCAACATTATTTTTTTATTTGGTCTTAAGACTTTGCTAAAAATATTTTCTCTTTCTCCATCAACATAAATAGGATTTTTTTCACAAAAAAAAAACTCAGATGTGAATTGATAACAATATATCTAACGTTATTTATATATTTTTAGACTACATTCATTTTTTTTAACATATCTCAAAAAAAGAAGAAGAAGAAGAAGATCTAAATAGATTTGAAATATCTAAAAAAAAAGATATATGATTTTACTAAAAAAATACAGAGCCAAACATATACGAAGCATCTAAAATAAATTCGGAATAGATCCAAGCATATCAACACAAACCAAACCAAATCCAACAAATTTCCGAGATAGATCGGAGCATATTTGTTACCTGTTAGAAGCTATTATAAAAAAGGGGAGCAAAATAGCATGTAATCTTTTTTTTTTCTAAAATTTGTTACCTGCTAGAAACTATTATTAATTCAAGAAAATTATAGAACCCAATTTTTATCCTCCCTCTTCCGTCTTTATGTGAATCAACTTAAGACGGAACTTTAGACTCTTTTTTTCCCAGATCTATGCTTGATTTTCAGGAAAAAAAAAAAGATGGGAGAAATGCAAGACCTAGAAATAAGGAGAAGGCTTTGGAGACCCAAAAAAAAAAGGGTTGTTGCATCAAATGTGCTGCGACATGGTCATTTATAATCCATGCATGTTTTTTTTTTTTTTGCCTGTTTAAAGTCTTGGGTAGCTTAGACTGATTTTTTTTAATAGAGTGCGGTTAAATACCATTAAAAAATGAGAAGTTTTTTTTCTTACTTCATTACTTGGTTTACCTTCTAAAAGAAAGTTTACAAAACTTCTAATGTTTATTTCTTGCAAACGAGATACTGTATAGTATATGGGTTTTGTTTACCTGAATGCTTTTTTTTATCATGTATGCATAAATATGTATTAATATCTTACTTATTAATTGTGCTTGATCCGTGACGATCGCATAAAAAATCAAAAGATCCATCAGTATTATAGCTATATAAATTCATTTAAAAAATATATTGACCGGCCTAAAATCTCTTAAGTTGAATATGAATGATGCTATTAAAAGTAAAAGGGAACATAAAATATAAGCAGTTAGATCACTCATATTGTTTTTTTCCTCTTAAAAAAAGGGAGGAAGAAAAATATAAGAAATGGTTAGAGGAAGAAGATGCAGAAAATGGATGGAGACCGATGGGTCTTTTATAGATTAGTCAAGCAAAAAAGGGAGAAAGAAAAGATACAATTTGCCTAATAATCTATTTTTCCGTACTACTTTATTCAATTTAAATATGATATGCTGATATTTTGTGTGATATTTTTAAACTAATATTACCCCATTTTTTATAGTACACCCCATTATGATCATTGGAAATAGTGCATTCAACATCCTTAACGTATCAAGTCAAAGATATCTAGAATAAAAAGTTACTTCCCTGGCACATCTAAGAGTTAGAAGAATTCATCATACTATTGCACCAAATGATAATGCAACAAAGGAAGAAAAGGCAACGGCAATAATATTTATTCACCATCATTTACATGAAAGCATGATAACCGTGTTGTAACACCCCCAAAATTCACTACTGAAAAATTTTATTTTATTAAAAGAAATAGCGGAAGCAAAATAACAAACTATGAATTTTGGAGATATTACCGCCACAATTAGTACCAGATCGATTCACTCATATCGTTCCAGTACCAAATACTAAGGCTAAAAAATAAAATATCAATTGCTAGAAATTTAAACCATTTTAAAATCAGAATAGCGCAAGTAAACATTCACAAGAATAAAATCCACTAGTGGTGGTTACAAGAACAAGGATTTCATTTAAACCAGATAGTAAAAGCAAAGGAAGGACCCTAAAAATTCGGATAATCCTTACGCTCTTTCCCGTTGCCCACTTGAGTAGCATCTGAAAATGGACCTACAAGGGACACTGCCCATTGAATAGGCAAGGGCCCCACGAATGGAACCCTTCAGTACTATGGTACTGAGTAACCCTTTAAAAATACACTTAAAAGTAGGCCCGCAATATAACACATGATACAAAGCTATATACATATATAACAAGATGTGTATATATAACATTCACATCAGATATCAATAGGTCGTAATGAACAATCGATACTTTTGGGCCTTAAGCCATGTCATAGTGCAAAATCAATACATGTGGGCCTTAAGTCATTAGTCCATCATTATTCAATCAACTCTCATAATTTATACCCATGTGAGTGCGGGAACCCCACTATTATAGCCGGTGGATCGGTCACTTATAGGGCAGAACGCACCTAACCACTATTATATGCCCGTGGATCGGTCTCTAGGGCAAAACGCTCTTGGCCACTATTATGCCGGTGGATCGGTCTGGCCCCGACTCTCATGGTGTTCCACTGTAATTACTTTGTGTCTTCGCCATATCTTATCGTTATTATATTAGGTTTATTGAGCTCTGGATCCCCCACTATTATAGCCAGTGGATCGGTCACTTATAGGGTAGAACGCACCTAACCACTATTATATGCCGGTGGATCGATCTCTAGGGCACCCCGGCACCTGGCCACTATTATGCCGGTGGATCGGTCTGGGCCCGACTCAATAGTCTTCCACTTTAAGTGATTAGTATCTTATTCGTATCTTATTCAAAAGTATTTCACCCTTGACATGCATGTTACCGACCTCTACTTCTATCCTCCCGAGAGGGCCCGCCCCATATCTTGAGACTTTTGTGCCTCTTATCACACCCCGACATTCATTCCCTCTTACATCTACTCATAACAGAAACCCAACTCCTAAATATGTGGGTCAAGGCCCATAACCTTACGACATTCAAATTCTCTCACTACCGCTCTCTAGGGTTCCCCTTGAAACCCAAATCGGACCTATATGGACCAACCTTTCTTTATCGTCCAATACCTCATCTCATTTAGTTTCAACCCAAATCCAATTACTCTATTCACTAACCATACATGTGACCGTAAACCCCTAGTTGGCCGCTCAAACCCTGACACCTTTCTTACGTAAGGATGATACCATGCAAACCCTAGAAACCTCCCATGTAAGAGTTGCATCACTCATTCATTTTGACCAAAATCTCCTTCTGTTCTTCCCCCATGGATCATGAGATATTAAGGTCAATATCGTGTCCCCTTAGTCAACTCACTTCCCATTTATTCCTTTTTATCCTTTCACCCCATATCATATTATGTCCTAGAGGATCACATCAGATAACATCGTACGCACAACATATATAATCATCATCCACATGCCGTAAGGAAGTCACACAAGCATACATCACTCAAAGTTGTACTACAACTGATTAATTATTAAGCATAAAGTACACAATACAGTATAACACATGGCACATGAGGCATATAACACACACATTGTTGTTCTTAGCCACGTTTGGGTTACCAAGTCATCTCCTACGCTTTTTAGTTCACCATTCACCCTTCATAATTGTTACCCTTAACATATTTTCCATTTTGGTTGGTTAGATTACCAAATTGCCCTTCTCCTTTGTTATAATTACTAAATTGCCCTTAAGTTGGATAAATTACCAAATTACCCTTCTTCATTATCGTGATTACCATTTTTCCCCTTTAGTTGGTTAAATAATTACCAATTTATCATTTAGTTGGTTAAATTACCAAATTGCCCTTCTTCATTATCATAATTACCGATTTGCCCCTTTAGTTGGTTAAGTTACCAAATTACCCTTTTCTACTAACATAATTATCTAATTGCCCTTCTATAATCATAATTTAATGACCAAATTATCCTTCTTCGTTATCATAATTACCGGTTTGCCCTTTAGTTGGTTAAATTACCAAATTATCCTTTTTCATTGTCATAATTACCATTTTACCCTTCTTAGTTATTATAATTACCATTTTACCCTTCCCTATTATTATAAATACCAATTTATCCTTCTCTATAATTATAATTATTAATTTACCCTTCTCCATAATTATAATTATTAATTTACCCTTCTCCATAATTATAGTTACTATATTGCCCTTCTCCATTATTAAAATTACCATAATGCCCTTTTATTGGTTAATATACCAAATCACCCTTCTCTATTATCATAATTATCAAGTTACCCCTTACTCCCAAGTTTGCCATAAATATCCTTCTAATCTACAAAATTACCTTTCTACCCCTTACTTCCAAATTACCATAATATCCTTTTATTTACAAAATTACCACAATACCCTTTTACTTATAAAATTACCGTAATACCCTTTTTGCTTTACAATTTACTATTTTTCCCTTTTACCTCCAAACTTACCATTTTTATCTTTTCTTACAAAATTACCATTTTGCCCTTCTTTTCCAAAATTACCATATTACCCTTTACTCCCAAAATTACCATAATATCCCTTTACTTATAAAATTAACATTTTGCCATTTTCTTATAAAATTACCATATTACCCCTTTACTTATAAAATTACCATTTTGCCATAAAATTACCATTTTACCCTTTTACTTAGAAAATTTATCATTTTACCCTCTTCTTCCAAATTTACCATCTTGTCCCCTTATTACACCATTTCTATTAGATTAACATTACTACATGGAATAATAATATTAATACTCCCTTAACAATATCCAACTCCACCAACTATTATATTTTAATACAATACTTATTAGCACCCACACATATTAGGCTATATTATTACACAAAAAATCTTACTAATATGCCCCTAGGGCTCACACTAATATTATTCATGCATAAATGGTCACAATAACACAATATGACATGGATAAGTACTTAACACTTTTATTAATAATCAAACTATTCCCTTAAGCAACATTTCCACACATGGCATATAAACTAACAAACTTTCTTCTTCTTCTTCTTCTTCTTCTTCTTCTTCTTCTTCTTCTTCTTCTTCTTCTTCTTCTTCCTCTTCTTTTTTTCAATCAATACAAGCAAATATATATATTATATTAAAGCACAAGTATCAAGTATAATAACATATTAAAAATTCTAATGTGCTAATATACATTTATCCATGCGTTTAAGTGAGGTTTAATGATTACCTTAATTCTCGCAAAAATTGAATCTTACCGGTATCCCGGTTAAATATTCAAGCTTTGATTAGCAAAATCAATACCTAAAATAATATCAATACTTATTATATTAGAAATAAGAAAATCAAAATATAAGACTTTATAAATTTTACTCAATGAAATAATTAATTTAAATATTATCATAACTTCAAATTATTAATAAAAATGGTCAATAAATGCAGCAACTCATCCTGCTTATGCAGCATGAGCTGCATGCAAAAATAAAAAGGGGGAGGCTCAAAGGTTGCATAGAGAAGAGGTGGAAGGGGTGTTTTTGGGTTGGGGTCTTTAGGCTAGAAAAGAGGGTAGGTGGGGGAGGATTTAGGGCAAGGGAATGGTGCAGGAGTGAAGAGGGGGTGTAGGCGGTTGTCGGGGATGGGTTCACGGCGGCCAAGGGCGGCGGTGGTGGCAAGGTGGCGAAGTGGGCTGCAGGAGGAGATCGGGCTGAGAAGGAAGGAAAAGAGAGGGGAAAATGGAGGGGTGAGGGGGTTGGTTTCGGGAAAAGAAGGTGTGGGGTGGTAGAGGAGGTTGCAGGGAGTTGAATGATGGGTTGGGTGGCAGTAGAGGCGACCGGACGGCGGCAAACGGTGGGGTTGCAGGTGGGCTGCTAAGAAGGGGGAAAATGGGGAGAGAAAGAAGAGGGGGAGAAAGGAGGAGCTACTGGGTGGCTTGAGTGGTGTTGTGGTGGTGCAGGGCCGGAGTAGAAAGGTGGAGAAGGTGGTTTAGGAGGTTGGTGAGGCAGTTGAGCCGGCGGAGGGCGGCGGCGGTGCAAAACAAAAGGGGAAAATATGGAGGGGAAGAAAAATGGAGGGAAGGGGATCAGGGCAGAAAGAAGGCTCGAAAAATATGGGGCAAGATGGCTGAAGAGGAGAAGAAAAAGAAGAGGGAGGGTAGGGGTGCAGCTGGCCGGCCGGTGGCAGCGTGTAGGGTGGCAGGGGAGGTGGTAGGGTGGTAGGGAGGGGAAGAAAAGATGGGGAAAGGGGAGGCCACGCGTGATGGGGGTGCATGGCCTGTTGGGTCTAAAATTGTGAAAAAAAAAGGACGGGAGAGAGAGAGGGAGAGAGGGAGGGTTGCAGTAGTGGTAGAAGGTGGCAGCGGGGAGGTGGTCGGCGTGCCCGAGGCGGCAAGCTGGCAACGGGGACAAGTCAAGGAGCTGTTGGGTCGGGGTGTAGAAGAAGGAAGAAGAAAGAAAGAAGGGGGTGCAGGCCGACGCAGGGGAAGAAAAAAAGGAAGTTGGGCCGACCCGATCCAAGGGAGAAAGGAAAAGAAAGAGGAGGGCAGGGGTTGGGTTGTGCCTGTGCGTGTGGGGGGAAGAATGGGCCAGTGGCCCAGACGCGCAAGGAGGGGAGGCCTGGTAGCCCGAAGCTAGGAAAAGAAAAAAGGAAAAAGAGAGGAATGAGGAAAAAGGAGAAGAAAAGGAAAAGGAAAATGAAAAAATAGGGGAAAATAATTTAATTTATAAAATAATAAAATGCAATATTTTTGATAAATTATTTAATTTAATAATTTAATTCAATATAATTTAATATATTGGTTCAAAAAGGATAATTTTAGTAAAATATTAGTTTGAAAATTATTTAAATAAAAATAATATGATAAAATAACAAAATATTTATTTTTGATTTATTAAATACTCCTATCCACATTTATATACTCAAAAATCCCTAACATAATTAAACTAAATAATTTTAAAAGTTAATTTATTTCAAATAAAAGCTATTTATTAAATTATAGATTTTATAAAATTTTAGGAGATTACACGTGTACTTATTAGAAGAAGATCCTAAAGAGTTATATGATAGTTTAACAGAGAGGTACAAACACTAAAATATGGTCCTTCTCTCAAAATCTTAATATGAATGGATCTTTTAAGATTTCAGGATTATACGATTATTAGTGACTCTAACTCAGTTATACATCGAATAATGTACCAAATGAAAATGTGTGGACAAGCATTCAATAATGAGCAAATGATAGAAAAAACACTATCTACCTTTCACTCATCAAATGTCTTATTACAATAGTAGTATGGACTAAGAAAATTTAAGAAGTAACCAGAACTTATAATTTTTTTACTTGTGGCCGAACAAACAATGAGTTATTGATGAAAAATCATAACTTAAGAACTACTGGTTCCACATTATTACATAAAGATAATCGTACATAGAAAGGGGGATGTGGATATTACAACAAGCGATGGCATGGTAACTATTGTGGTCGAGGTTGTGGCAAGGGTTGCCTTAATCACTATAATCGTGGAGGTATGGGTTTTAAAGATAATACAATTTTGAAACCACAAATATTAGGGGGTAGGAGAAATTTCCTACAAAGATTAAAAAAAATACTATGTTATAAACATGGCATGACTGGGCACAAGGATCACAATTGTAGAACTGCCAAACAATTGGTAGATTTATACTAAAGTTTCGTCAAGGATAAAGAGAATAACGTTGAAGTTGATTTCATTGATAATGCCACCACCTCTATGCGCACTCTGAAAAATGTTGATTATTTCATGGATGACACCGAGAACAGTGGTGAATTTGCTATAATGGAGAATGCTACCAATTAAGAGAATATTATCTCTTCTATCTTTTTGTTTCTCTTTTAATGTGTTGTATTTTGTTCTCCATTAGTATGTTGTAACATGAGAACATATCATTTTTATGTTTTTTTATAATACTTGTTTATGTTATCTTATAATTTATGTTATTAATGAATTTAAAGTTTGTTTTAATAATACCTAATAATTATTCTTTAATCTTGAAATTGAAGATACAAACATATCTATAAACCAATCCAATGGTAAAGAAAAATGTCTCATCGATTGTGCCACTGCACACCAATATAAGAAACAAAAAATATATATTTTTCAACTATGATATATTGATGGAAATGTAAACACCAAATCTAATGCTTCCAAGCTTGTAGATGGCTCCAGAAGAGGATGTGTGTCGCTCCTTAAGGGGATAAAATTAATAATTAATGATCCACTTTATTCAAGAAAATCTTGAAGAAATTTATTGAGTTTTAAATACATATGTCAAAATAGTTACCATATGGAAATCATGAATGGAAATGAAAAATAATGTTTGTGTATTATGATGCATTAATCTGGCAAGAAATTTACTCTTAAGAAAATGTCAAAATATTCCTTGGGATTATATTATACTAATATAAATCTAATTAAAATAAATATGGTTTCTAATAAGAAGTTAGAAGATAAGAAAACATTCACTTTACGACATCACCGTTTGAGTCACCCAAGCATAGGAATGACGAATAAAATTGTTGAATATTCAATCGGACACTCATTAAGGGACATTAAAGCTTTGAAGCCTTGTAATTTATCATGTGTTTCTTGTTCACTTGATAAATTAATTATAAGGCCCTCCATGAATAAGATTTTCATTAAATCCCCAAAGTTTTTAGGAAGAATACAAGGAGTCATTTACAAACCACTTGTCCATCCATGTGGGCAATTTTGATATTTTATGGTGCTAATTGCTAGATCAATATGTTGATCACATGTAAGTCTATTGTCCACTTAAAATGTGATATTCGCTACATTCCTGGCTAAAATCATTCGATTAAGAGCTTAGTTCCCGAATTATACAATAAAGAAGATAACACTTGATAATACTTATGAATTTACAACTCGAGTATTTAATGAGTATTATATGTTAATTGAGATTGACATGGAGCACCCAATGGCTCATGTTCATACATAAAATGGTCTTGATGAATTTTTGATTAAGCGATTGTAATTGATTGCTCGACCATTGTTAATGGGTTTAAAATTACCATCATTAGCTTGGAAACATGCAATATAACATGCGGTAAGTTTATTTAAAATTACCATAATAAATATTTCCTATTATAATTGGTATCTGATAGAGAACCAAATGTATTACACCTAAGAATATTTGGTTGCGTTGTGTACATTCCTATTGCTCTGCCACAAAGAATGAAAATGGGTCCACAAAGAAGGTTGTGAATTTTTATTAGCTTTGAATCCCCATCAATTATTAAGTATCTCAAACTGATTACTAGTGATATGGTCACAGCACAGTTCACTGATTATCATTTTAATGAAATGAAATAATATTCCTAGTTTTAGGGGGGACAAGAAGAAAGCGGACTCATATATAGAAGAGATTGCATGGAATGCAAAAAAATTAATTTATCTTGATCCACAATCAAACTTGTGTAAATAAGAAGTGCAAAAAATTATACATTTACAAGATGTAGCTAATCAATTGCTTGATGCATTCGCTGACATCAAGAAAATGATGAAGTCCATGTTCTAGCGATGAATGCTCCTATAAAAATTATAATTCCTACTAAACTTTTAGATAAGAATCCTACAAATGAAACTAAAGTATGTCGAAATTGTGGTAGATTATTTGGCTTAGAAGACTTAAGACCAAAAAGGATAAGAAAGCATGACAATATGTCAAATCATATCAAAACTATTCATTCCATTAAATAAAAAGATAATTATACATCAAAGGTTGAGGACAACACCTCAGATGCATGGTGATAGAAATACTAATACTCATGAGATATCAGTAAATTATATTTCCACCGAAGAATAATTTAATAGAAATGACACCATAATAGATGAAGTATTTGCTTATTCAATTGCATGTGAAATTATGTGAAATAAAAATGATCTTGAGCCAAGAATGATAAATGAATGTAGACAAAGATAAGATTGACTAAGTGGGAAAAGGCAATCTAAATAGAACTAAAACTCTTAGAAAAATGTGATGTATTTAGACACTCCATACACTAAGAGACACAAAGTTAGTAGGCTATAAGTAGGTGTTCGTGCACAAACGAAATGAGAAAAATAAAGGTTTAAGATATAAGGTTAGACTTGTAATCCAATATTTTTCTCATATGTATGTGAAAGATTACGAGGAAAGATACTCCCCAATCATTAATGCAATAACGTTGAGATTCTTAATTACTTTAGCTATTTTTCAAAGACTAGATATGTATTTTATAGATGTTGTGATCACATATCTATATGGATCGCTTGATACAGATGTCTAAATGAAAGTTCTTAAGGGACTTAAGCTATTTGAATCTCATAAATTGAAGCATTGAGAAATATTTTCCATAAAATTAAGAAAAACATTATATAGGTTAAAACAATTTAGACGTATGTGGCATAATCATCTTAATGAATATATTTTCAAAAGAGGATTTAAAAATAATCCAATTAGCACATGTTTTTTCATCAAACAATCTCATTTTGGATTTACCATTATTATATTATATTTTATGTTGATGACCTTAGTATCATTGGAACACATAACAAACTCAAAAGTATTGCAAGATATTTGATGAGAGAATTTGAGATGAATCATCTTGGAAAAATAAAGTTTTGTCTCGTTTTACAAGTCGATCACACGAATAATGGTATATTTATCTATCAATTAACATGCATTGAGAAGATTCTAAAGAGATTTTACATAGATAAAGCACACCCGCTCAACACTCTAATGTAGGGATGTAAACGGGACGGGTATACTCATACTCGTATCCGTACCCGATAAGAAAATCTATACCCGAATCCATATCCACTAACACATCCATATCTGTATCCGTTACCCGATAAATTATTCGTTTGTCCGTTAATGGATATTATCCCGCAGATAAATCCATTACCGGACGGATAAACACATTTAGAGTTAAGCCAAATGACAATTTTAACCTTAATTTATACTATATTTATTTTAAAATTAAGGGTAAAAAGATAATTATATATCGGATAAACGGGTACGGATATAGTTATGTCTCATACCCGTATCTGTACCCGAATCCAACGGGTATTTTTTTCCATCATCCATATCCGTTTAAATATCCGTCGGATAAAACCCATCGAATTTCGGATAAAATCTACCCTGTTTACATCCCTACTCCAATAGTGGTTTGATAGCTTAATATAAAGGATGATACATTATGTCCTCATAAAAACAATGAAAAAAATCCTTAGCCTTGAAGTACCATATTTAAGTGCAATTGGGGCATTAATGTATTTGGCCAACAATACACGCCTCGACATTACTTATTTTGTTAACTTATTGTCAAAACATAGTTCAGAATCAATAAGAAGGCATCAGAAGGGATTTAAACATTTGTTTTGCTGTTTCAGAGGTACACATGATCTTGAACTATTCTACCAAAGACATGCAAATGCTATTGTCATTGGATATGTAGATGCAAGATAATTATCAATTCCATATAAGGTAAAATCTCAATCTAATTATGTGTTTACATTTAGAAACAATGTAATATAGATCAAAAAAGCAAATTGTGATAGTCGCATCATCGAATAATGTGGTGTTAATTGCCCTTTATGAAGCTAGACGAAAATGAATATGGTTAAGATCAATGATTCAACACATACAAAATAAATATGGTATGAAAATAATCACGAATTATCCCACATTAATATACGAGGATAATACAACTTGTATCACTTAAGTAAAGGAAGGATGCATCAAATGAAATAGAACAAAGCATATAACTCTATAATTTTTCTCTACACATGATCTAGAGAAGAAACGAACGATTGACGTCCAATAACTTTAATTATCCGATAATCTGACTAACTTATTCACAAAATTCTTACTTCCTAGATGATTTTAAGAATTAGTACTATAGTTGAGGATGCATCATTAATGAGATGTATGTTAAATTGAGGAGAGTGTTTTGTACACTGCACTCTTTTTTCTTTCGTTCAGGTTTTTCTCCATTAGATTTTTTCTAACAATATTTTTGATGCAGTATATCTAAGTGTTAAAAAAAATATGACAAATAAACAATGGAAAGTGTTATAGGTACTTGGATAAATGTTCGCCTCAATAAGTATAATATACATTTAATGTATATATAGATACTTACTTTTCTTTTTAGATTTTCTAATCCGTATAATTTGTCAAATATACTACTATACAATATATAAAAATAACTAGCAAATAAATATAAATTTCAACCCAAAAATATGACTACAATATTTACAAATTCAAAAGTTCATAAAACATCACATTATTACATATATCTTATCATCCACATCTTTATTATTATATTGTTGTTTATCTAATACCGTAGTAGTATCTGCAGTTCTAGTACCCATTTCATGTTTTCTTTTACCAAGCCTGCCTACCTACCGTGATCCGTGAAGTCTTTTAAGGGTGACCCACCGAGATGATAGAATTTACTTTTATATCCTACTACTCGTTTAAAATCCTGCAATAATCTCTATCCAAATTAACATAAGTTTGTTGCAGATGTGTCTTGGGTTACCATTTATTACTACTCTTCAATAGTCCAATGATCCCAATCCCAATCCCATCCTCATACAAACTCTCGAAAAGAGACAAGAAAAGTTTCTATGGATAATGGAATCAAGAATCGACTAAACACTTTTCTACATGACAAGAGTAGCACTGGAATCGTAAGGCCCCTTTTCGTCCGCTCCTCAATAACATCAGAAAATGATCAAAATTCCGATCCCTTGCGGTCCTTGCATGGGAAATTAATAGGATTTTTTTTTTATCCTCACAGGATAACATCCTTGAAATATGAAACAAACAGTCAAATCAAAGGGCTTTAGATTTGGCGATGAGAATCATACTTTCAACAAATGCCTTTTTTTTTCTTTTTCTTTTTTGTATAGAAGTTCACTTCACATCGTCTTATTTGTGACAATAAAAATAAAAATAAAAATAATAAATAAATAAAGTCCAAACAACTGCTTGCATTTCCTTCATCTGTTTTTTCTCTTCCCTAACAGGAGATAATTGCTATATCTGTGCAAAATGTATACTACTTATTGCTATCAAGGAGCATTTTTCACTTCCTATGGATGCTATAAAAAAGGCCTAATGAATTAATGCAAAAATCAAACTATTAACCGACTAATTGATCATGATTTCTGTCCAAACCTGATTGAGCCACAACAACAGAAGGTGCAGGAAGTTAATCAGATCCGTCAGCATGTGGCGTTGGATTCTGTCTATTCTGTTGAGCTGTTTTGAGGTTCCTGAGCGGGTGATGATTGTTGCAGTTGGTTCTGAGTAGCTACAGGTTGGTTCTGGAGCTGATGTTGATGGAACATTTGCGAATACATGGGTTGTTCCTGTTGTCTGAAACCCATGGAATCAGGGGTTTGCTCTCCAACAGCAATCTTCAAGCGGCGGACTTCCTCTTTCAGAGTTATGTTTAGAGCTGCAATATTGCACAATATTCATCATGAGATATGAGTGGTTGCAGCAATAAAACAGGGACTGAAACAAAACAAGAGCCAACAGATACAAAAGGAGACAGGAGCCACGGGATCAACACAATAAAGCCATGTGCAGTATTTTTCCCTTTCTTTCCCTATCTAAAAGAGCGGATGGGATTACAGACAGATGGAAATGGTATGGCATATAAGCTAATGATCGATGTTTTACGTGTAAAGAAACAAACTTAAAATCACAGGACTTAATAGACGCCCTACTGTGACAATTCATAAAAAAGGAAACTCCTATCTAAATCTGAAGAATTTCATGCATCTATCGCATACATGTGTTGCCATAAATCTGATTGTATTAAATTGAGATCATCAAATGTTCAGGAGTTTCTCTTTCTGAAACAGCTTTGTAGCCAAAGGGAAAAAAAAAGAAAGACAATGACAGATTTGTTAGATGGATCTAACAGCTATTATTTAATGATGCTTTTCCCTAATATGGGAAAAAGGTAAACTGACGAGTGATGACATAACCATCTTGGTTCTCTCAGTCTAAGCATCAATAGCAGAGGCATTTTGCAGATGAAATGCAGCTTCTAATAACAACAGCCAAAAGGCAGATGGAATACAAGTTTGCAATCAAAAGAACGTGTAAAAGATCAAGGTGAACAAGATGCTGATTCTAGAACATAACGAAAATCATTAGAAGGTGGGAGTCATACTGTCACGGAGTTGTGCTTGCTTTTCCATGGACTCGAGACAGCACCTCAACTCATTGTTTTTGCTGGTCAGTGCAGCACAATCCCTCTACACATCAGAAGAGAAATCACCCAAATTAGCCATTGAACCTAAAGAAAAAGGTGGACACACTGATGCAGTCAACCCAGCAATCACCAACCTGTAATACGGTAAGGTGGGCAGATAATGATGTGGTTTTGGCCTGCAAGGTTTGAACCTTGTGCTCCAGATCTTGAATGTAGCGTACCCTTCTCTCCTTTGAACGAGCCGCTGATTGACGATTTGCCAAAATCCTAAAAAGCCAAAGATTAAGCAAATAAATAATTAGACACGAGCATTCATTTACAATCTCCACCGATCACGCACATAAAAACAATAAACGAAATTAAATGCATCACCTCTTTGCTCGTTTAGGATCAATCAATGCAATCTCAGCCAGCTTCTCATTAGCCATAATCCTCTTCAGTTCATCATCTTTAAACTCACCATTGCAGAACTCCAAGCTAATGTTACTTGAATTCCCATTTGCTCTGTTGTCCTCATTACTCCTGAGAGAGAGCTGACCCATACCAGTGCTAGGAGAAGGTGGAAGCTTAGGCAACTCATCAATAAATTGGAGCTTGCCCATGAATCCGCTATCCACAGAGACACTTCTGCAGTGTCTAGTGGATGGGGCAACATCACCTGATGCACTTCTTTTAAGCCCTTCCATCCTTCCATCAATGCAAGAACTAGGAGTCCACCGACCACTGTCACTCTTATTCAGGCTAGTTTCAGCTTCATTGTCACTACCTTTGCAACCACTTGTCTTCGTGTAGCCTGCCTGACTACCCATACCATCTCGGTTCTCGTTACAACAGTTCTCATCATTAGCATTTGCATGAGAATTAAATATTTCAATGCTATCCAAATCCATGTATGCAGAAAGAAAGTCATCCAAAGCGTCACCTTCTAGTTTTTTCCCTTTTAGTTCTTGAAGAATCCCATCACGACCCACGTTCCAACTTGGTTTGTTTTTCACCAACTGAGCAGGCTTATCAGACCCAGGAGATTCTCCACCAGACAGAGTCCGTTCTAACCCACAATGAATCCTAGCAGGCACAGGTGGAGGCGGCAGTGATGGTGGTTGTATTAAATTATCAAACCCAAATGGTATATCACTGAAAGACCTCCTATGCATTTTTCGGGAGGGATCATTGGTATGCCTTGCATTACCACCTCCAACGGGAGAAGATGGCGTCAACATCATTTTAGCATTTCCAGTCCCATCACTACTCTCCCTCGAAATATTAGGTGCCTCAACAGACATTGATCCTGAAGTAGTGTGCTGAAAGGCAGACGGGCATAATGGAGGTAGTGAATCAACGGAGAAAAACAACGGTTGAGATAAAGACCGAGAATGGGATGGTCTCCCGTCAATAATTTGAGAGCCCATTTGCTGGGTCGCTGGCCTAGCCACTTGGGTTTGAGAATGAGGTGAAATGGGTGGAATTTGAATCGGAGAAGGTGGCGTACGAACCCTTTTACTATTCTCAGAACCCAAATTTTGGTGATCCTGCCTCATTGGTGGACTGTTTTGAGGAACGTTCAACTGAGATATATCAGGGTCATTGCTCTGAAAAACTATCTGCCTAGGAATCGAAGATGGAGAGGAACCAAATAAGTTTCGAACCTGCTGAATCATATCTAATTACCCTTCTCTGTATCACCCACTTCAATTGAAACCCTTATCACATGACCCCAAATGCAAAACCCCAAGAATCACTAATTTTTTTCCTCTTACTCAACTCGCTTCACCCCAACAAAAAAAAAACATTAAGTCTAAGTTTAAGCCAACTCTAACATAGAAACTTAATAAGGACCTAAACAAACGAACTAAAAAGATTAAGAAGAACGATAATCAATCCAAACCCAATACAAATGAAGCGAAAATTCAGACTGAAAACACAACAAAATCAATTCAAAATCCAACGTTTACTTCAGTGGAACAAAAGAACAATAAAAAACATACCTTTCTGATATGAAGCGCCGAAGTTTATACTTGCCAAATGGGCATTACAGAGGGAAAACAAAACTGCGTTACTGGATCAAATTGGAGGGAGGGCTAACTTTCTTTCCCTTGTCTCCCCACCCTCCGGCTTTCTTTGTGCTGCGAAGTGAATACAGAGAGAAGACTAAAAAAATACAGCAGTGACAACTAACCCGGATTATACCTGACGCGTCGACTTCGTACTAGTAGCCTAGTAAGCCGTGATGTAGTAGTAGGAATTTATCATTTGAGCGACATTTGAATTTAGCGTGCATCTCACTTACATTCCGACCACATTTGTGTTTCGCAGTTTCGGACCCCTATCTTGTCAATCAAATGTTCCACAGTCGCCGCAATTTATACAGGCAAATGATACCGAAAAATATGGGCAAGAGGTTTCCTTTGTAGTTTGGCGCGATATAATTACGTTTGGCGAACATTTTTTACCGTACAAAAAATATTTGTATAGTAAATGATGTTTTTATCCTTTATCCTTTAAATTTTTTGTTTCTTTATTTTTTACCAACCTTTCTCACATTCCATCTTTTCTCTATCTCTCAAACCACCTGTGAGAAGAATTTTCAAGCAACAACAAGGTAAGTTTAATTTTTTATTTTTTATTTATAATTTATAATATATAATTATTTATAAATATAATTTTTTTTATTAATTAGATCTAGTAGATGTAAGTAAAAATTTTTTTTTAAGAAGATCGACAGATCTGCGGCAAAATCTATCGATTCTGCTGCTAGATTTCGACAAAATGGACCGAAGAGAGGGGTGAGTTTTGGCAAAACGAACCGAAGGGAGGCATGGCTTTCGACAAAATCAACCGAAGGCACGGTTGGGTTTCGGCTAATTTTGCCGATATGGGGGGCTTGCTTCGGCAAATCGTGCCGATTTCCTAGGATGAATTCGAGCGCCCATGTAGATCGTTTGTCGCTAGGGTTTCGGTTATAATAATAATTATATTTATTAATAATAATTTGTTAATTATAATTTATCTTAATAATATATTTTGATTATGGTTAATTGATTAATTTTAGAAAATATACTTTTATATTTATTATACTCTAATATTTGAATTAAATCTAGGTTTTCGTAAATTATCTTTCTATTATAGGATTTTGGTTATTTTTATGATGTAAAATTATATATAATAATTATAGTTTATTAATAATACTAATTGTACTCTAATATTCTAATTAAATATAGGTTTGGTAAATTATATCTTTATTCTATAGTTTTAGTTATTTGTAGGATATATAATTATATATATTAATTATGGTTTATTAATTATATTGATTATGCACTAATATTTTAACTAAATATAGGTTCGGTAAATTATCTCTCTATTGTAGGGTATTTGCTATTTTTTTGAAGTGTAATTATATATATTAATTATAATATATTAATTATGCTCTCATAATTTAATTAAATATAGGTTCGGTAAATTATCTCTCTATTGTAGGGTATTGGCTATATCTTTGATGTGTAATTATATGTATTAATTATGGTTTTTTAATTATATTAATTATGCTGTCATAATTTAATTAAAGATAGGTTCGCGTGTATTATCGCTAGGGTATCAGCTTAATGATTTTAATTTTAATTATAATTATATTTATTAATAATAATTTTTTAATTATAATTTATCTTAATAATATATTTTGATTATGGTTAATTGATTAATTTTAGAAAAATATATTTTTAGATTTATTATACTCTAGTATTTGAATTAAATATAGGTTTTAGTAAATTATCTTTCTATTATAGGATTTTGGTTATTTTTAGGATGTAAAATTATATATATTGAATATAATTTATTAATAATATTAATTTTACTCGAATATTCTAATGAAATATAGGTTTGGTAAATTATATCTCTATTCTATAGTTTTAGTTATTTGTAGGATATATAATTATGTATATTAATTATGGTTTATTAATTATATTGATTATGCACTAATATTTTAACTAAATATAGGTTCTGTAAATTATCTCTCTATTGTAGGGTATTGGCTATTTTTTGGATATATAATTATTTATATTAACTATATTTTATTAATTATAATAATTATGCTCTCATAATTTAATTAAATATAGGTTCGGTAAATTATCTCTCTATTCTAGGGTATTGGCTATATCTTTGAAGTGTAATTTGTATATATTAATTAAGGTTTATTAATGATATTTGTTAATTATATATTTTCATTATGGTTAAGTTGATTAAATTTGTTTATTATGTTTATAGATTTGTTAATACTTTGTTAATTATGTTATTGTATTATTTATATATAATTAGATGTTTATTAGATTTATTTATATTTTCATTAAATATGTTAAATATTGTTATGTGATGGGGATTATTGGTGGATGTTTTTAATTATATTGATAGGATAATAGGTTAGATTTGTTTAATATTTTTGTTAAATGTATTTATAATAGATAAAATATGTTTATATTTGAATTATATTTAATTATGTTGCTAATTTTTATGGAATATGTTTGGATAATTCTGGTTGGATTATTAAAAAAATAGATGAGGACATACCATAATTAAGTATACTTTAGTTGTTATATTATACAAAACTCCTACTAGTAAGTAATACAAATATTGTTGATATATTTAATTAATAAAGTAGATGATTAATGTAAGAGATTGTATTTGAGTTATATGGTTGGATATACAGATCTCTTTGGCTATCATAATATGGGTTGATATTTATTAATGATATTAATTTCATGTATGTAATTAGGTTTTATTTATGTTATCACGTATTACCTTCAATTCATATACATAATTAAAATTGACTTTATGCATTTACTATTGAAATTCAGATGAGTCGCAGACAAGACAAAGTAGTAGATATAACCGATGGTCGTCATGTGACTGCTTCTGCACGACGTAACAGAACTGCTACTGAGCTACCTTCGCCGATGGCTCGTTTGAGAAATTTCGGAAGGAGTATTACCAAAGGATTACGACAAGGTAAGAAATCTGGAGAACAAGAACCGGAAAAAGCATCAGAACAACAAGAATATGCAAAAGTTCCCGAAGAACCAAGGTCTAGTCAACAAGGTCATAAATTTCCATCATTTGCAGACTATGTAGGTCATCCATCATTTGTGGCTGATGTTGGCACTGCGGGGTTTGGAGGGTACGTAGGTTTGGGGGCAGGAGGTCCGGGGTTTGGAGTTTTAGGGGTTGGAGGTTCTAGGGTTGGAGATTCTGGGGTTGGAGGTTCTGGGTATGGAGGTTATGCGATTGGAGGTTTTAGGGTTGGAGGTTCTGGGTATGGAGGTTATGCGGTTGGAGGTTCAGGGTACGGAGGTTCCGAGTCAGGAGGTTTTCCATTATCTACAGAATATATAGATTTTCTTACCTCACCGGCGCAGCCTGCTATGGGAGCATCGTCATCGACTTATGTGCGTAATGATGATGATGATGATGAGGAGGAGGAGGAGGAGGAGGAGGATAGAGATCATCATGATAGGGATGCTGGTGATGTTGGTAATGCTGGTGATGCTAGTGAAGATGAAGAGAGTATACAATTAAAGGATGAATGGTACTTGCTTGGGCCATGTCCTGGAGGTTCAATAATTCCTGATTTGATTCCTAGCTTTGGCGGTCATGCAGCTTTAGATTTATGGTTAGGAAATGTAAGTTTAACATATTCATTATTTCTTAATTATTATTTTATATGTAATCAATCATATATATGCATTACATTTACTTATTGTATTGATCAGGATCGGGGTTGTCCCAAGATCCACACGAGGCAGGAGGTTTTAAGAAGTTTTCTAGGAAGCGTCAATAATAGGATGTTCGCTCTGATACGACGAACAGGATTATCACACCTTCCATCCTGCACATTTGAGCATGTGAACGTGCCACTTATTTCAGCATTTATTGAGCGATAGCAACAAGACACTAATAGCTTTCATATGCCATGGGGGGAGATGACAATCACTCTTTTAGATGTACATTTGTATATTAGGGCTACGAGTTGATGGTCATCCATTACATTTGGACATGACAGCGGACATGCGTGGGCAAATGATTGGTGCAATGGGTGCCTTATTTGGGATGGAGGAAATGCAAGTGAATGAATTCACTCGAAAGAGCGGACTTCCATTTAAATGGCTGCAAGAAGTATGTGAATCATACTGGTTAGGGGACGAGGAAAAAGCAATCGGGTATATATTATGGTTGACCGGCTTATCGTTGTTTGTCGATAAGACGGTTGATAAAGGTAATCCATACTTTATCATTTTTCTTCAAGATCTTAGCCGGGTTGAAGGTTATGCATGGGGTGCAGCCACACTTGCTTTTTTATATCGACAACTTGGTATGGCTTCTAGAGCCAACGCTGCTCAAATGTCTAGATGCATGACTCTATTACAGGTAATTTTATAATCAATATATATATATACATATATTACATACTCTATATTCATTATGATGGCTAACAATCGAATATTATGACAGACGTGGATATATGAATACTTTCCCGGGTTTGGAGTGGAAAGATCTAGGTATGATCCAGACCATCCTCGTTGTATGAGGTGGTCTTGTGGCTAGAAATTCGAAAATAAATTGGAGACGCTCGAGTACTTTCGGGCAAAGATTGATGTTATGTCTGCGTCAAAGGTATGCTAAAAACATTATTTGATCCTCCTATATTATGTTAGTGATATCCATATTTACTTGAATATTTTCGTGAAAGGTCAATTGGGATCTGTACAGAGTAGTTGATCCATATAGATATTGCTGTATGACATTCTATCACTGTTGTATACACTGTTTGGAGAAAGTTGAACCACATATGCCAGATAGCGTGACACGGCAATTTGGTTATACACAAGTCATCCCTGAGGAGCCCATCAAGCCAACTAGAAACTCATACAGAGGTCATTCCCTCAAGAAGTACAAAGTATACTATACACACATGATCGGCCAATGGTTCTTGAGGTATGAACATATTTTGGGCCCGGATGTTTGTGGACCAGCGGTTGAATACCCATGGGATGTGGCCGATGATTATATGGATTGGTATGTTCCGACGGAAGAATATTTGGCTGAACATGCGAACGATGATCATCATATACCAGCCGAAAAATGTCTGAACAAAGCACGTAAAACTATTCGTCGATTGTATTGGAGGGGAGAGCCAACTCCAAATTATGAGCAGTTGGTTACATGTATCGAAACCCTTGTGCGTGATTTAAGAGTTACTCCACATCGGCGTGGCCTTTTGTAATGAACTTGATGTATTACCGTATTGTTATGTAAAAACATTAAAATATGTTTGTTAAAATTAATACCAGCTGTCGTTTTTATTTTACCATTGATGTAAAAACATTAAAATATGTTTTTGAATTGACTATTTGTGTTCAAATTTCATCAATATGTAGTGAAGGAATAAGAGACACGGTAGATATGAGCTTCATAATAATGGCAATCGTGTTATTATGTGAGCTCACAAAATTTCAGTTTTCAAAAGTCAGCATTTAGCTAAGCATTAAAGGAAAAATAAGGAGGTCCAGTATTTTCCAACACGAATAAAGTGTTTTATTAATCAATAAATATCTTCCTGTCCTTATTCATTAACACCATGTCAAGTGTTTTATTATATATCCATAGTTTAGATCTTCGTGATAGAAATTATTATATATTTAATAAAATTAGCACGTACATATTATAAAGGATGTAAACACAAATAAATGAAGAAAAAATTACAACAATTCTACATTAAAGCTGAGTCCGAAGATAAAGGATGAGGGTCTTGTGTGTCATCATGTACCAATGCGCGCTATTGTTCGAATCTTGAAGAATATTGGATATTCCACGTTGAAACGCTGCTATCAAGATATCTATTCCAATTTGTATGTACCGGTGGGAGTGGAAAATTTTCTAAAAGATATACCTGTCGAAAAAAAATTATTATGTTAGCCATTCATATCATATTGAAATGGAAAAAATCTTCATTAAACTTAGTGCTCACTGATATGTAGTGACTCATGTCTTGCAAGAAAAATATAGTGACTTCATTTTCAGGACCTTGAATTCCATCCATAGCCACTAAAGGTAGGAATGAGCTGTATGCATTCAATGAGTAATATGCGAACAACACACAGTAACGGGTTGCAATGACATGACCAATATCAGGCATTTCCATCCAGTGTGCCATTGGAGCTGACCCTTCCCAGTGGGCAATAGTATTAAGAACTTGATCAACGCTTTCATATACGAACACATTCTTGTACAACTGTCGTCTCGCCAATATCTCGTGATATAAGTCGGTACGAATCTGAACCCACCGTTCTTCATCTCCTAGTATAATAGAAGTCAATGCTCTGAAACCACAATTCTCATCTCCTAAAACATTACACCAGCTACTAATATAAGGAACTATATGTCGATTCATCTGAATCACATATGGAAATTGAAATTGGCCTGATGACAGAAATGCCGATTGTCGTCCTCGACCCCAAC
The DNA here is from genome assembly GCA_030549775.1 of Tamarix chinensis. NCBI lineage: Eukaryota > Viridiplantae > Streptophyta > Magnoliopsida > Caryophyllales > Tamaricaceae > Tamarix > Tamarix chinensis. Next base: position 44,010,026 of record CM060182.1, read on the forward strand.
ATTGAGTTGATCTGGGACGACTACAAAATTGTTGTTCTGTATACTCCCAACTAGATTGCTCCCTTCTAGTGGAGTTCCTTGGCCGACCCCTGTGCTGCCGTACTGGTGGCTCGTGGAGAGGTGTTCTCTAGGGAACTGCAATATTAAATATCTCTCTAGCCAACTGATTCTGTATTTCTGGTGGCTGGCGCATAACAGATTCCATGGAAATATGGAGTAAGCGAGATACAACATCTAATGGTTCTTGGGGTCTCGGTGGAGTAATCGGTCCATCTATGTCAAGTTTCTTCCAAAATGGATGAATAGCCGACAGGGGGATTAACATGTAGTTATGAGTGTATGTTTTAATTTTATGCGTACATGGTATCCCGTGCGTACGACGCATGTAACATCCGCATAAATCATCATCCGTACGTACATGCTCAAGTCTCTAATACTCGTTGTTCACCAACTCCATTGCATATAAAGAAACATGGCCCCTCAAATTAGCATAAAGATCACTTGTAGCAAAATGAGGAGTGTTGAACCGAGACCTCTCCAGCGATGCTTTTATCTCATCATGTTGTAATTCGAGGAACGTGTGCATTTGTTTGTGCACTGTATTAAAGCTGCCCCGTGATGTCTCTAGGAATCTTTTTAAAGATCCATGAGCTCCTTCAACCCTGTTCATAACAAAAATTTAATTACTTAACTTTATCAATATAAAAGAAGCTAAATCAGCTATACTAAACAATAAAATATAAATCATACCTATTCGTTGTAAGTTGATGGATATGGAACACGTCACCAAAGAATGCAGCAACAATTTTATGTTTGTAGGGTTGTAGCCAATTCGTCTTTAGATACGAAATTAGGCTGGACATGCTTCTGTAATCTTCCTCCATTGACAACAGTCGTGCCTCGTATGTTTGTTCGTCCGTGGCATCTATCAAAATTTTCGATCGTGACATAAAACCACGTGCGAACGATGAACGACCATAGAGCTTCTTACACTTTTCCTCCACATTCTTATTCACATGAAATCTACATAATAAATGTTTTGAAGTAGGAAAAATATGTTCCACGGCTGAAATAAGAACAATTTCTCGGTCGGTAATAATGGTGGTTGGAAGCATATATGGATCCATTAATCTCTTTAATCTCTCAAGTACCCAGAAATAATTTTTCTCCTTCTCAGATGACATGTATGCACATGCAACGTTGAAATTCAATTGTGTTGGTGTTAGTCCGACAACTTCAAGTAAGGGCATTCCGTATCTATTTGTCTTATACGTGCAATCCATTTGCAAAACAAAAGGAAATGCATGTAAAATGCTAACAGATACGGGATGTGCAAACAAATGTTCACTTATTACCTTTAATTGGGGCTCACTTCGATGCCACTGAAAATAATGATTCTCAACTAACATACTCATAACATGCTATAACATTGTTTGACCGTCCATTTCTTCGGACCTAAGCTTCTGTCGAGCATTATAAATATGCATTCTCATACTTACATTACCTTCAAATTGTTTTTGAATAAGCGATATGATTTGCTGTGGCTTTACGTTATCTGTGATAAGTTCATCAACAAATTGAACTTCATTTCTGTCAACTTACCAAGAACAACATGGCCTTGGTCATAATTAGCCAATTCGTGATTGTGTGTCTCGTTCCTAACTACCATTTGCCATCCACCGTATTATTTTCAACACCAATAAAAAAAAAAGGATAATCGTTTTTTTAACAAGTATTACGTGCACCTTCGGTATCTGTTGGTCTAGTACAGACGTACGTACCACTTCGTTCACATCTTATCGAGACTCTACCCGCCCCTATACCATTTCCTTTTCTAGAACCTTTGATAATCAAAATCATCTTATGAGTTCTACCCATTTTTCTTAACCCATGTCACAAGTTCATCTCGATCCGAAAATATTTGATCCGTTACAAAAAATCTCTGATAATTTTCAGTCGTAAAAGATGTATTCTCCATGTCCTGAAAAAAAGAGTTTACCATAATAATATAATAACAAAAAACTATAAATTTCATGTAACTAATTTTGTCGCCACAATTTACAATACTTAAAAAATAATATTTTACCTCTTCGTTGAAGTTGTAATTAATATTAGGAGAATGCATTTGCATATCTTCTGCATATCCATAGCTTATCGGTATTGTAAATCTATCATCGTAATACGATGGGGTTCTGACCCCATCTTCGTAGTTCATCGGACTTCCGAACTTATCGTACCCTATCGAAGTTTCAAACTATTCGTAGTTTGAAGAACTTCCAAATTCATTATTCATTGTGAGTGTTTAACAAATATTGAAAAATTTTATCTCAACCTTCAACTAACAAAGTTTCTGTAGAATAGAAATATTGAATTGAAGAATACGAATGATAAGCTGTTCCTTTATATATAAGGATTCGAACAGAAACTATAATAATTATACACGCATCTGAAAAAAAAAATTTCATGTTCCTAACTTCACGAGAACCACATACCATACTATAATAATTTCTTTTACAAAGATATGCAACGGTATATTTATTCTACGAACTATCTTACAATACTATCAGTGTTGTAGAAGCCACAAATATTTCCTATCCCCACCAGCATATGTTTCATTGTATATGATTCCACTACTATCGGCCAAACTTGCCGAAACATCAACAACAAGATCAATTGCCATATGATTCATTGTCAAGCAAATATTTTTTTGTCAGAAGTACCCATTATTTTACTATTTCAAATCTTTTCGAATCAGATGATAGTATACAGTTTTTGTTATTTGGAAAAAAAAAATTTACTCCATGGAAAACATATTTTGTCCTAACCTCCATGTATAAATTTAATTCAATAAGTTTTAAAATACTAAAATAATAAATCATATATTACTGATTTAAAAATATTCATTAGTATAGATAATTTATATATTTTAGATATATTTATAATAGATATTGATTAAATTTATTTTTATTTTCAAATAATTTAAATTAGTTAAGATTTAACATCGGTATTTTTAACCGATGGGAAGGTAACAAATTTTATCGATACAATTTTATTTAAATGCTACTTTTGAAAAACACAAAATTTTTAACATAAAATTTATATATAATATAGATCTAGATCATGACATTTTTGTTAATTATAGAAAAAAATAATATTATAAAATTTTATTACATCATTTACAATTTAAAAAAAAAAGTAGTTCGGCAATTATTGCCGATATATAGAAATTATTGAGGATGGAGGCAAATATTCATGATGGAGATGAAACAAAGAGGTGGGAGAAGGTCGGCAATTATTGCCGATTTATGTTATGTTCGGCAATCTTTGCCGAAGATATGGGGTCATTAATTTTTTTTAATATTTTTTTTTCTTCCTATAATATGCATAAATTTATAAGTTTAATTAAAGTTATTTAATGAATTTTTTTATTTGATTGTAAATATGTTAATTTATATTTTTGTACAAAATATTTATATTATACATCTAGATTATGAATTTTTTAAATTATAAATAAAAATTATCTCAAAATTGCGGAAAGAAAAAAAATTGGGGTGATAAGTATCGGCAATTATTGCTGACATATGGAAATTATTGAGGATGGTGGCAATTATTCATGATGGAGATGAAACAAAGAGGTGGGGGAGGATCGGCAATTATTGCCGATTTATATTATATTTGGCAATCTTTGCCGAAGATGTGGGGTAATTAATTTTTTTTTAAATATTTTTTTCTCTTCCTATAATATGCATAAATTTATGAGTTTAATTAAAGCTATTTAATGAATTTTTTTATTTGATTGTAAATATGTTAATTTATATTTTTGTACAAAATATTTATATTATGCATCTAGATTATGAATTTTTTAAATTATAAATAAAAATTATTTCAAAATTGCTGAAAGAAAAAAAAAATTGGGGTGATAGGCATCTGCAATTATTGCCGATATAGAAATTATTGAGGATGGATGCAACTATTCATGATGGAGATGAAACAAAGAGGTGGGGGAGGGTCGGCAATTATTGCCGATTTATATTATGTTCGACAATCTTTGCCGAAGATATGGGGTAATTAATTTTTTTTTTAATATTTTTTTTTCTCTTCCTATAATATGTATAAATTTATAAGTTTAATTAAAGTTATTTATTAAATTTTTTTATGTGATTGTAAACATGTTAATTTAAATTTTTGTACAAAATATAAATTCTTTAAATTATAAATAATAATTATTTCAAAATTGTCGGAGGAAAAAATGGGGATGATACACATCGACAATTATTGCCGATGATCTAGGTAATATTCGGCTGAAAATGCCGAACCACATTAATAAATATATAAGTTATATATATTTTTTAATTGTAAATATGTTAATTTAAATGTTTGTATATAATATTTATATAAATTCTGAATTTTTTTTAATTATAAATAAAAATTATTTACAAACTTTTCGGCCGAAATCGTAAAAAAAAAGGGGGAATCGGCAATTATTGCCGAATGTCAAGCTTTCTTTCGGCTAAAATCGCCAAGCACAATGTGTTTTTTCGGTAAATTTTACCGATGCTGGGGGAGTTGCTTCGACAAAAATTACCGATGTTAAGGTTAGTTTCGGAAATTGTTTTCCGCCGAGTAAAAACCTGTTTTCTATATAACAATACCCTATAATTAACTTATAAATCGCTGGATTAATAAGCTAGATTTTAAAAAAATTAATATCAATCTCTTCATTTCGAAATAAATAATCTATAAATATTGAAAACACAGGTTAAAAAATATTAAAATTTAGGAGGAATAATGTTCAAAATGATTAGAATATCCATATTAAAATTTAAACAACTTTATTATTGTGAAATACATTAATGAGGTGGAGAGAGGGTAGATTAAAAAATATAACATTAATTTTTTAATTATTTTATTAAAAAGCATTATATTATGAAACTAAATTAGAAAAATTATAAGTCATCTATTGCAAAATGGAGAGATTATGTTATTTTATTGAATATACTCTTAAAATTATGAATAAATATTTATTTTTTACAAAATAATATTAATTTGCAAATGCACAACAAAAATACATGTTGCTTGATATTATTAAATATCATATATAGTATTTATTTATTAAGCATAATTCTTATGACTATGTTTAACGTTTTTTCAAAAAATAACTATTCATTAGTATATAAACTAAAATTTGACAAGTTCGAAAAAGTAATTTTTAGTGTCTTGTAAGCTACCTCATACTTTTCAAATTTTAGTCCAATAAATATTTTTTCACATAATATTATTATCATTATGAATATTACTTTTAATATCATATAATATCTTTTATTCAGTTCAACATCTAGTCGTATCAAAAGTTCCTTAGAAACTCAATTACCTTATTGGCTTTAGCTATTAATAATGGTTTTATCAATTTACAGGCCACATTTCAATTGTTGACCATCTCATTAGCTTACAACTTATCTAATTTTATCAAATATAATTTGAATTAATAAATTTTCAAGTCCTTAAATTAATTTAATGGATATTAATTCTCAGATTTTATATTTCCTTTGTTTACAAATAAGTATCATGTTAATAATTTAATTTCATTTATAAATGAGTGTCATATGCCTTTACACAGTGAATTTTGAATATTTTTTCTTACTTTATTCTTTGGTAGTAGTTATTCTATGATTTTACATCAAGCTTTATGTAATAATTATTTGCAACAATATTTATTTTATACACGGATGATTTAGTTATTTGAATTTTCATTTTTTAATTCATGTGTGTCAAAAGATAAAATGATAATTATTTGTGAACAAATTGAGTAATATTAACTAAAGACTATTCTATATCAAATTATTTTGATGTGGGAACATACCCCACAACTAGAGGGCAACCTAAAATTTTTCCTACTAAGTATCATACAAGATGGATAAGTGATCTTATGCGAGAGATACAAGATCTTACGGAAGTAACAACGTGCCCTACAAATAAATGGGTGATATACCTTAGAAAAGGGATATTATGCCCTATAGAAGGACATCATACCTTAGAGCCAAGCTTTCTTAAGGAAGATTTAGTTAGTTAATTTTTATTTATTTATTTATTAAGTTAATTTATCTTATGGTGGAATTTAAATTCTAATAAAACATGTTCTCTTTATAAGTTCTTTTCTATATAGTCAATTCTATGTGAGTGATAATTTATCAACTATTTATACCCTTTCTTTGTGGGCTTGTATAGATATATCTAGTAAAGTTTACTATATGTTTTTTCATTCGAGATTATTTTAGGGTTATTTGTGTAAACCTTTCAAACCTAGTTTGAGGAATTAATTTGTGTATTTCATCATTCATATTCTCTAGTTTAGATACCATTCATCATTACCTTAAAACCCTACTATTCATCCATCATCATAAAATCACATGAAACAAAGTATTTATGAAACCATCCATTTTATCACACGTCAAGTTGGTATCAGGGCACACATTTGAAGCTACTCTAAGAACTTGATAACATCGATTAGAGATTTATTTAAGAATCAGCATGAATAATCTTAAACAATCACCCATAAATATTAATCAAGAGATTCAACAAACGCCTTAAGATAGTATAGAAACGTTGCAAGAATGGAGGGAAGACAAAAAAACAAAAAAGAATACTATTCAAGAATGTGAAAAGAATTTTGAGAGTAAGTTCCCAAAAGAAAAGGAAATTGAGGAAGAAGTTGAATAGAAGAAGGAGATTAAAGAGGCTACGGAAAATACAGACGAGAGTTTGGAGCCCCATGATTGAATTATTGTTGATAAAGAAAAGTTTGTTTCTCACACTTTGATCATGAGAGATTTAAAACAAGCGGGGGACACAACACCAAAAAACTAAAGTTAGAAAGAATTTTGTGTTGATGAAGAATTTGACTTATAGCTTATAAAGTGGAGCATATAAACCTTTGTATCTACCTAATTTGGTAGTTGAAATATATGAAAAGTACTAAATAACACTAAAAGATATATAAACTTCTTTTTTAATACATTTTTCTTACGACTGCCCACGAACACTTGTTAATATTACTATAAGTACAAAAAATAAACATTTAATATTTGAAATGAACAATTTTTTTTCTACAATTGATACAATGATTGTACTAGTTTAGCTAAGAAATTAAAGTCTTAGCAAGTGTCTCAATAGACAAGCCATTTTTAATATTCCAAATCAATTAATGTCCATAAATAGTTTTTAGTGTTACTAAAAGTAATAATAAAACTAACATTTAAAGGATCATTAAGCCATATTTTCATGGTTTGTATTTAGCTATAAATATGTTGCCATTTGACTTCGATATTAGGTGTACCAAGGCATTGTTGAGGCAATGAATGCTAAGCCATGTAAGGAGGCACACCAAGAATTACAAGGAGGAAAGTGTTTGAGCAGAAAACCATGCCCATATACTGCCTCTGAGAGAGTTTGGAAAAGGTTATTGCATCGCTTGGGACTATTGAAACCCCGCTAGATTCATATTCGAGGTTTGTGCATAGTCCAATGGTCTTGCAATATTATCTTGTTAAAATGTAATTGAAGAGGATAAGAGTCCGTGCAAGATTGGTCGGGAGAATCTAATTATTATCCCCATGCACCATTTGACAATCAAGGGCACATGTTATTTGTCATGGTAATAGGGAGGGCGATACTATGCACCAGGGACTTGACACTAATTAGACATGTAATACCCTAAAATTTTATCTAATTTTAATCCCAATCAAATAATATTTTTAAAATTCTAATTTTGAGGTCATCTATATTTTTTTTATCCTAACCCTGGCCTTGGATAATTGATATACTATATTTTAGATTAATTTCCTATATTTTAAACCTTGAACGTAATCCTAATCCTTTTTTTTGCTTTGCCTTTTCCTCTTCTTTTTTCTTTCCCCCCTTTTCTTTTCCTTTTTTTATTTTTTTTCCTTTCTTCTTCTTTTATTTCTTTCCCTTTCCCCGACCTACGACATGTTCCTTTTCTACTTTTTCCTTTCCCTTTCTCCTTTCCCTGTTCGGATCAAACACACCCTAACCCCTCCCCTATCGTCCTTCTCCCTTCCTTTCCTAGCCATACACCGTGCACGCCAACTCCCTTTACACAACCCCTTCACCCTTCGCAACCCTTGCACACATCCCCCTTACCACACCAACCATGACATCCCTAGTCACACCTTCTCCATTCTCCTCTTTCTTTCCCTATCTCCATAAGTTTTCTTTCCCTTCCCCAGCCATGAGCACTCGCACGCATAAATGCACACGTACACACACATGCATTCCCTTCTCTCTTTTCCCTTATATTTCCTTCCCCTAGTGACAAAAAACACTCTACCATTCTTCCCTTCTATGCCCCTACTCTATTTTTCTGCCACTCGTCATCGCCCAACCTTCCTTCTTCCTCTTCCCTGCCCTATTGTTGTCATCACATCCCTCATCTACCTTTTCCTATTTCTTTCCCTTTCTCCTATTGAGAAACCACTTCAACCACCATCTACCTTTCTACTTCGTCACTGCCGGTCACCATCACCATGTAACACCCCCAAATTTCACTACTGAAAAATTTCGTTAATTAAAAAGGAAATTAGCGGAAGCAAATAAATAAAACGTGAACTTTGGGAGTATTACCGCCACACTTAGTACTAGACCGGTTCACTCATACCGTTCCAGTACTAAGTGCTAAGGCTAAAGGAAAATGAAATACAACTTGCAAGAAATTCAACATACTTAAATCAGGGTAGCGTATCAAATCATTTACCAGAATAAAATCCACCAATGGTGGTTACAGTAATAACATATACATTTAAAACCAAGAATTTAAATGAGAAGGAGAAAAGGCCTAATGGTACCGGATAATTCCTTACTCTCTTTCCCCGAGTCCACTTGAGTAGCACCTGAAAATACCTGCAAGGGCACTGCCCATTGAATAGGCAGGGGCCCCAAAAGGGAATCCCTTCAGTACTATGGTACAGAGTAACCCTTTAATACCACACTTAAAGACAGGCCCGCAATGCAACACATAGTGCAACTATATACATATGTAAACTGAGGTGCATACATAACAATCACACATAACACAAGTTATAATTCACGATCAATATCTTTGGGCCTTAAGCCATGTCATAGTATAAAATCCATACATTCGGGCCTTAAGCCATTATTCCATCACCATTCAATCAGTATCATAGTTTATATCCATGTGAGTGCGAGAACTCCACTATTATAGCCGGTGGACCGGAAAGTATACATTTAGGGCAGAACGCCTCTGACCACAATTATTGCCGGTGGACCGGAAGATAAACACACAGGGCAGAATGCCTCTGACCATTATTATTTGCCGGTGGACCGGTCTGGCCCCGACTCACATGGTGTTCCACTATAAGTGATTAGTATTTTTCCATAACTTTATTCATATACAATACTGGTTTTATTGAGCTCGGGACCCCCACTATTATTGCCGGTGGACCGGAATATACATAAAATCATCATCCAGGGCACAACGCTCCTGGCCACTATTATATCCGGTGGACCGGAATATATAAAGAATCATCATCCAGGGTACAACGCTCCTGGCCACTATTATAATCGGTGGACCGGTACTCAATATCATAATCATCTGGGCCTGGCTCATTAATATTCCACTTTCAATAATAGTATATTTCCTTTCTTTAATCAGCACATCAATCATATTTATTTGCGTCGAACGGGAGATCAATAACTCGGGATACAAAGGTACACCGGTCGTACCGGTGCATATCAGCTACTCAGTACCCTTCAACCACGAACCCAAGGACGCAAAGGTACCCTGGTCGTACTGGTGCATAAAGCTAACTCAGTACCCTACCGACAAGGACACCTAATCCATAAGTATGCATACCCCCTAACTAGGTCCATAGAGCTAGAAAGAGTAAGATATAGGGCTTGGCTGGGGCACAAAGGCACACCAGCAAATACCAGAATAATCGTGGACTAAACCACGTCCTTAGGGTAGCGACCCCTAAGGAGTCACCATTCCCGATCTCGAGGTCTTTCACTTTAAGTAATAGTGTCTTAATTAAAGTGATCACGAAAAGCACAATAATCGGATACTTATTCACTTTCCATCGTTCTGATATCATTAATCATTTCTTATTTAGATGGTTATCCAGGGTATCACAGAGAAAACCATTAAGGCCATACTAATTATCAAATACTCTTACTTGGCTAATCAGCATTATTGAATCATAGTATAATGTTCCACAATCTCAAAGACATGTTAGGTACAAATTACTCATTTACTCCTTACTTATATAATTGCTAAGTATTCCTTCCTTACTTGACAATTTACTCCATTACCCTTTAGGTTGCATAATTACCAAATTACCCCTTGTCCAATTTAGATTACCAAATTGTCTCCTACACTTTTTAGATCACCATTTACCCCTCATAATTATTAACCTTAACATATTTACCTTTTTGGTTGGTCAAATTACCAAATTGCCCTTCTCCTTTGTTATAATTACTAAATTGCCCTTGAGTTGGATAATTTACCAAGTTACCCTCCTTTATTATCATAGTCACCATTTTACCTCTTTAGTTGGTTAAATAATTACTAATTTACCCTTTAGTTGACTAAATTACCAAATTGCCCCTTTAGTTGGATAAATTACTAAATTGCCCTTCTCCTTTATCATAATTATCATTTTACCCCTCTCAATTATTTTAATTGCCATTTTACCCTTTTTAATTATCATAAATCCCAAATTACCCTTCTTCATAATTACAAATATTAATTTACCCTTATTCATAATTATAATTATTATATTTCCCTTCTCCATTATTAAAATTACCATAATGCCCTTTAATTAGTTAATTTACCAAATTACCCTTCTCTAGTATCATACTTATCCAATTGCTCCTTTTTTTATCATAATTTAATTTCCAAATTATCTTTCGTCGTTATCATAATTACTAAGTTACACCTTACTCCCAAAGTACCATAATACCCTTTTATTTACAGAATTACCACAATACCCTTTTACTTATAAAGTTACCACAACACCCCTTTTACTTTACAAATTACTATTTTACCCTTTCACATCCAAAATTACCATATTTATCTTTCTTTACAAAATTACCATTTTGCCCTTCTTTTCTAAAATTACCATATTACCCCTTTACTTATAAATTACCATTTCGCCATTCACTTATACAATTACCATATTACCACTTACTTATGAAATTACTATTTTGCCCCTCTACTTCCAAAATTTGCCATAATGTCCATTTACTTGAAAAATTACCATAATGCCCTCCTTCATCCAAAATTACTATTTTACCCCTACTTCCAAAATTACCATTCTTACCACTTACTTATAAAATTACTATATTGCCCCTTGACTCCAAAATTACCATTTTACCCTTTTCTCCAAAAATTACCATAATACCCTTCTTTCTCACAACTTACAATTTTATCCTTTTACTTATAAATTATCATTTAACCCCTTTATTTTTAAATTACCAAATTACCCTTTTACTTATAAAATACCGAAATACCCTTTTCACTTATAAAATTTCCACTCAACCCCTTTATTCACCATTTTTATGAATTTACCATCACTACATAAAATAATGATATTAGTACTTCATTCTTATCATTTAAGCCCACCAACTTGTCATTATTCAACATAATACTCATTAGCAACTACATACATTAGATCACATACTTCATAAGCATAATTACTAAAATACCCTTAGACAATAATATCATTCATGCATTAGCAACATAATACATCATAAACAAGCATTTAACATTTCCATCAATAATCCAACTTCTTCCTTAATTATCATACCTACACATGGCACAAAGGTTATCATACTTTTCCTTTTTATCAAGCAATATAAGCAACCATATATATATATATATATATATATCATGCTAAGCACACAAACCATGCAAAAAATCATACTAAATCCTTAATGTGCTAGCATACGTTTTTCCATGTATTTAAGGGAGGATTAACGGTTACCTTAATCCTGCAAAATATCAAATCTTACCGGTATCCCGGTTAAAGATTTAAGCTTTAATTAGCAATTCAACACCTAAAATAATAACATCCATCATCATTATGTTAGAAATAAGAATCCAAGCATAAAACTTTATAAAATTTAATTAATGAACACTTAACTTAAACTACTATTATACCTTAAAAATTAGCCAAACAAATTCTAAAATGAAGGGGGAGCTCACGCTGCATGAACAGCGTGAGTCTCATGAAAAATGGGAGAAGAAAAGGGGCTCGAAGAGGGGGTAAGATAGAAGGGAGGAGATGGCTTGATTTAGGGACTTTAGGCTAGAAAAGAAGGTAGTTGGGGGAGGTTTCAAGGCAAGGGAATGGTGCAGGAGTGAAGAGGGGGTGTAGGTGGAGGCTAAGGGTGGTTTCACGGCGGCATATGGCAGCGGAGACGGCGGCAGCAAGGCGGCGAAGTTGGTTGTCGAGATGGGTCAAGGTGGAGGGGCTGAGAAGGAAGGAAAAGATGAGGGAAAAATAAAGAGGATCAAGGGCTGTTTTCGGCCAACTGATGCATGGCGGTGGTAGAGGGGGTTGCAGGGTGTCGAATGGTGGGTCGGGTGGCGGCAGAGGTGGTCGGACGGCGGCGGAATTGGCGGTTGCAGGTGGCTCAGCGGTAAGGGGAAAAAAGGGGAGAAAAGGAAGAGGTGGAGAAGGGAGGAAGTGCAGGGGCTCGAGGGAGCTTGGGGGGTCTCGTGGTGGCGCAGGGTGGTAATAGGTGGTGGCAGAAGGCGGCGCAGGGGCTGGGTGCGGCGGTGCAAGCGGCGGCGGGTGGCGGTGATAAAAAATCGAGGAAGAAATAGGAGGGAGGAGAAAAGAGAGAAGAGGCTCGGGAAGGAAGGAAAGGCCTCGAAAATATGGGGAATGAAGGGCTGGGGAGATGAAGAAAAAGAAGAGGGAGAAGAGAGGGGCAGTGGCCGGTCGGCGAGAGGACGAAGGGTGGGAGGCAGTGGTCGGTTGGCAGGGGAAAGAGAGGGAAGAAGAAGGAAAGGGAGAGAGGCACGTGAGTGTGGTCCAGGGGCCGGTTTGGCTCGAAAAGGAAAGGAAAATGATGGGGGAAGAGAGAGAGGGAGAGGGAGGTAGGTGGTGATGGCAGGTGGCGGCAGTTGTAGGCTGCCTGACGCTCGACTATGGCAGAACTGGTGGTCGGGCGTGGGAGAAGGAAGAAAGGGAGGGGAGGTGCACGAACGGCTGGACCGGTGCAGGAAAAGAAGGGAGCCGGCCGGTCCAGGGGGAAAAAAAGAAGGTTGGGCGGCTGGCTGTGCGCGGGAGAAGGAGGGGCTGGGGGAAGGGAACGAGCCTGGCCCAAGCACGCAGGGGAGGCTGGCCTGTCCGGGCGGCCCAAGGGAGGGAGAAAAGGGTAAAAGAAGAGAAGGAAAGGAAAAAAAAAGGAAAAGGGTAAAATGGGAAATGGGAAAAATAGGGAAAATAAAGTAAATTAATTTATAAAATCATAAAATGTAATATTCTTGATAAATTATTTAATTTAATAATTTAATTCATTATAATCTAATATATTAGTTTAAAAAGGATAAAGTTGGTAAAATATTAGTTTGAAAAATTATCTAAATAAAATAATATGATAAATAGCAAAATATTTATTTTTAATTTATTAAAGACTCTTATCCAGATTTACATACTCTAAAATCCACAAAATAATTAAAATAAATAATTTTAAAAGCTAGTTTTATTTCAAATAAAAGTTATTTATTAAAATATAGGTTTTCGAAATTTTTGGGTATTACACACCACCACTGCCGAGCCCTTCTCCTCCTTCTTCCCTTCTTATTTTTCCCTCTCTACTATCAACCACAAGCACCAACCTCTCACTTTCTTCTCCTTTTCTTTTCTCTCTCTACCAAAGCCATTAGCCCCCAAGCACCGCCAACCACTCAACCTCTATGTTATCGTCCACCAAGCACCACCAACCAATCAGTACCAACCTCCATCAATCCCAACACCACCATACCACCACCTTAACCACCAACCATCACCATCACCACCTTAATCGCCACCCTTCACCACTCTAAGACACCAACAGTAGTCTTGCCCTCTTGCACCTCCCATGCCCTGGTCGTGAAGTCTAGCCCTCTCCTTAGAGCACTATTGTGCCCTCCACCGTGCACCACCCCCTTACATAAGCCTCCCACCTTTTTAGTTATCTCTATTTTTCCTCTTTATCACTTGCCTTATTTTCCCTTAGTTAATTTTTTCAAGTCTAACTTTCTTGTATTTTTGGCTTCTAGGTGATATTCCTATGATATTAGAAGATGATTCATGGGTCTTACATACTCAGAGACCGAAGACGCTTTGGTAAGGATACATGTTATATCTAGAGATTTTATGTGCAACATGTGTTTTGTCTATGATATTATGTTTGAAATTGTTATATGGAAGTGTCGCTATGATGATGATGTATATGTTGTATCATAGGATGTAAATGTGAGAAAGTTGTGCAAGCATGTGTTTGTGTATATTGTGGGTTGGTAGGAATCAGGATGTGTGGTATCTATATAATTGTTGTTAAATACCTTTATGATGACATACACACACATACACACATACATACATATTAGCAGTTGAAAATCATTCGTACCAGAACTCATAAGGTTTTTGTGAAAAATGGAACCTTGGGTATTTTAATGTGATAATGGGCTCAAAATATTTTAAGTATACCAAGTGGAATGTTTGGAATGAATATGAATGGCTTAAGTTTAATAAGTGAGAAAAATGGCTTTAAGTAGATATAGTATTCCTAGGCACGAGATTATTATCACCTCTGTAAAATGTTAGATTTTGACCTTAATTTCTGAATGTATTATTAACATTGGTATTTTAAGAATGCATATTAAATTTGGTGGTTATATGAATTTTATGTGGAGAGTTATGATTTAATTTTTAAATTAGGATGTTGTGAGGAAAAGAGAATTATAACACTCAAAGTAGGCTATCATCACATGTATAAGACATAGGAGTTAAACATTAATTTTTAGATACATTATCAATAATAATATTTTAAGAATGAGTATTGAATTTGGTGATAGAATGAATATTAGGGAGGAGTTATGCTTAACTTATGAAATTAGGGATTCTTAGGGGGATATGACTTTGTCCTTAGTGGAAATATATTATTATTCTTGTGATTTTATTTTATGTGTCCAAATGATTATGTTAAGATATATTATATACCTTGCATATCTACATATGTGTATGCATAAGGATCTTGATATATACCACCATGAATAAGATACTAATTTCTTCAAGAGAAATATTACGTGAGTTAGAGTTGAGGTGTTGTATGTCTATTCCACTAAAAGATTATAGTGGCTTATATATATATATATATATATTCCTGAAAGTTACTCTAGAATGTTCTACCAGTTTAAGAATAGTGGGACTATTTAGCTCCATGTAAACTAGAATATGTTACTGAGATAAACAATAATGAATAAGCGAACACAATAGTTAACACTTGTTTTTCTTTTTCTAATAGGTGTTTTAGCTCATTCTATCAGATTAATAGTAGTAGGGTTCTTGAACTCAATATAAATATGAATGGATAATGATTATATCTAATAATAGGCTTTTGGAATTAGTCCTATCTTTCATTATGTTATGTTCATTATCATGCTTGTTATGTCATCTATATAACATGAATATTGTTACCTTACACAATATATGGTGCACTAATAATCCTTTTTACGACTGCTACTCATTCTCACAAGGAAAGGGCCCATATGAGTTTGTGTAGGTCTTTGAGGACCCTTCAGATGACTATATTGTATATGATGCATGACTTGGGGAAGAGTGTTGATTCTTACTTTATGGATTGGGATGTAGGGTTAGGTTAACTGGTCGAGACTCTTTGCTCCGATACCTCGTGAGAATCTTAGTTTTCAATTTTTTTTTTATGTATTTTGTCTTTTGCACTCAAAGTAATTCTCCAAAATTTTGTTTAAATTTATAAAACCTATCTTTTTCTCTATTTTATTATGTTTAAATGTTTGAATGGTTTACCTTGTATTAGATGTAAGGATGACATGGTAAGCCAGACTTATGTCAACTACAGTGGTAAAACCCAATTACATTTATTTTACACCTCCACTTAAACGAAAACTTTTTGTTATAAATTTTGGGATATTACGAGACGTTTATGTAGGATAGTTTGGGACCAAAGAGCCTAAGTACTCTACCAAATATTTCTTGGTAGGATTAGATTACAAGCAATTAAAATCCTAATCAAGGTGCTTTTTTGTCTTATACTCTTCCTACTAGTAATTCCGAGGTCTGATTTATGAAGTTGGAAAAGGAAGAAGTGAGAAAGGAGTCTGCACTTTAGGAGAGCACACTATTTGGATTTGTTGTCGGGTATTTCTTGTCCTTCAACCATATGAATGGCTATGTTCAAGTGCACTGGCATGAGTTTCTAGCCCCATAGGTTATGCTTCATTCTAAGGGTTTCTTCCTCTTCAAGTTTGAACGGAAGGAACAAGCACTAGCCATTTTGGCATAACACTAGACATACTTTAATAAGTTCACTTGTGGTAGATATGAAGGATAGAATGATGAGAATTTATATGTCGAAGATGAAAGTGGTGTCATTATGGGTCAAGTTCCCTAACCTCTCTTTGGAATATTGATTTGTAGATTCTCTTAATAGGATTGCTAGTTCTATTGGGAAGCCTTTTGTGTTGATGTAATGACGATGGACAAGGAGAGGGTACTCTTCTCAAGGGTTCTTGTGGAAGTTAATGTCAAGCAACCGTTAGTTGAGAGTCTGTATATCATTGACTCAAAAGGTGGTGACATGTTGCAGTAGTTGTGTATGATTGGAATCATGTTTATTTCACCTTTGTGATAGAGTTGGTTATGTTATCTCATCATCTAAGACGGTAAAGCAGCAATTTGTAGCTAAGAAAGGAGAATGGGTTCTAGTATGTGACAATATGAAGGTAATATGGTAACCGAGAAAAATTTTAGGGCCAATAATAGACATAGCTTGATAGAATTAAATAATTGGCATGAATAGTTGAGTAATGGAGTGCAGGGAAATGCCACGGCCCCATGTGATGCTAGCTCGATGGAATTAAATAATTGGTATGGTTATTTAAGAGATGGAATGTAGGGTAATGTCAAGCCACCATGTGATGCTACCATGTTTGATGTAATATTGTGCCTACCTTGATGGAGAATACCCTTAGGTGACAATTGATTGTGAATCAAATGGTTTTAGATTGAATAATGATAAAGATTTGTGTGACAACTAGTAATTAGTAGTTGCATGAAGGGGGATCATGTGGGGTTTGAGAAGCATGGGGTTAACAGTGATAGCCTAGCTAATAAACCGGTCGACATGATTAGTGCTTAGAACGTTAATGATTGAATAATAACTCAAAGTACAAGGAGGTTAAAAAAATCTATCGATGTAGCAAATTAGAATTGATTGGTTTTCCTGAGACAAGAGTAAAGATAAATAAGCAGCGTGAGGTTTTTAAAAGAAGTTTTAATGATTGGAGTGTGTTGAATAATTATAGCCATCACCCTAATGGTCGTGTGTGGGTTACATGGGGCCCGAGAGTATGGAGCATCTCTTATTTAGTATTGTGCAACTAACCTATTTTATGCCAAGCACATCACCTATATATGGATGTTTTTTTTTATTCCCACATTCGTATATGTCTTAAATACGGGGAATGAGAGATGTAGATTTTAGGATTGGTTATTCCTACATATATTTTTAGTGGATCCATGGATTTTTCTTGAGGATTTAAATATACGTTCTCGTAATGAATAAAGATTCCATGGTTATGTTCTACATTACTTAGATGTGTTGAATTTTATATAGTGTTACCAATAGCTTAGGGTGTGTGACTTGCATTCACATTAATGCTTTTACTTATGGTCTAGCAGGAAGAAAGGAACAGAAGAAATCTTTAGCAAGTTGAGTAGAGCCTTAGTGAATGTATAATGTGTTGATAAGTTCCCTACATTGGTAGAAAATTTTTAAAGTCCTTTGTTCTCTTGTTATTGCTTAATTTGTCATTGATCTGCATCTTTATAATGCGGGGGTTGTAAGTTGTTTAAATTTCTCTAGTTTTGGGTGAAGGATGAGAGGTTCTTATCACTTATTGAGAAGCATTGGATTCATCCACTTTAAGTTAATTATTCACTTTGTATTTGTTCCAGCTTAAGTTCTTTCACTACTGACTTAAAGAAGCTGAATGGAGATAAGTGTAATGCCTCAAATTTTATCCAACCCTTATCCTAAGTAATTAATATCATAACCTAATCCTAGTCTCAAGTACTTGATATTTTTATACTACTCTAATTCATTGGTCCTACATATAATCCTAATCCTAATTCTAGGTCACTAATATTTTAACCTAACGCTAACCCCAGCTAATTGATAATTAATCCTACCCTAATTCCTTACTCTAAATTTAAACCTAATTCTAATGCTAACTTTAAATTCCTTTTTTCTTTTCCTTTTTCTCTTTTCTTTTTTTCTTTCCTTTCTTCATCATCTCAATTTGCTTCTTCCTTCCTTTCTCTTTGCCCCATGCAACCTACTCCCTCGTTGTAATATCCCATCCCAAAATCCTTCAAATTATTTTTAGAATTATGTTGATATAAAATAAATGATTTTTGGTTTTGAAATGGACTTTAAATTCTAATAAGAATGTGAATTTTAGGAGTACCGATCGACTAGTGCACTAGGAAAATTAATATTCTTGTTCTCAACAAATCAATCGACAGGTTTGCCCAAACCAATTGATGGGTTAGCCCGTGATTTCAAATCCGTTTTTTATTTTGATTTAAATTTCTCTCTAATAATTACGAAAAATTCCAATTAAAGTCCAATTATGCTAATAAGCATGTTCTAGTACTCTGTGATTATTTTCACATTATTTAGATCATTACATAATTTTAATTAGTAAAATTTTCCCAAAATGGCACTTTTAGAGGCAAGCTTCACCTTTTTCCTCTCTCTTATGGTAGATGGGGTTATGAGATTGACTTCATACACTATTTCTTAACTTACCAACCCACTACCATGTCCATTTATGACAGCATTCAACCCCTCGCCCCATCAAATCAGTCCTCACTTCTTGGCATACCCACACCCAACCTCACCAGTCTTATACTCCTTTCTCCTAAGAATGTCTGCTAGCCTTGCCTCTATACTTCTCATTGCTTATCCATTATCATTCCTCACTTGTGTTCTAGCTTTCTTCTTCATTCTCCTTATGGAAATTTTCCCTAAGTCTTGAGCATCCTTTTATTTTTCCCCTTCTTCCCTCTGTCGAGAAAAATTGAGGCTCTCTCTCTAATTTTCTCGTTTGATTGTGCAATAATTATGTTCCTTTCCCTTCTTATAATCTTGGTTTTAGTTATCTTTTTCTTTCATTACGCAGGGAAGAATTAAGGTTGAGAAAGGTTGAAGGTTCTAGTTCTCCCTTTTTACAACCTATTTTTTTGAGTCAAAGGTGATGTTCCGTGTCTTTCTTCTTCTTCTTCTTTCGATTTTTCTTGGTTTTAATAAATTTTTGAAAAATTATTTTAATTTTTACTTTGATTCTCTTAGGAATCAAATTTTATCTAGATAAGCCATCTAGTAAGAGTTTTATGTTAGAAGAATTGATTCAAGGTAAATCATTCTTATCTTTAACATAATTAGGTTTCTATGGTATATTGGGGTTCCATGTGCTAGTGCTTATATGAGTATGATCTAATTGTGTTCTATGGTATGAGTATGTAGTATAATTCTTCCTAAGTTAGTGTTGTTGGAATTCCTTAATTTTTAAGCATAAAATGGGTTGCTTGAGTATGATTTGTTTAAGTATGTACATTACCATATATCTGTGTGATTCTATGTGTGCAACATGTATTTTCATGTGTGTTTAACATAGAAGCGTGATAGGATTAATATAATAAAGTATGGTGAAATTTGGTGTGTGTTTTGCAAGTGTGGGTAGTGTTTTACCCACACTAGTCGATCGGTTCCTTGAAACAATTAATTGGTTTTGTGAGCATGCGAATGGTTTGGAGTTTTGGATCGATTGGTCGCAAGATCAGTCGATTCATTTGATGAATCAGTCAATTAGTTTCTATAAACAGTCAGCCGGTTTGTCAAACCCATTGACTAGTGTTCTTGTGGACCACGTGGTTTGGTCTCGGCTTAAACTAATCGACAGGTTGGACTAAACTAGGGAACTAGTTATGATATCAGTTCGATTATCAGTCCAATTTTTAAAACTATAGTATGACCAGTCAATCGTTTGGTCAAACCTATCGATTGATTTCCTTACAGGCCAAAATGAGTTGGTCTCTACTTAGACCTATCAATTGGTTGATTAAATCAGTCTACTGGTTCCCATGAATAATTGATTGGTAAGGCCAACTAGTAGATTGCCTCTCTTGTGTGGTTTTGGTTCAAGTCTGGTACGATTAAACCAGTCGACTAGTTTGAGGACTGATCAACTAGTCCGGCTAGAAGTTGACTAGTTTGTTATTATTTGTTATGTTTCTCTTGGGCATTTTGTACTAATACCTCCATGTATTTACAACATTTAAATTATGATTTTCACTATAATTACCCTGATTTAATGAGAATCATCATGATGGCATTTGAGACTAAATTTGAGGTGTTTGGTGTGAGAATAGTAAAACACCGAATGGTGGCTTTATGCCTTATAAGGTGTTTGGTTTGAGCACTATAAAGCACCTAATTGGTCTTATGGTGTTTTTGTTAAAACAACCACTTGGTTATATTTAGATTTTATTATGAATCACGTGGTCACTAAAAGAAGGATTCTAATATGGTTTATATTGCTTGGATTGTGAAGTATTTATTGTATCTTTATACTTCTATGATTTTCATGCAAGCATGCCTTACTGTAATTGAGTTCTATCAACATGATATCGCCATGTTGTTATGTGACTTCAATTTACTGCATGAGCCTTGCCATGCTTTAGGTAGTATGTTTTGACAGTACTTTACCATATAGATATTGCACTTGTGTGGTTAATGTGATGATCAAGCTTCTGGTGTGGGGAGTAGAGGACAATTTACAAGGTTATGACTCTCAATTGGAGTATGCTGAGGGTGATGACATGGGTCATTAGCAGACCATTGATTGTGGTTAGAGATTTATATCTATGTCTAAGAGTTAGGCTAATTGATTATTAGTATTTTACCCATTATGTTGGGATGTTTTTGTATTCTCGGTTATTTAAAATCTTGGCTTGATTTTCTATATTTGATTTTGTAAAACTATCAAGTTCGTTCTATCTATAATATTGCCCTAGTCATTATTATCTTGTATTGTCACATTAATACTATAAGCATGCATTATTTTGTTCATCGTTCCATTTTACCTTGAATCAGATATAGGTTAGGAGATGATCACACCTCTCTCATGGTTGATGTGGTAGTAACATTCTCTGATTTTATATTTCAACTGCTTCTGCATTGTCTTAAAAAATAAAATTTTCTGGTTCAAAAATTAGGGGTGTTACACTCGCATGATCTCTTCCCACCTCGCATTATACCTCTCTACTCTACTCTCCTCGCTTCACCTACCCCTACTGTAACACCCCAAAATTCACTACTTTTTTTTTAAAGCGGAAGCAATTAAAACAGAATTATTTCAGACCTGTGAATTTTGGGAATGTTACCGCCACACTTAGTACCAGACTGGTTCTCTCAAACCGTTCCAGTACCAAGTGCTAAGGCTAAAGAAAACAACTCATAACTATTAATAATAGTTCAAATTCATAAATACGAAAATTAAATATGCACAAGTCCTTATTCAATCCAGACTACGAGAGTTAGTTTTTTAAGGAAGAGAGAGATAACTCCAAACATAAATTTATTTGGAAGTGCTTAACATAAATTAAGGAAAATAGGAGGAAAAATCTCAATGGAAGTCCGGCCACGCCACTCTGATATGGATTCGGCCCAATCATCACTCGGCCCCACCTGATGACCCATGGATATCAATCGCATCAAAGTAAACATCTCCTACCTACACCAAATCAGTTGGGCCCTCTACTCGTGGGAATGAGCAGCACCCATGAAACGGGTGATCAGTACGCTACGTACTGAGTAAGGTAACCGAGCACTAAGGCCAACACATAACACATATTCCATATAAAATAATAAAAGGCATAATCCAACATAACAACATAAAGGCATATGAGCAATTCAGGTCAAAGTACAAAGGCCCAATAATCCAGATTAATTTCTTAATTAATCTTTTATCAGAATTCGATTCACACTCTGCCTTTTATCAATCCATGCGAGCATAGGAACACCCCACTATTATAACCGGTGGGCCGGTCACAATAGAGCATCATGCCCTAACCACTATTATTATCGGTGGATCGGTCACAATAGGGTCAAACCCTAACCACTATTCCTAACCGGTGGATCGGTTCGGTTCCTCCTCGCATGGTGTTCCACTGTAAATAATTAGTGTCTTTTATTTGGCTTAGCAAAACCCTGGTTTATTTTTATTGAGATCGGGATCCCCCACTATTATAACCGGTGGGCCGGTCACAATAGGACATCATGTCCTAACCACTATTATTACCGGTGGATCGGTCACAATAGGGTAAAACCCTAACCACTATTATTACCGGTGGATCGGTCACAATAGGGTAAAACCCTAACCACTATTACTAACCGGTGGATCGGCTGGTCCCGTCTCAATATCTTCCACTTTACGTTATTAATAATTTATGTATCTTATTCGGATATTCGTTTCAAGACATGCACATCCAGTGACGTAACCCCATACTACAATAGCCCTAATTACCATGAAACCCGAACTCTGCGTAAATCATCCTCCCATGCATGCCCTAGCTCCCATACAAACCCTGACTTCATGTAAGCCTAAACTCCACGTAAACCCGATTTCCATGCAACCCTAATTCCTACATAACCTTAACTCGATGTATACCACACTCCCATGCAGACCCTCATTCATATCATCTTGGCAAAACCCCAACATCATGCCATGTCATACAAACCCTAATTCCATGTAAGTCACCCTTCCATGCAAACCCTAACTCCCATGCAACACACCACACCTCCATGCAACCTTAATACTGCCATGCAACGTACCATCTTTCCATGCAACCCTAATATTATCATGCAACGTACCACCTTTCCATGCAACCCTAATATTGCCATGCAACGTACCTGTAATACCCCAAAAATTTCGAAAACCTATATTTTAATAAATGACTTTATTTGAAATAAAATTTGCTTTTAAAATTATTTATTTTAATTATTTTATGGATTTTAGAGTATTTATATTTGGATAAGAGTATTTAATAAGCTAAAAATAAATATTTTGCTAATTGTCATATTGTCCCATTTAAATAATTTTCCCAAACTAATATTTTACCAAATTTACCCTTTTTAAACTAAAATATTAGGTTATAATAAATTAAATTGTTAAATTAAATAATTTACCAGGGATATTATATTTTATGATTTTATAAATTTAATTAAACTAAATTTCCTATTTTTCCATTCCCATTTTTCTTTTTCCCCCTTTCTTCCTTTCCTTTTTCTTTTTCTTCTTCCTTTTCCCTTGGGCTGCCTCGCCAGGCCAGCCTTCCCCCGCGATTTGGGCCTTCGACCCACCTCATCCCTCTCCCCCTCAGCCCTCTCTCCCTCTTGCACACTGACCCAGCCGGCCCCCGCTCGTTTTTTTTTCTTTCTTCCCCCTCCCTGGACTGGTCGGCCGCCTGTTTTCCTTTCCCCCGACCGGCCGCCACAGCCCTTCCTTTCTCTCTTCTTTTGCGTCCCAACCCAGCAGCCATCACCTTCCCCGACACTCGAACAGGCACGCCACCGCCTGCAATTGCCGCGCCGATCTGCTGCCACCGACAGCCCCTGCTACTCCCTCCCTCTACCCTGTCCCCTTCTCCCCTCCTTCGAGCCGAGCTACCCTGCACCCCTATCCATGTCTGCAACTCCCCCTTCCCATCGCCGCCCTCTCCCTGCCACCCTACCGCCTCCCTGCTGCCCTGCCGCCTGCCCCCTTACCTCTCCTCTTCTTTTCTTCTCCCATTTGCCCATTTTCTTGTCCCATTTTTCGAGCCACCTTCTTCCCCCGAGCTCCCTCCTCTCTCCTTCCTTCTTTCCCTTGTTTTTCTGTTTTCACCCCGCGCCGCCACCGTCCGCCGCTCCGACCGCTGCACCCAACCCCTGCGCCGACCTTTGCCACCACCCCCTACCGCCTTGCACCCCCACGCCGCCCCCTTGAGCCCTACACTTCCTCCCTTCTCCACCCCTTCTTTCTTTTCTCCCCATTTTTCCCCTTATCACCAACCATCTTCGCCGCCTTGCCGCCGCAGTATCCGCCGCGAAACCACCCTTTGCCACCACCAACACCCTCTCTTCACTCCTGCATCCTTACCTTGCCTCTAAACCTCCCCCAACCACCCTCTTTTCTAGCCCAAAGATCTCAACCCGAACATGGCTCATTTTCTTTTCCACTTCACCTCTTCGAGCCTTTCCCCTCCCTTTTTCTGCAGGAAACTCACGCTGCTCATGCAGCGTGAGCTCTACTATATGTAAAAAGACTAATTGATTAAATTTCTTAAGGTATAATGGTGTTTTATATTAAGTGTTTTACTAATTTAATTTTATAAAGTTTTATACTTGGATTTTATTTCTAACATGTATATGATGGATATTATTTTTAGGTGTTGAATTGCTAATTGTGCTTGGTAAGGTTGATAATTTTGCGAGATTAAGGTAACCGTTAAATCCCGCTTAAATGCATGGATTAATGCATGTTATCACATTAGGCATTATTAATGTGTGTTATGCTTGATATATGTTGCTTAGCATATCATATGTGGTTATTGTGTTTATTGTTGAAAGGAAGCATGATAGATTGATGATATGTATGGGGATAATATTTAAGGTAATAATTTGGTGGTTAGGGAAAATGTTAATTATTATCCATGTGGTTATATGCTATGGTGGTATTTAATACATGTTTAATACTTTGTTAGCATTAGGAGATTTTATTAATATATATTGTACAAGAGTATGGCCTAATATATATATACATGTGCTAATAAGCATTACATTAATTATAAGAGTCATGGGTGAGACTTCAAGGTTAATACTTCATGTAGTATTAATAATAAGGGTGTGTAAAGAGTAAAGTGGTGAATTTGTTAATAAAAGGAGAAAATAGTAATTTTGGAAGTAGGGGGTAAAATTGTAATTTTGTGAATAAAGGATGAAAGAGTAATTTTTGTAAATAAAAGGGGCAATTTGGTAATCTTGTTAAAAAGAATGGCAATTTGGTAAATTGTAATAAAAGGACAATTTGGTAATGTTATAATAAAAGGGTAAAATTGTAATTTTGTAATTAAAGGGTAAATAGTAATTTTATGATTAAAGGAATAATGATAATTTTACAATCTAAGGGCGGAATGGTAATTTGGAAATTAAAGGAGGTAAGATAGTAATTTTATAATTAAGGATAAATGGAAAAGTTACAAGTAAAAGGGCGATATGGTAATTTTGGGAGTTAAGGGGGTAAAATGGTAAATTTGAAGGTAAAGGGGTAAAACGGTAATTGTGTAAATCAAAGGGGTAAAAGTGAACATTGGAAAGGAGTAAATTGGAAATAATAATTATTGAGAAGGGTAAGATAATAAGTTAAATAACTAAAGGGTAATTTGATAATTAATAGTAGAGAAGGGTAAAATGGTAAAAATGATAAATGTGAGGGGTAAGTTGGTAATTCAACCGACTGGAGGGTATTTTCGTAATTTGGGATAATGGAGTAGGGTAGTTTGGTAATTATGACAATTAAGAAGGGAAATTCGGTAACTTAAATAACTAAAGGGTAATTTGGTAATTTAATAACGGAGAAGGGCAAAATTGTAATTATGATCATATGCAAGGGTAATTTGGAAATTTGACCAACTCAAGGATAATTTATTAATTATAATAAAGGAGAAAGGGGCAAAGTGGTAATCTAACCAATTAAATGGAAAGTATATTAAGTGTAATAATTATTAAGGGGAATTGATGTCCTAATAAGTATGATAAATAATTTAGTAACCTAAATCGAATAAGGGATAACTTGGTGATTTTGTAACAAGGAGGGTAACATGGTAATTTATCAAATAAGAAAGGGTGACGTAGTGATTTTATAAGTAAAGGGGTAAATAAGTAGGTTGTATCCAGTATATCATTATGATTGTGGAATTCGTGACATGGCTCTATTAGTGTTGATTAACGAGGCAAGAATATTTGATGATTAGTAAGTATCACGAGAATGAGTTTTAATTCGGAATTAGATGAGTTTAGGATGGCCTTAATGATTCTCCTATGTTACTTTGGATGACCATCTGAATAAGAAA
This sequence comes from Tamarix chinensis, assembly GCA_030549775.1. Classification (NCBI taxonomy): domain Eukaryota; kingdom Viridiplantae; phylum Streptophyta; class Magnoliopsida; order Caryophyllales; family Tamaricaceae; genus Tamarix; species Tamarix chinensis. Next base: position 44,036,494 of record CM060182.1, read on the forward strand.
TTTCTGATGATATTTGAACGATTAAAAGAGGATAATTATCTTATTATTGTGCCTTTCTGATCACCCTTAATTAAGACACTATTACGTAAAGTGAAAGACCTCGAGATCGGGAATGGTGACTCCTTGGGGGTCGCTACCCTAAGGACGTGGTTTAGTCCACGATTGTTTGGTATTTGTCTGGTGTGCCTTTGTGCCCCAGCCAGGCCCTATATCTACTCTATCTAGCTCTACGGACCTAGTAGGGGGTATGCATACTTAAGGATTAGGTATCCTTGTCGGTAGGGTACTGAGTCAGCTTTATGCACCAGTACGACCAGGGTACCTTTGCGTCCCTGGGTTACTAGTTGAAGGGTACTGAGTTGCTTTTACGCACCAGTGCGACCGGTGTACCTTTGTGTCCCGGGTTTTTGATCTCCCTATCGAGGCAAATAAAATGGAATTGTTGTGCTGAATAAAAAGGGAAAATACAAATTGTTAAAGTGAAAGATTAACGAGTCGGGACCAGTTGATTCTTTATATATCCCGGTCCACCGGTTATAATAGTGGCCAGGAGCGTTGTGCCCTGGGTGATGATTCTTTATATATCCCGGTCCACCGGTTATAATAGTGGCCAAGAGCGTTGTGCCCTGGATGATGATTTTACATATATTCCGGTCCACCGGCAATAATAGTGGGGGTCCCGAGCTCAATGAAATTTATTTTGGATGCGAATGAGTTATGGAAAAATGTTAGTCATTGAGACGATTGATTAATGGCCTCAAGGCCCGAAAAATATCTCGATTACTGATCATGGCCTATTTGATATTGGTTGATGGATTATTGAATATATGAAAGTGAATTTTACGTATACGCTATTAATGTATCATTGAGTTATTGGATGTACAAATAATTGGATCTGAATACCATGTTTATACCTATGGTTATATCTGAATGTGGTAGTATCATGTGTAATATGGCGTGCCTGTACTTTAAGTGTGTTTTTAAAGGGTTACTCAGTACCGTAGTACTGAAGGGTTCCTTCCATGGGGCCCCTGCCTATTCAATGGGCAGTACCCCTTGCAGGTTGTGTTCAGGTGCTATTCAAGTGGGCCCTTGGGGAGAGCGTAAGGTACTGTCCGGAAATTTTTAGGGTTTTAATTTGTCTCCTTTAAATTCAACGTATCTGTTATTTTGTAATCACCGTGGTTGAATGTTTCTCTTGTAAAGTATTTACTGTGCTACTCTGATCTTCAAATGCTTAAGTTCTCGTAAAGTTTTATTTTACTCCTTTAGCCTTAGCACTTAGTACTGGAACGGTATGAGTGAACCGGTCTGGTACTAAGTGTGGCGGTAATACTCCCAAAGTTCACGGTTTATTAAGTTGCTTCTGCTAACTTTCTTTTAATTAAACGAAATTTTTTAGCCGCCCTTATATTGTATATGAGTATGGCCTAATACATGGATATGTGCTAATAAGCATTACATTAATTATAAGAGTCATGGGTGAGACTTTAATAATAAGGGTGTGTAAAGAGTAAAGTGGTGAATTTGTTAATAACAGGAGAAAATAGTAATTTTGGAAGTAGGGGGTATAATCGTAATTTTGTGAATAAAGGATGAAAGAGTATTTTTTTTTGTAATAAAAAGGGGCAATTTGGTAATCTTGTTAAAGAGAATGGCAATTTGGTAAATTGTAATAAAAGGACAATTTGGTAATGTTATAATAAAAGGGTAAAATTGTAATTTTATAATTAAAGGGCAAAATAGTAATTTTATGATTAAAGGACGAAATGATAATTTTACAATCTAAGGGCGGAATGGTGCGTTGGAAATTAAAGGAGGTAAGATAGCAATTTTATAATTAAGGATAAATGGAAAAGTTATAAGTAAAAGGGTGATATGGTAATTTTGGGAGTTAAGGGGGTAAAATGGTAAATTTGAAGGTAAAGGGGTAAAACGGAAATTGTGTAAATCAAAGGGGTAAAGGTGAACATTGGAAAGGAGTAAATTGGAAATAATAATTATTGAGAAGGGTAAGATAATAAGTTAAATAACTAAAGGGTAATTTGATAATTAATAGTAGAGAAGGGTAAGATGGTAAATATGATAAATGTGAGGGGTAAGTTGGTAATCTAACTGACTGGAGGGTATTTTTGTAATCTTGGATAATGGAGTAGGGTAGTTTGGTAATTATGACAATTAAGAAGGGCAATTCGGTAACTTAAATAACTAAAGGGTAATTTGGTAAATTTAATAACGGAGAAGGGCAAATTTGTAATTGTGATCATATGCAAGGGTAGTTTGGTAATTTCACCAACCAAAGGGCAATTTGGTAATTTTGGACAAGGAGGAAGGGTAATTTGGTAATTTGACCAACTCAAGGATAATTTATTAATTATAATAAAGGAGAAAGGGGCAAAGTGGTAATCTAACCAATTAAATGGAAAGTATATTAAGTGTAATAATTATTAAGGGGGAATTGATGTCCTAATAAGTATGATAAATAATTTAGTAACCTAAATCGAATAAGGGATAACTTGGTGATTTTGTAACAAGGAGGGTAACATGGTAATTTATCAAATAAGAAAGGGTGACGTAGTGATTTTATAAGTAAAGGGGTAAATAAGTAGGTTGTATCCAGTATATCATTATGATTGTGGAATTCGTGACATGGCTCTATTAGTGTTGATTAACGAGGCAAGAATATTTGATGATTAGTAAGTATCACGAGAATGAGTTTTAATTCGGAATTAGATGAGTTTAGGATGGCCTTAATGATTCTCCTATGTTACTTTGGATGACCATCTGAATAAGAAATTTCTGATGATATTTGAACGATTAAAAGAGGATAATTATCTTATTGTTGTGCCTTTCTGATCACCCTTAATTAAGACACTATTACGTAAAGTGAAAGACCTCGAGATCGGGAATGGTGACTCCTTGGGGGTCGCTACCCTAAGGACGTGGTTTAGTCCACGATTGTTTGGTATTTGTCTGGTGTGCCTTTGTGCCCCAGCCAGGCCCTATATCTACTCTATCTAGCTCTACGGACCTAGTAGGGGGTATGCATACTTAAGGATTAGGTATCCTTGTCGGTAGGGTACTGAGTCAGCTTTATGCACCAGTACGACCAGGGTACCTTTGCGTCCCTGGGTTACTAGTTGAAGGGTACTGAGTTGCTTTTACGCACCAGTGCGACCGGTGTACCTTTGTGTCCGGGTTTTTGATCTCCCTATCGAGGCAAATAAAATGGAATTGTTGTGCTGAATAAAAAGGGAAAATACAAATTGTTAAAGTGAAAGATTAACGAGTCGGGACCAGTTGATTCTTTATATATCCCGGTCCACCGGTTATAATAGTGGCCAGGAGCGTTGTGCCCTGGGTGATGATTCTTTATATATCCCGGTCCACCGGTTATAATAGTGGCCAAGAGCGTTGTGCCCTGGATGATGATTTTACATATATTCCGGTCCACCGGCAATAATAGTGGGGGTCCCGAGCTCAATGAAATTTATTTTGGATGCGAATGAGTTATGGAAAAATGTTAGTCATTGAGACGATTGATTAATGGCCTCAAGGCCCGAAAAATATCTCGATTACTGATCATGGCCTATTTGATATTGGTTGATGGATTATTGAATATATGAAAGTGAATTTTACGTATACGCTATTAATGTATCATTGAGTTATTGGATGTACAAATAATTGGATCTGAATACCATGTTTATACCTATGGTTATATCTGAATGTGGTAGTATCATGTGTAATATGGCGTGCCTGTACTTTAAGTGTGTTTTTAAAGGGTTACTCAGTACCGTAGTACTGAAGGGTTCCTTCCATGGGGCCCCTGCCTATTCAATGGGCAGTACCCCTTGCAGGTTGTGTTCAGGTGCTATTCAAGTGGGCCCTTGGGGAGAGCGTAAGGTACTGTCCGGAAATTTTTAGGGTTTTAATTTGTCTCCTTTAAATTCAACGTATCTGTTATTTTGTAATCACCGTGGTTGAATGTTTCTCTTGTAAAGTATTTACTGTGCTACTCTGATCTTCAAATGCTTAAGTTCTCGTAAAGTTTTATTTTACTCCTTTAGCCTTAGCACTTAGTACTAGAACGGTATGAGTGAACCGGTCTGGTACTAAGTGTGGCGGTAATACTCCCAAAGTTCACGGTTTATTAAGTTGCTTCCGCTAACTTTCTTTTAATTAAACGAAATTTTTCAGTAGTGAATTTTGGGGTGTTACAGTACCACCTTTCCATGCAAAACTCTAATTTTACCATGCAACGCACCACACTCCCATGCAACTCTAATATTATCATACAACGTACCACCTTTCCATGCAACCCTAATATTGCCAGGCAACGTACCACCTTTCCATGCAAAACCCCAAATTTTACCATGCAACGCACCACACTCCCACGCAACCCTAATATCGTCACGTGAAACCCTAACACCATGCAATATTAATAACACCGTGAGAACCCTAACATGCATGTCTTAAGGCCAAATCACATATTATCACATATAAGTAAAACCCATGCCATATAACAAACCAATATCATACATGGACTCCATATCACATCATATATAACTTAAATAATAATGATAGACATATGATACATAGCATGCGAATCACATTATGTAAATAAGCACACAAAAAGGCCTTAGCACCCCTTACCTAATACGACACCGGTCTTGGTGCACGCTCCTATTCCTCTTGAGGGATTAGACTAGGTTCACCTATTAAATAAAAGTATACTAGAATTAGGCTCCCTTATAAAATTTTATTATTCTCTAAATTATTCTAAGATTTTGTTTTTAATTAAAATAATACTATACAATAATTAATTATACAAAATATTACTTAAAGTACAAATAAATTATTGTTTTCATTCGAAAGGGTGGTGATACAAGGGTTTCTACCCTTCACCAAAATAATAATAATAACAATAAGGGTAATAATAGTAATAATAATAATAATAATAATAATAATAATAATAATAATAATGATAATAATAAAACATTATTAATAACACTTTTATTAGAAGAATATTAATATTAATAATACCAAAATTCTTAAAATTACAAGGTGGCTTTCAAAATCAACCCATTTAATAATAACACCATTCAAAAATGTAATAATGATATTAATATTATATATACTTATAATATAAAGTTAATAAATATAATAATAATAATATTATAATTAGAAAAAATGTTAAAAATGTTAATAATAGTTGTAAAAAGCAAATGTGCGAGACTTAGTTAAAATTTTAGGTTTATAATCCTCCTGAAATAATTACAATATTAACTAAATAATTACACTAATAATAATAATATTAATATTATTATTAATAATAACATTAAACATGCAAAAATTAGATTAAATAAGTAAAGGCCGAGATGAATAATATATCTTACTCAATAATACTCCCTGACCTGTCAACAAAATTTAGAAATAAAATTGCAGTCAATATTACTAATATTAATAATTATAATAATAATAATAAAAGTTGAATTAATGCTAAAATTTTGCTAAAATTAGGATAATTATAAATAAATCGAAACTAAGTACTTAAAATGTCTATGACATCACCTTGAGTCGGAGGGTGCAGGTGGAATTGGCGGTGGTTCCCGGAGGTGGTCGGAAAATGGATCTAAGAGAGGTAAAAATGAAGAAAAAGAGGGAAGGGTTAAGGAGAAAAATAAACTAAGCTTATGGTTCGATGGAGGATACTTAGTAGAAGATTTTGAGTGGTTTATAGGGTGGCAGAAGCGGCGTAAGTGGCAGCGAGCGGTGGTTTAAGGTCTCGGGGTCAAGATTTTGGGCGAGATGAGTAGCAAACTTTGCACGGTTGTGGACGCCCGTGCAAGAAGAATCGAAGTTTGAAAATGGTATGGTTAGCTAGAGGGAATTGCAAAGAAGAATTTGAGATGTGGTGGTGGCGTTGGGGTTGGCTATCGGCGTCGGAATATGCGTCTGAAGTCACGGTGGTGGGCGATTCTCGCTTAGGGTTTCGGAAGGAAGAAGTCTCGACCATACTCACAACCAGGCTATATATAGATTTTAGAAGGGTTATTAGGGTTTTGGGGGTCGCGTAGATGACATTCATTGCTATGGTTTTGGCGGCCGGTGACAGAAATCGACCGACCTAAGCTTGGGTCGGGTCGAACCTTCGCGAAGCCAGAGAGAGAGAATGAGCGGGAGTTAGGGGTAATTGATTATTCCAAGCTAATGTGCGAGCTTAGAGGAAGAAAAAGAGAGGTGACTCGGTCGGTCAGACCTCTCGTAGCCGGTGCCGCCATTTTCGGCGGGGAGTTGCAGGTGCATCGGGGCTGGCAGGTGCGAGGGGTTGGGGGAGGAAGAAAGGGACTGGACCGGGCGGCTCAGGGAAGAAGAAAAGAAAAGAAAGGGAGGGAGACCGAGCCGGTCGGCGCGAGGCGAGGGTGATTTAATGAAGTGACGCGCTTCGATGGAAGATCACACTAAAACGCAGCTCGAAAGAGGAGGGGAGGAAGGACGCTCGTCGCACGGCTGGGCCGAAGGAAGAAAGGAAGGGAACTGGGCCGCCGGGCTGGCCCAGTTCGGGGAGAAGAAGGAAAAGAAAAAGAAAAGAAGAAGAAAAAGAAAAAGAAAAGGAAAAAGGAAAAAAGGGAAAAATAAAAATAGTGGGTTGGCTTAATTAAATTAATTAGAATATTTGGAATATTTAATAATAATAATATTTAAATAAAATATTATTTTAAATCCCTTTTTAGGATAAATTAGGACTTTTAAAAGATTTTCCATAAATTCCTTTTTAATTAGCAAAACACCCTAATTTTATCCAATTAAATTATTTATAGAATTAATATTAATTTGAAACTATTTTATTCTTCTGATTTTAAATAAATTAATTTATTTAATTAATTTTTTTTAAAATAAAATGCTTAATTAGCTAAAATACCCAAATTCTCTTCTAATAAAAATACTTATAAATTTCTTCTTGAATTTTCCTAGTTAAATATCCTTTTTTTTATTAAAAATAATTTAGTTAAATAATTTTTCTAATAAAACCTCATTTAAATATAATTTATAAAATTAGAAATTTTCGGGGCATTTCACCTACACCTAAGTTGTAGTAGCCCAACACGTTAGTTAGCCATCCAAAATAACGACAAACTCTCTTGACCATTACACCATGGACATTACCTTCTCGCATGCATCATCCCCTTTACCTCTATAAATATACCTACTCTCCGTTATTAATTCATTTTCTTTGAACATAAATCCCTCAAACTCCTTCTTCCTTCCTTCAACCCTTTCGTGTTTTGTTCGTTGCCCATTCACCATTTTCATCCCTAAAGCTCTTTATATGTTAATCCTCCTCACACAACTTTGCTTTTAGCTACATCAATAACACACACAACAAATTGTTGGATTTGTCATTCACTCATGCAACCTTCAACCATTCACCAACTCTTTTCTCCAGCAACTCCAATAACTCCAACACCACACAACACATATCCTACAAGCGTTATTCCCTTACGCCAAACAACACCAAGCTGCGTCACACCCTCACACTCCCCATCAATGTCACACTTGACATAACACCCCCAAGCTAAGTCAAGAGTCTACACTTATGCCCCATTGCTACACCAAATTCGGTCGCATCTAGTTCATTCCTTACGTGACTTTGTTTACTTTATTTTTGCTCTATTTTCCACCCATATTTGCCTCGGATTTTCCTTGGTTGTTTTCTTGAGTTCTAATGATGTATTATTATTGATTCTTATGTGGGTTTTCTAGTGTTCTAAGAGTAGGAGTTTGAGGTTATACATGTTTAGAGACCAGAGATATTTTTGTTAAGGATATGCGACAAAATTAAGGTTCTATGTGCAATGTGTATATTTGTATGAAATCTCACGTTTTCTATTTCTAAGTGGATAATGTCATTATGATAATTATTTTTCTTGACATGTTGGGTTGGATGATGAGAAATTAAGAAAAATGTAAAAGCATGTGATTATGCATTTTGTTGGTTTAGCTAAATTTTGCAAGTAAAGAAAGTTGGTATAATTTTTTTTAATCTAAATTGGTCTATTATGTTTGAATTACACACAAACACATACACATATTGAGACTCATAGGGTTTTTGTGAAAATAGGAGTATTTTAGCTATCTTAGGGATAAATTGGTCAATATGGGTTAAATGTGGAATATTTAGTATTTTAATGTGTTTATTGTGTCAAACTAAGCTAAATATACTATGTGGAATATTTGGAATAATTATAAATGGTCTAAGTTCAGTAAAATGAGAAAATATCTTAAATTGGGAATAGTGGCCTTAGAGGCGGGGACCGCGGGGTCATTATTGCATGTGTAAAACGTTGGAGTTAGATCTTGATTTTTGGATATGATGTTAATATTGGTATTTTAGGAGTCATACTTGATTTTTGGATATGATTTTAATATTGGTATTTTAGGAATGCATATTAAATTTGGTAGTTATATGAGACTTATAGGAAAATTTAAGCCTAATATATAAAATTAGGGTTTCGTAGAGATTTATAAATAGTAACCCTAGACGCTGGATACTATTGCATGTATAAGACGTTAAAGTTAGGTCTTAATTTTTGGATATGTAGAGAGTAATAATATTTTAAGGACGGTTACTAAATTTGGTGATAAAATGAGTACTAGAGAAGAATTTATACTTAACTTGTGAAATCAGAGTTTATTAGGAAAAATAGGGCTATTTTCCTCAAGGCATGTCCTGTTATGCATCCAGTAGTGTTTTATGTGTTTTTAGATCATTATGTTAAGTTGGATTATATGTATTGCATATCTACTTTGGTATCTGCATGATGACATGGAGATAAATGACCATGAATAAGATATTAATCTCTTAAAGTAAAAGATTATTTGAGTCATGACCAAGGTATTGGGTGTCCGTTCCAATAACATAATAATAGTGGCCAGACACATGTTGCCTTGGGAGGTGCTTCAATTTGTTCCACTAGATTAAAAATAGCGAAGTCGCCGAACTCATTATAAATAAGAATATGGTATTAAGATAAATAGTAAGGAATAAGATATTAATCACTTAAAGTGAAAGATTACGCGTGTAAGGGACAAAGTGTTAATTCTGTTCCAGCAACTTAATAATAGTAGTCAGGAGTGTTTTTCCTAGGAGGTGTTTTATACCGTTCTAGTGGTTTAAGAATAATTATTAGTGTGTTACCATAGGAGATATTGGAATGCTTAGGAGATATTTCCATCCGTTCCACCGGATTAAGAATAGTGACTTCTAGACCTCAACGTAAATAAGAAATGGAATGTGGATAAACCTAATAATTGAATTACTATGCAATTCTCCTTATGCATTCATATCATGTTTAATCATTATGCATGTTTATTCTCCCTTATGCTCTTATGTACTCTATTCAGTCCTGTTACAACTATATTATCATCTTACTCAGTACATAGCTTATTGATTATCTATTTTGTGGTTTCTACTAATTCTCACAAGCACACGACCCAGGTACTTTTATACAGTTTGATTCGGATGATTTTGTTGCTTATAATGTCTTTCTTGGGGAGGAGTTAACCTCCAAGCACTTGTTTAAATTTATGAATCTATATAGTTCTTTATTTTACCATATTTTGAGTTTTTAACTTTTTTTTATGTATTTAATAAAATGATGGTATGGTAAGTTAGACTTATGTTAGTACGGCGGTAACATTCGTCTTTATTGTTATTACTTTTCATCAAAATGAAAATTTTTATTGGTAAATTTTGACGTGTTACAAGTACTATGGCTTTATTTTGCACTAGTGAATGTTGTGAGGGCTCAGTTGGACACAATCCATAGAGTTGTTTTTTCGACGCTTGCTAATGCTGAGGGAGGAGTTTTGGAGAAGGCCTTATAATGCAAATTTAATCACCATCTATTGTGTACGGAGATGTTTCTAAGGCAAAAGTGTGTCTACACTGGTTACATTATGGAGTTACTCAAGCTAATGAATGAATGCATCAAAAGGCTATGAGTACCATCAATGATGAGTAGGGAAACATGGTTAGAGGCCGAGACTCAATTTAGTGAGCATTTGTTTCTTATTATAAGAGGTTGTTGAGCACGATTATGGAGTGTCTATGAATGATTAATGATGCAACCAACTATCAAGGGGGGCTGAATCTTGTGGGAGCGGTATCAACGAATCCCTATGCCAATTTTTGTAAAAGGAGATAAAATCAGGTCCTTTTGATATTGATGATTAGAAGGCACCAAGTGTTGATGGGTATAGTGCAGGTGCTAGCGTTTTCAAGAAAAGTTGGGGTCTCATCGGGGAGGAAATCCTCTTGAGGTCCGTGAGCTTTTTGGCACAAACTCTATGCCTTCTAAGTTTAACATTACATATCTTACTCTCGTTCTTAAGAGGTAGAATATGCATCAAAATAGAAATTATCGACCTATTGCTTATTGCAACCTTTTGTATGAGTTACATTTAGATATTTATTCCCTGCTTTACCCTTTATAGTTAAATATTTTATAACTTATATATATATATATATATATATATATATATATATATATATATATCAACAATAATTATCATTTCCAACTATGTTTTGATAGGAAAACTCTAATTATTGAAAATATTTTCTTAATTCTTAAGTCAAAAGGTAAAACAGATTTATTTAAAAGAACATGGAGTAATTAGATAAATATTTTTAGCAACATTGTTTATAAATATCTTACTTTTGTAGGTTAATTACTATGTATATATATACAATAACTATTTCCTAATTAATATATAAAAAAAACTTGATAACATATGTTTATGTATTTAATCTTGAATTTCAAAGATATAATGAAATAATTTAACGTTAATTTGTACTGTAAGGGCTAATGCCATATAACGATAAAGTGAAAACAAATATTAATTAATTTTTTTTATCATTAATCATATACAAGTTCATCTTTTTTCAATTATTTTGTGCTACAAATAATTACATAAGTAATCGAATTAATAAACCATAGTATGTTGACGGTTTTGTTAGAATTCGTTTTTGTGCCGACCCATAGTAAAATAGTTACATAAATAAGGTCGAGAAAATCCTCACCACCACAGGTCAAAAGAGAAATACCTCGTGTAAATAGTTGTATCCGTCTTTCCGCCGCTAATTATCGTAGATAATCAAGGCGTTATTCACGCCCGCAAGCGGAAGGCAATCCATTTTGTCGTTATACGGACGTTGAAATACAACACACAAATCACGAATGAGGATTTAAGTAATATGTATTGAGTCGGACTCGAGGACCACTGTTGACCTGAACACAGCCAAGCTGTAGTAGAACTCAGCTACCAATGTTGATTGTCCAACACTTTTCCAGGAATACGGCAGTGAACGTATTTTTCGAGAGGCGCACAAGAGTGCATGCGGACAGCTAATTAGTCAAGCTTGGTTTGGATTTTTCCTATCGGTTTTATACATTGGCAATAGGTTTTATACAGAGAGGTTTAGTAGCACCCCCCAATCCCCATGGAGGTGAAAGGGGTTTTATACAGGGGCCGGGCTACATAGTAGTTTTATTGCTTAGCTCCGTTCGTATTAGCGGTTAATATTAATTTTTAAATATCAGATGTTTTAGTTTAATTTTTTTAAATATTATTATAAGTATATAATATAGTTATTTATATAATAATTTATATTTAATTTTATGACCTTATATAAATAATACTATATGTCATCTTTTTCCTCAAAAAATAAGACATAATGATATGTCGGATATAATTTTTATCAAATTATTAATCATATATTCCATTATTTATTTTTTATTTGTTGTGCTCGAATGGATCGAAGGAGTAAAATACCCAATTACTTAACAAGGTAGACCACTAGCTAGGAATAGCTCGATAATGAAATCATCTCTATTATATCAGGAAAAAAAAAAGAAGGCAGATTACGGTAGTTGGGGGAAAGGGGTATCCCAAATTTAAAAGCAGCTATGAAGCTGGTAGCCGAGGGTCATATTAGTTTTCCGGTAGTTATAATCAATCCGGTGAATTTTTTTTTTTTATTTTCCTTTTATGAATAGGATCTTCGCAGATTTCTACTAGCGAAAAGTGGGGATGGGTTGATGAAAGCTGGGACGTCGACGGACAATTTCCATCTTATTTTTAATTGGCCTGGATCTATAATTTTAAATTTTAATAGATATGAATCAAATATAAATTTATATATTTAAATTAATCTGGATGTGTGTGTATGTGTATTAACATTTTACTTGTAATCTTATTTAAAATTCTTATTTATTTTTTAATTTTATTATTATGTATTTATTTAATAAATATTATATATAATATTTTATTTCAAAAATATTAAGACACCGTTTAAAAAAGTTATATTAACTATTTTAAAATATTTATCTTTTCATTTAAAGAAGTTTTTTAAAATTAAAATACATATTAAGTTATATAAAATACAAATATATTTATATTTATAAAAATTATTAAAAGAAAATTAAAATTATCCGAATTTATTTAAAACTCATTTAGCCTTTAGATCCAATAGACTTAAATCTAAACCTTAAGATTTAATATATCTAGATTGAATCTCAATCTAAAAAAAAAAAAAAAAAAAATCGAATCTAATCAGATTCAACCTAAACATGATCCATTTACATTGTCAGAAGGAAAATTGCGGTTTATTAACAACTTATTTGGAGCTACTTTTACTACGACCTCGGCGTCCCAATATAAAACAATTTCTTCCTCTATTATATATGCTTCAGTTTAAGGCTTTAAGCCATGACACATGGCCCAAGGGTCAGCGACAGCAACAGTACCAAGGTTCGTCGGATTATGACTTTCCTCCTGTCAATCTCAAGCATCATCATTCTCTGAGGCGGAGGGATCCAGCCAATGCTACAGTATTGATACTGTGTGGGATTGAGGCTTCCTCATATCCATCCTTAGCAAACGGACGCAACTAAGCAGACGCTGATCTGGACCAGAAATTATCTCCTTGATCATCAATTCGTTTACTTCGAAGTTCCAAACCTTCCGGCACGTGACGGTGAAGGGGTGGAGTCCGGAGTAGTACGACGTTGCTGATAGAGATTCTGCCATATCGTAAGTCATGATGATAAACTGTTTCTGCATGCTGATCCTGCGATTTTCAGATCAAAGAGCTTGGAAGTCTCTTGAGACACGCAAACACATCTCATGGGCTTGAAGACAAGGATTGTCATAAATATTATTGATAGAATATTTATATGCATTCATAGGCGGACGCCCTTCTGGAGCAGTGGCAGCTCGACGTTACGTTATCATCATTCTTCTGTAGCTTGCGTTGTGGGTTGGGTTAGACGTCATCAAAAGGATTTTGGTGTTTCATATATTTTATTTTTGTACACTTACACCCGCAAAGAATCAGAAGAGAAAATTAAAAACCAAGGTGATTTCACTAGAAAGGCAAAAAGACGAGCAAATTGCATCCTTGCTGCAACCGTATGCACATAGTAAGGTGTTATGATATTAATTTTAACTTAAGAGTTATTTTACTTTATGCGCTATTTATAACTCTTATATTCATTAAAAATATACATGTTCATAAAAAGAATATACATCTTATAAAAATTTTTATATTTTTTTTTCAACAAAATATACTTCTTTTGAATTATAAATACATATCTTATAACATACAAATACATATTTATATAGAATATAAATACACATATTATAGATTATATATAAATATAAATCTTACAAAATATATGTATAAATAGACATCTTATAGAATATATATAAATGAACATCTTATATAATATAAATAAATATCTTACAAAATACATATCAATAAATATATTATAGAATAAAATATACATCTTATAGAATATAAATATACGTCTTATAAATTATATATAAATACATATTTGACATAATAGATATAAATACACATCTAAATAACATTAAGCATTCTAATAAAATATGTACCCATCTGTTATAACTAGAATGTTTGCATTGGATGATCGGACAAAAGGGGAGGGTGGTGAGATTGTATGCTGGGGTTGTTTTCAATGCAATGGCATGTAACATTTGGATCCAACGAAACATAGCTACTTTCCAGCAAATGCAGAGACGCCCAACGGCTATAGTGAAGCAAATTATCACCCAAATGCAATGACATATAAAGGAGACATTCTAAGTTAAATGGGAAGAAAACTTTACTCTTTTCTTTAGTAGTGGTTTTTATCCCATTAGATTTTTCTAAAAAGGTTTTTAATGATGCAGTATTCAAAGATGTATTCTTAAATGGAAGTGTTGTAAATATCATAAGATATACGTCCAAGGAGAGTATTGTAAATATCCTACTTACATATTGTGGATGTGCATGTTATAAATACATATTATATTAAATCATAGGCCCCATCATTTACATTAGTTGTAATAGCATTTTTCATTATAAATGTAATCTCTCAACTCTACGTATTGTCTACCTCTTTTCATATTCTCTAACTCCTTCTCATAATGGATATAATAAGATATACGTCCGAGGTGTCGAGTCCGTTTCACCGGATAATAATAGTGGCTCGGATGTGTTGTTCCCGAGAGGTGCTTCAAACCATTCCACCAGTTTAATAAATAGTGGCTCATGAGTATTTTACTTTGAGAGGTGTTACCTCCATTCCACCGGATAATAATAGTGGCTCGGGTGAGTTATCCCCAAGAGGTATTTCAGACCATTCCACCGGTTTAAGAATAGTAGGGTCCCTGAACTTAATGTAAATAAAAGATTGGAATATGGTATATCTAATGAAAGACCTGGAATCAGTATTTATCTGACATTCTTCGATTTGTGCATGTTTGATTGCTTATGAGAATTCTTGTATTATATGTAACCCCGCTTGACTAAACCATTACCTTACTCAGTACATAGCGTACTGATCACCCGTTTTATAGGTGTTGCTCAATCTAACGAGCAGATTTGCCCCGTTTTGTAGGTAATTGAGGATTACTTGCTTGATGTAGCTGCCTTGGGGTAAGCACTAAATGATTTGGTAAAGGGTATGGTTATTTTGGATATCTCTATCTCTCTTTGGACTCTTAGTCCTCTATTTCCACTATTTATTCTCTTCTTTCTATTTCGTATCCTGTATCGCGATAGAATCAAGTGCTTCCCACACCTGATTCCTAGGTATAAGGTTACTTTTTCCTTGCATCCGACATAGACTAGGCATAGGAAGTGCATCTTTTATGTTGGATGCGGTGTGACACCCCCCCCGGTTTTGTGTTTTAGCTTTCGCTGTTAACTCTTTAAAACAAAAATTTTAAGTTCTAAAATTTGGGGGTGTTACAATATTATATATATATATATATATATATATAAGATATTGTGAATTGTATATAAAAAGAAAATTGTATAAATGAGGATGAGAAGTCTAATTTTCTTTCCTCTCTATATTGTTAAATTATTTTTATTTAAATTTATCAATATCACAACATGTGTGTGTGTGTAATACTATATTATTGTTTTATTCTACTGTATTTTAAGTTTCAACAATCATATTATATATTCAAATTATTACTTTATTTGAAATCTGTAATGGGTTATCTTTTCTTTACAAGATTAGAATTATATTTACAACTTAATACGAAATACATCGAAATCATAAAACATTATGCATATATAAGATATATATGATGAGAACCATCATTTACGATGATAATCGAGAATAACTCTAATTTTATGAGCCACTTACAATAATTTTCTTTACATATTAAGAGTAGCGTTTACTACCTACTACGGGTTGTTTTCGAACTTACTGTAAGTAATGTCTTCAACTTAGAGTGTTTGTTTTTAATTCTTACTAAAAGAGCTAGTTCTCATATGATATTCTCCTACATATGTATGTGTGTATGTTTGTGGATAATATGAATAGTATAGTACTCATTTGTAGTTACATGTTACTTAGTTATTCCCCTAATTAACTTATTAGGTGTTTTGAATGTAAATGTGATGATTCATGATGTTCAAGGTAAGTAGATGACTTAGTGCAGAATAAGTGTGGACCTATCCAAGGTGCTAATGATATACATGGCGGAAAAGAGTGAGAGTAGTGATCATTTAAGAGATTTGCTTGTCATCACTAACTTCAATTAACTATTTTCATTAGCTTTAAGTTCTAATTAACATTTTCATTTTCGCTCTTTTGTTCGGTTTTTATTTTCATTGAGTTTGCTAAAAATCAATATTTTCTATTTGCTTGAGTAAATAATAATAATAATAATAATAATAATAATAATAAAGTTGGATTGTTTCCTTATAATAACTAGCATTAGTTGCTAGTGTAAGGGGAACAATGTGTCTTCTTACATTAGTTGTGGTGGCGGCATCCCTATATATTTATTTTACTTCCACTTTTATTTGAGTTTTTATTTTTCAAATATAAATAAATGGGGGTGTCACAATTTATGATGGCAATAATTTTTCTTTTGGCTAACAATCAATGTAAACATTATTATGTTATAACCAAAGGATAGGATAAGAAATGCATGTTTAAAAAATGGCCTAAACCCCCATGAAAAAGGAGTCTAAAACCTTAATGAAAAATATAGGATTAAAACTAACATAATTTATAATTTTCCAATAAAATTTCTACAATTGTTTCCATTCTTTCAAAATCCTCACTTGTTTAGAAAGGTAAAAAAGAATTATTTTTCTTTTTTGAGAGGAAGATAAAAAAAAAAAGTTTGATTAGGAGAGAAATATAGTCATTAAAGAGGTAATGAAGATATAACCTCATTTGATCGGTTAAAAAATGAGTATCATTTAAAGAAATTGATCTACGGTGATAAAAACAAAACACACACACCACTTAAGATAAATACCCTTCTCGTCGAGCACTTCCCTAGTAGGACTTTCATGTCGGATGAGCCGGAACATGAAGCGCATTTGAAGCTATGCATCTAGGCTTCAGACCCCATTTCTATCTTTAGAGAGTGTTAATAATACTTTAGTCGGCAATCCCATAGTAAAGGTGTCATCGGATGCGAACGTTCGAGCAGGTACATTAGGAGTTTAATCAATGAATCAAGAAGCTCGGGTACCCCCATTAATGTCAACAAATATCTAGTGGAAACTTCATGAAGGTGATGCAATAAATATATTATTACTATTATTATTATTACTTTAATTTCATGTTCTAAAGGCCGTTAATATAGCTGCAGAGGGGACCGTCACCCACCCAAACATCAAACTAAAAAGGAAACAGAAGTGCCAGAACCTAAGATCCAACCGATACCATTTTGTAAAAGACGGACATACATTAACAAATTTATTAATTACTGTTTTTTTATCATCCTTATATACTTATATTATCAAAATTAGATTTAATTACCTCGGGTGATGACCTAGTATATTATAGTGCGAGACAAGAGTCAGAAGACCCACGTAGATTAAAGGAAAAAATTGAGCCGGACTGTGTTAGGTTTTGTGGCCGATATAGATTGTGGGATCAAGTAATGGGTCTTATCAACATGTGTCTTACGATCATAGTCATGGGAAACAGCCCACTGGATCCTCGTAGCTTTATTATTCTTTCACATTTGAACTAGTATTAATTGGGCACTATAGATTTTAAACAATTTTATTAAGGCACTGAGCGTATAAATATATTTACTTTAATATTTTTAGTTTTATATGATTAAAATAATAAAATTTTAAATTTTAAATATTTTTAAATGTTAAATTGGGAAAAACACAATATTTCAAAAATTATTTTTTCTTAGCATTTTCTAGATTTTTTTAAAGAAAAAATTAGAACCTTAAAAAATACAAAAAAAAATCTACTAAATTATTAATAACATGATTTTTTTTACATTTTTAAAATATTTTCTATTAAAAAATTATTATTTATATAACACTAAAAGTATTAATAAGATAGTATTATAGTAAAACAAAGCATTATACACACGATGCCAAAATGAATTGTTTTAAAATACATACTACCTAAGTAAAATTATGTTTAATATTATGCCATGTAACTTGAATTTATCCTTCATTCTTTCTTTCAATTTCTAATAAATAAAATGATAAATTACATTTAGGTATAATGAGACTTAACTTGATATTTTTTGCGGAATCTACATATCCAATATTTTTACTTGAGCACCTCTTTATTTTATTTTATTTAAGTACTTAAATGTAAAGATATATAAAATAT